>CAHIKZ030000424.1:3475000-3582500 GCA_903632075.3 Acanthosepion pharaonis
TATATATATATATAAATGAATATATATATTAATTAATCGTTATTTTTAATGAATACTCGTATTTGAGCAGATGTTCTTTTTATTTAATAAACAGTATATTTATTTATTTACGTGTATCGGCCTGAATATTCGAGAAATCTTATTAGAAAAATAAACTCCGACAGGATTCGAACCTGCCGTTTCCTCGTGGAATTAGTCGGAGAGCGCATATTTTTCTAGTAATTGCTAGCAACAGATGAGCACAAACTTTTTATCTCTATATACGCACATGTTCTTTAAAATATACACTCATTTTTCTGTAATCTACACTAAAGGCTTTTATCGTTTTTGTCTATGCTTGTTGTGTTGTATCTTGTATATGATTTGCTGTAATTTATATATTTCTGTTGTGAGCTGATGATATATTTTTAAACCCCAAAGCAAAATATATATATATATATATATATATATATATATATATATATATATATATATGTGTGTGTGTGTGTGTGTGTGTGTGTGTGTGTAATAATATATAGAAAATAGGAAAGAACTCGTTAGGTAAATAATCCAAAGTTCTTTAGTATTTTTGTTATTATTTTTAAAAAATAGTGCTCGATACAAAAGTAGAGCATAAATATAATTATTTATTTAAAAAAGTTCTCATGTTTTAAAACAAGAGCCGAAAACTTCAATATAATTATTTGAATTAAATTGAATTAAAGTTCTAAGCTCTGTTCCATAGTAAAAATTTCGCTTGAAGATGGAACAGAGCTTAGTACTTTAATTCAATTTAATTCAATTTAATTCAAATAATTATATTGAAGTTTTCGGCTCTTGTTTTGAAACATGACAACACTTATGTAGCGTTGGAATCATATCTTTAAATAAATAAATTATATATATATATATATATATATATATATATATATATATAAAGAAGTACATTCAGACTAACGCATCACTAGGACAATCCATTGAAATTTGACCAAACGGCTCTGCCTTTATCTCGCGAGATAAAGGGACGCCTACTCATAATATGTGTTTATACACGCCGTAAAGAATTACAACTAATTATATTAAGTGCTTATCAATGTTAGAAGGTTTTCATGTTTTCATAAATTTACATAGTACTCGTAAAATCACAGGATAATTACGTAAGAAATGGCATGTCGGCCGAGGATCGGAGATGGATTGGTGCGCTATGCTGAACTTCATGTTCGTAAAGTTTATCATACTTTATAAAGTACAGAGTGTCCCTAAAGTCTGAACACGGGAAATCTCATTAATTATATCTTTTGTTACCACCACAGATTAAATATGGTTTTCTCGAACGAAGAAAGAATTGATTTCTTTTTCTGGGGTATTCTAAAGGAGAAGGTGTACTCAATGAAAATCGCAGATGCAACACACTTGATTTAACGTATAAAGAGTGAATGTGCTAAAATTGATAGAGAATGTGGAGTTATTGCATCAAGTTTACGACGTGCATCTTGCAAAGAGCATCTACCTCTGCATTACAAATGAAGGAAAATCATATTGAAGCTGCTACTTGTTAATATTCCAATTCAATAAAACGTTGAAAATTCCATTTCTTGAAAATATGCATTTTTAGCCCATTTGTCCAGACTTTGCGGACGCCCTGTAGAAGAAAGCTGGTTTACCGAATATTGTTTCAAATGTGTTTTTATCTCCATGTCACATCTGCACATGACAGGAAGACTTTATGTATTTACTAGCAGCACGGTCCGGCGTTGCCCGTTTTTGATTCAAAAATCGTACGACTCATACAGCAATCGCTATCACTTGACTTAAAATATTTTTGCCCTTCCTTGCCTTTAAAGGAGTGCCCTTTGCCGTGCTGATGTTGCTACAGGCCTTACTTCCTTGTCTATCTCACACTGCGATTTTTTTCTAAACTCTATACTAAACATTAAATCTATTACGAAAAAAGAACTAAACAAAATGAACATAAAACGATCAGCTTTAAAAAAAGACTCGTAACTGGAAAAACCAAATGAAAAAAGAATGTCAACAACAAATACTTTTTCACATCCAAACCAGTTTTGCGAAATCAGAATCAAGGTTGAGTTTAAGCAAGCGAATGAGCCAATTGGAGTAAAGTGCCATGTAGGTTTAAATTTTTCCCACTTGTGACGAATGCAGCTATCGATTATTTTTGCATGCTAGCATGCTAGTTAACATTCGTGTCAGTCAGCTGTTGGCTCTCACGCTGGCCAATAGAATCTTCCTGCCTATTTGTGGCAGCCAGCTAGAAAATGGCCGCAAACTGCATGAAAACTGCCGTAGAAGTATGAAAAAATCGATTATTTCCACTATCGATGGGAGTTGGGAAATGCCGCTATCTTGGAGCATGTGCATGTAAATTTTGGTGCAAATCTGTCGAAAATTGCGGCCGTGCATTCGTTACACACACACACACACACACACACACACACACACACACACACACACACACATCCTGCCTTTTATAGATAGAGATTTTATTACATGAAGAAGTTCCAGCCAAAATATTTACAAAGTAATTGATAGCAAAGTCCAATAGTAGAGAACGAAAGATTATACAAAAAAAAAAAAGAAAGGATTTACTTTAGCACTGCCATCAAGAGCAATCATTTTTTTAAAGTTTGCTTTCCATATTACCATTGTTTATGCACTCCAGATCATGCATATCACCAGTAAAAAATATTAAATTAAAATACTTATTAAATTAAAATTTTATTTATTAAATTAAAATATTTATTAAATTAGAATGTTATTGAATTAAAATATTAAATTTTATGAAAGTTAGTAGGGGGTCCAGATTGTAAATGAATTATTTAAAATCAAACATGCTCATACAAGGTTATTTCTTCTTTTATGTGCTGATTCCCTTTCGGGCCTTGGCGATCATGGCTCTCCACAATTTCCTGTGCTTTATAGCGCTTAATAAATGTTATCACTCCTAAACCTTGTCCCGACATCCATTTACCCAGGTTCGTTAGTTAGGCTATGCGTTATTTTTTCTCTGTCCCTCTTGCCTTCAATCTGCCCTGTGAGTATCAAACTTTCCAAATCTTCTTTCCAAATTAAGTGTCCTAGAAATTTCAGATATTTTTTCTGGTGTTAAGTAAGTATGTCCTTTTTGTTTCCATTTTCTCTAAAAGTAAAATTATTTTTTTTTAATCTAGAAATTTGGAGTACATAATTTTTGTTGAAATTCGTAATTTAGCGTGCTTAATCGATAGTAATATATATATATATATATATATATATATATATATATATATATCCGAATAGAAGGTTGGTATAGATGGAATAAACTTCCAGTAACCAAAAACAATACTTTAAAAAAAAAGGTCACTACAGAGTAGAACAAATAATTTTCATGAATTGTTCTAAGAAATATCTTAAATTTTCCGTCCTAATCTAAGAACAATAGATGAAAATTTATCTATATTTTCTCCGTTTTTTTCTACGAATAATTTTGTTAGTTTCTAAATTTGATGCATAGTTACATTTAGAGTTTAATATTCGTGACTTTTATTTTTTAATTACAAAAGATTGGAGATTAATTGTTTATCCTGATTTCCTATAAAATCTAAAAATTTAAATGCTTATTTAAAAGCATTAATGAATTGCATGTAGGGTCCGTCGTCGAGTTATTTGAATTATTATATACTTGTAATTTGATTGGCCAATACATCTTACGTTAAAATATTTCCTCCAATAAGGGTAGTGGTTTGTTTTGAACTCTAAAAAAACTCTTTATTTTACTTGCAACAGCATCACTTGACAAGACACCAGAAGTGTTGAAGCAAAAATGCTATTTTTGTAGTGATGTTATAAAATACTTATATTTTAATTTTTAAATATATCATTAAAGCATTAAATAATTATTATAGCTAAAGTTCGTTGTCAAGTTTTTTGAATTCTCATATACTTGTATTTTGATTGGTCATTCCAGCTTATGTAACAGCGTTTTCCCTAGTGAAGAGTGTTTGATTAATTTGAACCTTTTACAACTCTTTATTCTACACCATCACTTGATAAGACACCAGAAATGTTGAAACAAAATGCCTATTTTCATAGTAATTTTATAACATTTTTTTTGTTATAATTTTCGAATAAATGATTATATATATATATATATATATATATATATATATATATATATATATATATATATATATAATTATTATTTATATGATCACTTGATAAGACACAGAGTGTGTTGAAACAAAATGGCTATTTTTGTAGTGATTTTAGAACATACTTATGTTATAATTTTTTTATAAATAATAATTATATCTGCTCTACTTTGTATTGAGTACTCTTTTAAGAATAGTAATTGTTGGTTATTGGAATTCATTCCGTATATACCAATTATATACTTGGGTATATATATATATATGGAAAGAAACATTTCTTTTAAACATGTTTCATTGAATATGACAGAAAAGAAAAATTTAATCTGTTTAGGATGTGTTTAGTGTTGTTTTGAATTTGAACAAAATTAAAAGGGCTAAAGGTGTGGCCGAAAGAACTTGCGACAATGGACAATACGGACAATTTTGCTCTTCCTTACTACCACCAAACGGGAAAAAAATGCAAGAATGGCGACCAAATAAAATTTATAACCTTAACATTAAAAAATTAAATTAATTTCCTCCCTTACATATTCTTAACGTAAATTGACTATGACGGGGCCCGTTTCATGTGCCTTTACAAATACAATTCACAACTATCAATTACATCAATTTTTGTCTTAGTAATTCACCTGTGAAGATGATCTTGGATGAGATTGAAAGTACTTGGGAAAATAAAAGAAAAAAACAAAACTACGGCATCTTTCTTACTCCGTTTTGTAACAGCACTAAGAAATTGATGCGTGTATTTGAGAGGATTAAAATAAAAATAGACTACAGATTTTTGATAAAATCCAAAGAAGATTCAGCAATATTATTGATCCTAACCTGGAATCTCGGCTTCAGTTTATTTTCCCACCAGCGTAAAATTGCTTCCCTCTGCCTTTTCTATAAATGTTTTCATTTTTCGGATGAGCTCTTCCATACCTAGATTTTACGAATTTAAGCGCAGTACTAGATTGGTGACAAGGTCTCAATTTACAGTCGGGTTGCCTAGTTGTAGCCGTAAATTCTATTCTAGCAGTTTCTTTTTTCGCACTCCACGTTTGTGGAAATCTCTTTTAGATTCATACTTTCCAGCCAACTTTGATCTTCAAAAATTTAAATGCAATGTCAATCGCTATGTAGTGTTTTCTTGATTTCTCTTCTTTTATAGTTTTCGACCCTTAATTGTTAGGTCAGCTGCTAAGAAAGTTGGTTCACTATGTCGTTCTAAACAATTTTTCTCACCAGAATCTTTTACTATTCATCCATGCATAGAATATTGGTGTCACCTTTGGTCTAGTGCTTCTGCAGTGCCTTTGGAGATTCTTGATAAAATCCAAAGAAGCAGCAGCAATATTATTGGTCCTGATCTGGCATCTCGGCTTCAGTCACTTTCCTACCGCCGTAACGTAGCTTCTCTGTGCCTCTTCTATATGATGGTTATTGAGTGAGATTGTAAGGGAAAGGTGTTCCTGTTATATATTTAGTGATTCTTGATAAAATCCAAAGAATAATCAGCAATATTATTGGTCCTGACCTGGCATCTCGGCTTCAGTCACTTTCCTACCGCCATAACGTAGCTTCTCTGTGCGTTGTCTATATGATGGTTATTGAGTGAGATTGTAAGGGAAAGGTGCTCCTGTTATATATTTAGAGATTCTTGATAAAATCCAATGAAGAATCAGCAATATTATTTGTCCTGATCTGGCATCTCGGCTTCAGTCACTTTCCTACCGCCGTAACGTAGCTTCTCTGTGCCTCTTCTATATGATGGTTATTGAGTGAGATTTTAAGGGAAAGGTGTTCCTGTTATATATTTAGTGATTCTTGATAAAATCCAAAGAAGAATCAGCAATATTATTGGTCCTGATCTGGCATCTCGGCTTCAGTCACTTTCCTACCGCCGTAACGTAGCTTCTCTGTGCCTCTTCTATATGATGGTTATTGAGTGAGATTGTAAGGGAAAGGTGCTCCTGTTATATATTTAGAGATTCTTGATAAAATCCAAAGAAGAATCAGCAATATTATTGGTCCTTATCTGGTATCTTAGCTTCAGTCACTTTCCCACGGCCATAAAGTTTCTTCCCTATGGCTTTTCTATAAATACTTTCATGGTAATTGTTCACATGAACTATTCTCTATGGTAGAAAGATCAGTACTATGCTTGTGGAACTTCCTTCCGATTCCATGCTTTCCAGCCAACTTTAATCTGTAAAAATTTAAATGCAATATCAATCGCTATCTACTGTCCTCCTGATTTCTCTCTTCTTTTTTTGCTCATTATTAATGTTTCTGTTCTTAATTCTTCCACACCCTGTAAACCCTTGTGTCTTAGTGGCTTTACTGCCTTGCTTTGGATGATGCAGATTGAAATAACATGCTGGACACGACAGCCAGCTTTCAAACATTTCCTCGTCGTTGACATTCAATGACTTTTGAAAATGTCAAGCAAGCATGATAGAATATTTTCAGAGCCCTGACATGTTCTTGTCTCGTTCTCACGACAGCAAAGTAGGGGACAGTCATTTTTTTTTAGAAATCATTTCACCCCAAACAAGGCGGGAATGCCACTATTACGCACGGGTTACAGGGAGTGAAAGTGAGAGAAAGTAAGGAGTATAGGGAGGATTGAAGAAAGGACAAAAGATGAACAGGATTCAAGAAGATGGCGATTGGCGTTGTATCTAAATATTTGAAGCTATCAGGGAAGCAAGGAAACGGAAAGGGTGTTCCACTGGTGAGAAGTGCGAGAAAAGAAACTAAAGCGTTCTAAACTTTTATATAATATGATTCTGAGAGAATTAGAAATCCTACCAGAATTCATTATTGGCTGTCACAATCCTAACAACATAAGATATGCAAACGGATCATTGTTGTTAGCAGATACTGAAAGAAAAATACAGGGATTCTTACAGAGGTTTGTAAAAGAAAGCGAGAAGAAAGGACTAAACACCAGTTTCAAGAAAACAAAACTTAAGATTGTCTGCAAATATAAAGAGCCCAAAATGCGAATTACAAATTGTAGTTGTTAAAATCAGGCAAGTACAAATATCTAGGAAGTGTTTTAACAGGAGACAGAAAATTCGTCACCAAAATCCGAAGACGTATTGGGATAGGGAAAGATGCTTTCCAAAAGCTAAGCAAAGTATTAAGAAACAGGAAATCTTGGTAGAAACAAAGATTTAACTGTCATGAGAGAAAAGTATTTTTTTCTAATCATTTCATCCCAAGAAAGGTGGGAATGCCACAGGTACACAGGAGATTACAGAGAGTGAAGGTAAGAGAATAGACTGAATATATGGAAGATCGAGGAAAGGATAAAAGATGAACGTGATTCAAGAAGATAGAAGATGGCGATTGACGTTGCATTTAAATGTTTGAAGTTTGTAGTTATCAGGGGAGCATGTAAACGGAAAGGAGTTCCACAGGCGGGAAGTGCGAGGAAAGAAATTGTTGGAATAGAAGTGAGAGCTGCATTTAACTATTTCAACAGTAAAGAGGATGCTTTATAAACCACAATCTTGGTACTATTTTTAATATCTCTATCTGACCAAAGTTCGAAATCCAGTCGGGTTCGTTACATTCCCGTACGCGCAAATACACTTGGGAAAATCATGAATCAATCTATTCTCCTCCCAGCTATGAGTTAAATAGCAGGGAACACTCGGTCCTATAGCCATGGTTGGCAACCAGTCAACCGGAGAAAAATGGCTAACTACTGCGGGAAAATCTTCTGTCTAGTTCAGCGTTTCTCAACCTTTTTGTCTTTGTGCAAACCTTAAAATAAATTACATGTCTCAAGGAACCCCTGCGTAAAAACAAAATTATTTACCATATCTTTCTCATTTTATTTTCATCGGAGTTCACGTGGTAAATATCATAGTACATATTTTTGAATAACTGGTTTAAGGAAAAATTCATACTTCTTTATCAAATTTTTCGGTAATGCTCTAATAAAATTCATACTGTTCGTTTATAATACTTCATAAGGAAGTTTTCATTCACACAAAAATATTCTAACCTCAAACGTAAAAATTAAACATAAGTAACCAATATCAAATACCTATAGTATAAATGTAAACAAAACGAAAACAGATAATCGATGTGTCAGTTTCTTTATTTTTTTATCTTTTTAGAATTTTCGGAATGTTTTCTCTTCAAAAATCGCCATATTGGGTGATTAGGTATTTCTGTAAAAATAAAGAAAAAAGCAAAGAAATACAGGTCCCGTTCGCTGAGTGGACACTGACTAATGAAGGTGATTTCACACTGGCGCCGTACAGACATTACTATATATATTCCCAATGATTGCTATATTTTTAATAACATAATAGGTTAGATAGGATGATGTCTATATTACAATAACCAAGAATTCAGTGTAACTCGGATATAAGAGACCCGGATATAAGATAAACCCGGATATAAGAGAGATTTTCTCTGGTCCCAAATTAGAGCCCATACTTACCTAAACAAAATAGACCAATCCCGGGTTTAAAAGAAACCCGGATATAAGAGACTTCTTCTCCGGTCCCGACAACTCCCTTATATCCGGGTTAAACTGTATATTGTTCGTATGTTTAGTAATATTACGTATATGAAATAAAATCAAAAAATCAAAAGTGCATTATCTCACCTGTTCTCGCGGAACCCTTGGGGACCTTTTGCGAAACGTTAGGATTCTGGAGAACCCCGTTTGAGAAACGCTGGTCTAGTTATCTCCCAAACGTGTATCACGTGTAACACTTAACTGCCTCACTGTTCTGTCCAAAGACGACCCCCTTGATTCATAAAAGCCAGATTAGACATTTTGATAGGTATTGTGTTCTTAATATCCAAGGAACAAAGGCGATTCAAAGTAGGTCCATACATAATTTATTTATTATATATAAAAGGTTTACTCCAAAAGAGTAAACTGCGTTTTTTTCAAAGAAAACAAAGCGACCCTGATCTGTGTAGTATTTTAAAAAAATCAGTTCGCACCAAGCAAAGCAATAAAGCCACTAAGACGCAACGAGGTTACTGAGTGAGAGAGAATATGAGGAAACGAAAACATTATTGTGGAGAGAAATTCATTGAGCTGTCACGAAATAATTATTTCACTTTCTGAGCGACTGTTCGGTTCAACTCTCTTCCTATGGGCGGGAGGAACCCGAAAGAGGCTACGCCGAAGGGCGGAGTCTCCTTCGGGGAGGTAAAACCGGCCCTGAACCCGTTTATACGGGTTCAAATGGGCTATTTTTTGGCCGAGCCTAATGGCTCGGAAATGCCCACGTTAAAAAGGCCTTGTGCCACATGACACCCTCGTGGCGGGGGGGGGTGACTGAATATCGTCACGAAATAATTATTTTGGTATAAACCAAGTTAAACACAAACAGTTGGGTACATTCGTATGCTGATAAAATCTAAGCTACCCCCGAGGCATCATATCAACTAATCCTAAAACACGCACATAGTGCAACACTTATTCGGTTCGTTGATTATGAGAATCATGTTTTAAAAATATCTTTTTTAGATTCCGTTATTCGATAAACCAAGTGTAGTTGAGTTGGTGCTGCTCCGGGATAGCGGGGGCGGTTTGCGTGGTAAGCACTCTTTTAGGGGAGATCGCTATCGTAGCGTTGCTCTCGCAAGGTTCTGTTTCTGTCATCTTCAGAATTCTGCCCAAATAAAGAAAACCGGTTCCGCTTGTAGCACCAAGAGCAGATGCATCAGCTTTTCTTTTTTTTTTTCTTTTTATTTTGAAATCGTTTATTGCGTCTAGAAATCCCCAAACTGTAAAAAAAAAATACATACCGCGCCTTAGGGGTAAGGACTGTGACTCGTTTAGTGTATTCGCAACTAGACTTAAAAAAGAATGAAAGAAAGAAAAGCAAGCAAGCAAGAAAAACAAAAAAACTCGTTGAATTCGCTATCGCTTCTTTTTCTTCTTTTTTCTCTTCTGTTTCTTTTTATCTTTTTCTTCTTTCTCTTTTTTTTTTTCTCTTTTTCTTCTTTTCTTTTTTCTCTTCTGTTTCTTTTTATCTTTTTCTTCTTTCTCTTCTTTTTTTTCTCTTTTTCTCTTTTTCTTCTTTTTCTCTTTTTCTTCTTTCTCTTCTTTTTCTTCTTTTCTCTTTTCTTTTTTCTCTTCTGTTTCTTTTTATCTTTTTCTTCTTTCTCTTCTTTTTCTTCTTTTTTCTCTTCCGTTTCTTCTTTTTTATCTTCATTTTTCTTTCTTCCCTTCTTTTTCTTCGTTTTTCTTCTTTCTTATCTTCTTTTTCTCTTCTTTTCTTCATTTTCTCTCCTTTTTCTTCTTTATTGTCTTCTTTTTCTTTTTATCTTCTGTTTCTTCTTTTTTTCTCTTCTTTCACTTTCTCTTTTTCTTCTTTTTACTGATCTTATTTTCTTATTGCTCTTTTTTCTTTTTCTTTTTCTCTCTCCAACTCTATTCCTTCAAACTCCTCTTCTAATTATTCCTTCTTCTTCTTCTTCTTCTTCTTCTTCTTGTATATTTCTAATTATTCCTTCTCCTCCTACTCCTCTTTCACTATATCTTCATTCTTTTTTTTAATTTAATTTAAAAAAAAAATTCTTTTGTTTATTTTAATTTTCGATTTTAAGCAACGTAATTAAGGGGATTGATTTTTTTCAATATACATTCGCGTCCCGGGTAAGACGATAAACTACATCCTCGTCCTGGCTAAGACGATAAACTACATCCGACAACAAAGCCTCTTATCAGGAGGTTTTGAGGAGTGTGGAACCACCTCTTAATTGTTGGTGTTCCCAGGTCCTGGTGGAGGGGTAAAAATTTTCCTCTGTGTCCGTTTTGGGATGGCACTCATACGCACGCAGAAATACATACATACATACATACATACATACATACATACAGGTGTACGCATTCGAGTTCACACAAACACTCACATATAAAAAATGAAAGATAGGCGCACACATATATCAATTTGTACGAGAACACACACATACGCAACTGTAAACCTATTTTCATACTCCACCATAATCCGACACAAACTGACATAAATAGATTCAATTTAAAAAAAAATAAATCAGTTTGCCTGATGATCGCAAACAGCAGGAAACCCAAGGTTACAAACTCATATCCTTACAACTGAATATGTTAGGTCTTTCACTGGTACTGAACACTTTCCAATAAGTATAGCGAATATATATATATATATATATATATATATATATATATATATATATATATATATATATATATATATATAGCATAATGAGAAGCCACGTATACTTTCTTAATATGTATATATAGAAAAAAATTTGCAAATTAAAAAAATAATAATGTACTTTTATGAAAGTATTTATTTATTTGTATATATTCTTTCCATATCACGTGCGTCCGCATGTCGCGACGGACGCTACTTGTACACAAACAGTTATTTCTGAAGAAAGATTGAGGGCAATTTGAAATATCAAATATATATACAAATAAATAAATACTTTCATAAAAGTACATTATTATTTTTTTAATTTGCAACTTTTTCTCTCTCTCTCTCTCTCTCTCTCTATATATATATATATATATATATAGATAGATAGATAGGGAAGAGGTTATAGTTGTTCCAACGAGAGAAAGTGTATATATTAAAGAGAGAAAACCGCAAACGTTTTTGGTTGTAATATGGAATTTTAAAAAAAAATGTATATTATACTTTATTTTCCATAATTTTGCAACACGAGTTTCGGGTCTCACGACCTTCTTTAGGCAAAGAGTGGATATTTACACATATTAATTAAATGAATTAATTTTCATTATGTTTTTCGATGTTAAACATTCTCGATGTTAAACATCCTCTTTTTTGGTGCGGTAGTGACACAAATGTCTTTCTTGGACTGGCAGTGAGAAAGTTCTTCTGCATGAAGGGTAATAAAACAATTAAGTTTGGTCCGAGAAACGGTGAGGAAAGATACCTGTATTCATATCTTTTAATGAACCCTGCGTGTTCTTAGATCTATTTCCATTTTTTTTGTATTGTGTGTGTTTTTGTTAGTACGCGTATGTATATGTATATTCCCTCTCCATACATACATACTGTTTTATTATAAGGAATATGTATACATATATATACATAAAACACACACACACACACACACACACACACATATATATATATATATAGAGAGAGAGAGATAGATATATACATACATACATATATACATACATACATGCACTTCCTATGTTGTGCAGGGTTTGTGTGTGTACGTGTGAATAGTCTATTTGTTTTTGCCAATATTTGCATATATATTCGTGCTGCACAGATACCTGTGTGTGTGTGCGCATGCGCGTGAATTTAAAATTATGCCAATATATCAAACAGACAGTTATTCTTACCTACAAATACAAGAAAAAAACTTAATAAACAAATTTAAAACAACACTAAAAAGATCATAACCCCCCACACAAAAACACACGACATACACGCATATTGGCCAAATACAGTGGTCGAACCACTCACATGCATGCGTACACACACACGCGCGGATATATGTAGAGCATATATTGGCAAAAACAAATAGACTACTCACAAGCACACACACGAAGCAACACAACATAGGAAGTGTTCGTATGTGTATGTCTGTATATATGTATGTACGAGGGTCTTTCAATAAATAATACAGATAGAAACTTACTTTTTTTAATTTTTTTTTTGTTTTACTTCTTTTTCACATGGATTTAATTTCTTTTGCAGATTAAAAAAAAACTTTGAGAGTTTTGGCGATTAACAAAGATGGCCGACCAAGAAGCATGCTCCAGGATTGAACAGCTGTCAGTTATCAAGTTTTTGGTTGCTGAAGGGTGCAAACCAGTTGAAATTCATAGGAGAATGTCAACTGTGTATGGTGCCACATGTTTCAGCCAAAAAAATGTCCACAAGTGGGCTAAATTGTTTAAAGAAGGACTGAGCAGTTTTGAGGATGAAGACAGGCCTGGGGGGCCTAAAGAAGTGAGGTCTCCTGAGGTGAACGAAGCAGTCAATGACCTTATTCAGTCTGACAGAAGGACTACTGTGAACTGCTGAGGCAGGTCAAAAAAGACATAAAGAACAAACGCAGGGGTCATCAGTCAGAAGGAGTCATCTTGCATCATGACAACGCAAGGCCTCACACAGCAGCCCAAACGGTGCAGACCATCAACGAGCTGGGCTGGGAACTGCTCCCTCATCCCCCTTACAGCCTAGACTTTGCCCCTTCAGACTTTCACCTGTTTGGTTTCTTGAAAGCGTTCACGAGAGGCACGAAGTTTAAAAAAGTGACGATGAAGTCAAAAGTGTTGTGAGCGACTGGCTGAGACATCAGTCCAAAAGATTTTTACGCTGAGGGAATAACGGAAGCTTGTGCACAGATGGGAAAAGTGAGTGACAGTGCTGGGAGACTACGTTGAAAAAAAAAAAAGCAAGCTTCTATCTGTATTAGAAGTCCTTATACCGAAAAATTCACCTTATTTATTGAATGACCCTCGTATATATATGTGTGTCTGTATGCATGTATATATGTGTATACTATTTATAATAAGACAGCATGTATGTATGCAGAGGGAATATGCATATACATACGCATACTAACAAAACCGATACAATACAAAAATGGAAATATGTCTAAGAACACACAAGGGTCATTAAAAGATAAGAATAGAGATATCTTTCCTCACCCTTTCTCGGATAGCAACTGGTCTACAGAAAGAAATGGCAACCTACCGAAAGATACTTGATCGCCTAAGCGTGTATCACGCATGGTACATAACTGTCTGACTAGATTGGCAACAAAGTCTTATCAATTTACAGTTGGTTTGGCTAGATGTAACCGTACATGCTATGACAACACTCTCTTTTCTCGCACTTCTCGATTGTGAAATTCTTTTCTGGCTCCATATTTTCCAGTTAACTTTGATCTTCAAAAATTCAAGTACAATGCCAATCGCTATCTACTGTCCTCCCGATTACTCTTCTTTTGTTCTCGCTCTTTAGTAATGTTTCTGTTTTCTAAATCTTCCACACCCAGTAACCCATTGTGTCTTAGTGGCTTTACTTCCTTGCTTCGGGTGAATTCGATTAACGAAAGAAAAAAAGTCAGAACCTCTACTATTGTAGTTAATAAGCTAGCGTAGTAAGCTTTCCCTTTACTGGGTGTCGCATTACTCTGGCCATGAGTACAGTTTTATAAATTCTTATGAGCTAGGGAGCCATGCTATCTAGTGAGATGGAGGAGGGGAAATAAATAATGCACTAATGAGAAAGTTATTCGGTTAGAGTTTAGTGTAACTGTCGGGGGGGGGGTGGCTTTCCTCTCGGCAATTAGTCTAAACGACAACCATATCCCAATATAATTCTCTTCGACACATTACGCTATTTGAAAAGTAATTATATTTTACCAGAAAGAACATAAAAATAAAATGTAAATCAAATTTATTTACACTATTTTCATATAGACTATTGTCCTCATTGTTGTTGTTTATTTCGGCCGTTGTGCTCTCGGGCCTTCATCATGTGTATGGCGATCCGGGCAATCTACAAAGGCATTCTGAAATAAACTCTTTATTTAATCTACAGTGGATTGCTCTCATTCAAACGACCATGGCTAGGGATATATAAAAGGTGTGCAAAAGTAGGTATACAGTATTGAAAACTAAAACGTGCACACAAATCGTATTTTATTGATTATACAAACATATCAATAATAAACATATCGATTCCTCAAATGTTCAAACTGTTTGCTAGAATCGGGGATAATTCTAGGTTGGTATTTTTAATGACGACCACGGGAATTTTGTCTAGGCCAGTAGTTTTTTGCGGGGTTGAGGCTTTTCATAAGTCTAGAGTCTTCTCTTTCTGAAATGAATATATTACTGAGATTGTGCTCAGTGAGACGTAGGAAGTTGGGGAGGGAATGGCCTTTGTCGTCTAACGGTGAGAAGAAGATCTTCAGGGGAGAAGGATAGGACCTCGGGTTTATTTATAATAGTGGACACAGCCGCTTTGGCTCTGTTCATAATTTGGTTGTTGATCTTCAAGAATTCGCGAAATCCAATTTGTTTCTTTTCAAACTTGGCCTGGATAGATCGCGCGTAGCAGCACCTTACGTTTCCCAGGACTCTCTTACAGCGGTTGCGGACAGTCCTGAAAGAAGTAAGGGCCAGACTTACCGCTCCTTACGATAGATTTTGAAGTAGTCGTTCCAGTGAGCTATGGCTGCAGCGTTATTCAGGGATTTTGCTGGGATGTTTTTGGGGTATAATACACTATTCCAAAAAAAGGATCAATTCGGAGATTACAGCAGCAGTTTTAGGAGTAGAATGTATAAAGAAGGTTGGGAGAGGAGCTTCCGTCGTATAGGACGAAATCTGTCCCACTCTGTCTCCGCATAGCGAGAAAGCGTTCTATAGAAACGTAAAACAGGGGATATCATTGGTTTGGAGTCAATCTGAACACAGACTAGGTAATGATCTGACGTGTCAATGGGGGCTAAAACTTTTGCTGGGCATTTGTCAAGGATGTTAGAAAACAGACGAGGATGTTCGCCTGCTGTCCCGTCGCATACGGGACTCAGGTGGGTTCTTAAATGACCTAGGTTAGTTCACAGGTGATGGAGAAGTCTCTGCAATATCTGCCTTCTTCATCGGTTTTGTTAGAGTCGACTAACCATTCTTTATGGTAAACACTGAAGTAACCGCATATGGACAAGTTGGCTGAGGGAAATTCGGTGAGGATATTGTCAATCCTCTCGGATATTCGATCGAAGATTACCGACCTTTTCATCCTGAGGACGATACAGGGTAAAGACGAATACTATGGATAATTGCCACGCGGAAACACTTCGTTTTTTTTTTTGTATCCCTGCTACAGGGAAACACGTGTTTGAAGTCGGCACCAAGCCCGTGACTGTGGCAAATTAAATGAATTCTAGAACCACTCTTATAATATTGGTAAATTATACTGGTATAATATTTATTGTTTACCTGCTTCTGTGATCCCCTGTATAATATTGTTCTAATTTTTAAGCTGCTCAGTTTATTGCTCAGCCTGTTTCCAAGAACCAAATTCACGAACCAAAGCTTTTGAAATCATTATACATTTTTGAAGTCTTTTAATTCTGTTATAAATTTAACGTTAGTATTAGACTGTTCGGATAGTAATGCCGTTTTACCATAAATTATATAAAAACAAATGCAAGTTAAATTTATTTAAATATTATCAAAATGTAACCGGGTGGAATCGATAACGTTCTCACGTGTTTAACGTCCGCAAGGGAAGGCAATAACGTTTTCATGTGTTTAACGTTCGCAAGAGGTGGCGATAATGCCCTCCTGTGTTTAACGTCCGCATGAGGAGGCGATAGCGTTTTCATGTGTTTAACGTTCGCAAGTGTGGGAGATAACGTTCCCATGTGTTTAACGTTCGCAAGTGTGGTAGATAACGTTCCCATGTGTTTAACGGCAAGTGTGGGAGATAACGTTCCCATGTGTTTATCGTGGGAGATAACGTTCCCATGTGTTTAACGTTCGCAAGTGTGGGAGATAACGTTCCCATGTGTTTATCGTTCGCAAGTGTGGAGATAACGATGTGTTTAACGTGGGAGATAACGTTTCCCATGTGTTTAACGTTCGCAAGTGTGGGAGATAACGTTCCCATGTGTTTATCGTTCGCAAGTGTGGGAGATAACGTTCCCATGTGTTTATCGTTCGCAAGTGTGGGAGATAACGTTCCCATGTGTTTAACGTTCGCAAGTGTGGGAGATAACGTTCCCATGTGTTTAACGTTCGCAAGTGTGGGAGATAACGTTCCCATGTGTTTAACGTTCGCAAGTGTGGGAGATAACGTTCCCATGTGTTTAACGTTCGCAAGTGTGGGAGATAACGTTCCCATGTGTTTAATGTTCGCAAGTGTGGGAGATAACGTTCCCATGTGTTTAACCAAGTGTGGGAGATGTTTAACGTTGGGAGATAACGTTCCCATGTGTTTAACGATAACGTTCCCATGTGTTTAACGTTCGCAAGTGTGGGAGATAACGTTCCCCCATGTTTAACGTTCGCAAGTGTGGGAGATAACGTTCCCATGTGTTTAACGTTCGCAAGTGTGGGAGATAACGTTCCCATTTGTTTAACGTTCGGGTGGGAGATAACGTTCCCATGTGTTTATCGTTCATGTGGGAGATAACGTTCCCATGTGTTTAACGTTCGCAAGTGTGGGAGATAACGTTCCCATGTGTTTATCGTTCGCAAGTGTGGGAGATAACGTTCCCATGTGTTTAACGTTCAAGTGTGGGGAGATAAATGTGTTTAACGGGAGTGTGGGAGATAACGTTCCCATGTGTTTAACGTTCAAGTGTGGGAGATAACGTTCCCATGTGTTTATCGTTCGTGTGGGAGATAACGTTCCCATGTGTTTATCGTTCGCAAGTGTGGGAGATAACGTTCCCATGTGTTTAACGTTCGCAAGTGTGGGAGATAACGGTTCCCATGTGTTTAACGTTCGCAAGTGTGGGAGATAACGTTCCCATGTTTAACGTTTTAACGTTCCCATGTGTTTTCGTTCGCAAGTGTGGGAGATAAATGTGTTTAAGGCGATAACCAAGTGTGGGAGATAACGTTCCCATGTGTTTTATCGTTCGCAAGTGTGGGAAATAACGTTCCCATGTGTTTAACGTTCGCAAGTGTGGAGATAACGTTCCCATGTGTTTAACGTTCGCAAGTGTGGAGATAACGTTATGTGTTTAACGTTCGCAAGTTTAACGTTCCCATGTGTTTAACGTTTTGGGAGATAACGTTCCCATTTGTTTCGTTGTAATTGGGAGATAACGTTCCCATGTGTTTATCGTTCCAATGGGAGATAACGTTCCCATGTGTTTAACGTTCGCAAAGTGTGGGAGATAACGCATGTGTTTATCGTTTAACGTTTGTGTTTAACGTGCAAGTGGAGAAAACTTCCCATGTGTTTAACCAAGTGTGGGAGATAACGTTCCCATGTGTTTATCGTTCGCTGGAGATAACGTTCCCATGTGTTTTCGTTCGCAAGTGTGGGAGATAACGTTCCCATGTGTTTAACGTTCGCAAGTGTGGGAGATAACGTTCCCATGTGTTTAACGTTCGCAAGTGTGGGAGATAACGTTCCCATGTGTTTAACGTTCGCAAGTGTGGGAGATAACGTTCCCCATGTGTTTATCGTTCGCAAGTTGGGAGATAACGTTCCCATGTGTTTAACGTTCGCAAGTGTGGGGAGATAACGTTCCCATGTGTTTAATGTTCGCAAGTGTGGGAGATAACGTTCCCATGTGTTTAACGTTCGCAAGTGTGGGGAATAACGTTCCCATGTGTTTATCGTTCACAAGTGTTAACGTTCCCATGTGTTTCGTTCGCAAGTGTGGGGAATAACGTTCATGTGTTTAAGTCGCAAGTGTGGAGATAACGTTCCCATGTGTTTAACGTTCAATCATTTGTTTAACGTTCATTAATAATTCCCATGTGTTTAACGGTTAGATCGTTCCCATGTGTTTATCGTTCGAATAACATGTGTTTAACGTTCGCAAGTGTGGGAGATAACGAAACCGTGGAGATAACGTTGTTTTCGTTCGCAAGTGTGGGAGATAACGTTCCCATGTGTTTATCGTTCGCAAGTGTGGAGATAACGTTCCCATGTGTTTAACGTTCGCAAGTGTGGGAATATTTTCCCATGTGTTTAACGTTCGCAAGTGTGGAGATAACGTTCCCATGTGTTTAACGTTCGCAAGTGTGGGAGATAACGTTCCCATGTGTTTAACGTTCGCAAGTGTGGGAGATAACGTTCCCATGTGTTTAACGTTGTGTTTATCAAGTGTGGGAGATAAATGTGTTTATCGTTCGCAAGTGTGGGGATAACGCCATGTGTTTAACGTTAAGTGTGGGATAACGTTCCCATGTGTTTAACGTTCGCAAGTGTGGGAGATAACGTTCATGTGTTTAACGTTCGCAATGGGAGATAACGTTCCCATGTGTTTATCGTTCGCAAAAGAAGGCGATAACGTCCTAACGTGTTTAATGTCTGCAAGAAGAGACTATACCGTTTTCATGTGTTTAATGTCTGTAATTGGAGGCGATACCATTCTAACGAGCTTAACATTTGCTTCGTGAAATGGAAAAACTTCTCAGTTCCAGATATTTCCATTTGTACCCTCTTACTTTTTTAAATAATGACTTGCATTCATACTTTTGCTGTTAGCACTATATATGTCTGAAGTTGTTAAGCTTTTTTAAGGAATTTCATATTCGTAGAATTCGTAAAGACCTGATTCAATCATTGGATTAAGAATTATGATTAATCAGAAAACTCCAGTAGCGAAACCGTGAGTTTTTCAGGGTATTTCTGGTAAAACTAAGTAAAATTGAAGATTAAATATAATTCAGGTTAGTTTTTCTTCTATTTTTATTGGATTTTTGTAGTTTAAATGAACAAGGAAGGCGATAATGCCACTAAGAAACAAAGAGAAACTCGGAATGAAAGAGAACGAGAAATCTTTAGAATCGGAAATCGAATCTTAAACCAGAAACAAGAGATAAACTTCTACTCCTGTTCAAAAGAACGTGGGGATTGGGAACTGGGCGATAGAATCTATCTGCTTCATAAGAAAAAATGAGTGAACTTTGGACCTTGTCTTTCTTTCAAAGTTGGAGAATTTTGCTTGTTCTGAATTTTAATAAATTAAACTTTGGTTCTTCTAAATTTTAAATTATTTTTTTTTCGAATTGTCTCTTTGTGTTTTTCGAAGATTGTACACAAACAATACTTTTAAAGTAAGATTCAAATTTTTAGAATATAATTACTTTTAAAATGTCGTCTGTAAACGGCAAGATTAAAATGTTAGAATTTATATATTTCTAAACAATATAAAAACAAAAAAATATCACAACAGGAAGTGAATTCATCTGAGACACACACACACACACACACACACACACACACACGAAAAAAAAAAATAACGCAGACATTTTCATTTAAGTATGACCCATAATTAAAATTTAATAATTACAAATAATAATAATAATAATAATAATAATACAAATAAATAATTACATAATAATAATGTTGCACATAAAGAATTTAATATTTTTAAACAATATTAAGACAAAAAATTCATAAGAGGAAGCGAATTCATCTCAGGCACACACACATATACACACACACTCGCACAAACACACAAACACACACACATACACGCACACGCACACACACACACACCAACTATTAATGAATACATTTAGAATTAGGTATGGCCCATAATTTTTCATTTTCCCATTTCTTTTTAATCATTTCACTCCAAGCAAGGCAATAAAGCTACTAAGACGCAAGGGGGTTACTTTTTATACTTTCACGCCTAGCAAAACAATAGAGCTACTACGACAAAAGGGGTTGCCTTTCTTTTGAATCATTTCAGTCCAAACAAGGCAATAAAGCCACTAAGACGCAAGGGGGGGTACTCTTTTATCCATTCTCTCCTAGCAAGACAGTAGAGCAATTAGGACAAAAGGGGTTGTTTTTTCTTTTGTACTGGAAGCAAGGTAATTAGGACAAAAAGGGTTATCCTTTTCCTAGCAAGACAATTTTGGGACGAAATCTTTTTTCTTTTTCATTTCACTGCAAGCAAGGCAATAAAGCCACAGAAAATTTAAATCCATTACATTTTTTTTTCACAACATTAATTTGTACCAAAATGTTTCCTTAATCACGGTGCACTTTAGAAAAAATTTCGTAAAAATACTTTGACGTTGATTCTTATATATATCAATCATCGTACGCAAATTATTCGTGATTTGTTGTTTGCTGATGATGCGGCTCTTGTAGCGACATCCTTTGAGGACGCCCAAAATCTAATAAATCGTTTCTCTGCTGCATGTAAAGCATTTGGTTTTACACTTGGCATAAAGTAGTGCACCAACCTTGTTCTACTCTTATGCGAAAACCCGAGTCTACAAATTTCCAGAGAGACCATTGAAAGTAGAAGACAAAGCCCTGAACTATGTAAAGTCTTTCATTAATCTTGGTAGCAAAGTCAACTACAGCGGAACTTTAGATGACGAACTCATGCATCGGATTACTAAGGCTACCAATTCTTTCGGCAAACTACGCCATCGCTTGTGGAATGAGCAGGGTATTCGACTGGATACGAAAATTCGGGTTTACAGAGCTGTTGTATTTGCCATCCTTTTGTACGGCTTAGAGTCGTGGACTCCATACAGGTGCCATATACGCCAGCTGGATGTTTCCATAAAAACTGTCTGTGAGAAATCTGTGGAGTTAACCTTTAAGATAGGACATCTAACGTAGACCTGTTTAACAGGTGTAATATTGTAGGAATCGAGACTTTTCTCATACAGTTTCTGTTACGGTGGACTGGTCATGGCTTGAGAATGTTTGATTCTAATGTACAGCCAGTTAGACCAGAGCTACAGGAATGTAGGACGCCCATGGCTAAAATACAAAGACAAGCTGAAAAGCAACTTGTCAGCTGTCAATATACCACATAACACCTTTGAGCGCTTAGCCTTGGAGCGGGTAGAATGGAGATCAACGTGTTTTAGTGGACTCGGCAGTTTTCAATCTGCTTTTCTGAATCATCTTCAAGAAGCGAGAGCAAGATCTAAAAGGTCAGCTAATCTAACAGTGATCTCATCTCACAATCCTCAGTCTTGCTCCATATGTGATCTCCTTTGTAAATCACTAGCAGATCTTAAATGCCACTTAAGATTATCGCACAAAATTTCATAACTGAATCATTACATATATATATATATGTATATATATATATATATATATATATATATATGTGTGTGTGTGTGTGTGTGTGTGTGTGTGTGTGTGTACCAGGTGTAACAGAATAATTGTCCATCCCACAAAGTGTCTAATCCAGTTTCTTTTTTCCAGATAAGACGTTTAGCCATCTTAACACCATTTGGCGTAAGAATCACTGAAAAAAACTTTTGAAATTCCGACTTATTGGAGACCCATTGTCTTCCAAAATGAGCAATAGTAGGAGGAAAAAAGATCATTCAGGCCTTCAGTAATGTACCAAATTCATAATCTTGCTTCCGTCATGAAAACTGGATTAGGAGGTCACAACAGGAAGAGGATCATCGTTTCAATTCAATTCACTCACGTGAAAGGACTTTCAGATATGACAGGTCAAAGACCAGTGCAAAAAAACTTGAAAATGAAATCGTGCATGAAACCTGTGAGGCAGCTTATTACTCCAAGACAGATAGACAGTTAGAGAGGGCAAAGATCATCTTGAATAAATAAGAAAATGATCATGAAAAATAATATATATATATATATATATATATATATATATATATATATATATATGAACTTAATTTCAATCCCCATGAGCTTCTGATCCTTAGCTTTTTTGTGGCTTTATTGACTTTCATTGACGTAGTTTTTGTAAAAAGTTTTTTTTTTTGTTGAGAGTCTAATTTGGATTATTTTGTTTTACGGCATATCAACCTCAATGGGTTATTTAATACCGACAAAATATTTATTGCTGTTAATATTTTTTTCAAAAATGTACTGCTGGTAATATTTTTCCTTCAAAAATGTATTGTTAATATTTTTTCCTTCAAAATGTATTGCTCGTAATAATCTTTTTTCAAAAATTCATTGCAGGTAATATTTTTACAAAAATGTATTGCTGGTATTAAAACCTATATTTAAACTTTCATAGTGTTTTGACACCAATTTGGGTGTTAACTATTTTCCCATAGCTGGGACCCTAACAGGTACTACCACCCCGGGTCTGGGTGAGCCTGGTTCCACACTCCTCAAAACCTCTTGATCAGAGGCCTTGCTGCTGGATGTAGTTTATCGTCTTACCCTGAACGTGGATATAGTTTATCGTGATACCTAGGACATTTTTTTTTTAAAATCAGACATTATTTCTTTTTAGTGCAAGCAACCAACGATGTAAAAGTGCAGTGGTCCATTTTTAAAGAGGTAGTAACGAAAACGTGATTGAAATGTATAAGTTAGCAAATCTCTTCGAGAAAATCATTGAATATTTTATATTCGAATGTCAGTATAAACTACGCAAAATGTCGAACGAAAAAAAATGAACATCAGTACTGAGGTTTGTTTAGAAAAAAAAAAGAATCTAAAATGTTATTTCTATTCAAATTATAGCAAAACAAAATCTGATTCGAGATGCTACCATTATTTATTTAAAAGTCCCTTCGTCTTGATGTCTACTTTTAGCAAGGAAACTTCAATGAATAAAAAATAAGTAGAAATAATTAAAACGACTTGGCGACAAATTGGATTTGCAGACGATACACAAAATGGCTGCATGTTAGAAAAATAGAAACACTAAATAGTTATTTAAAAATTCTTTGAAACGGTTTTAAATCCATAATCCCCAATCTCCAGGGTAATTTTTTCTGAAATAATATCTATAAGCATATTTATATATGGGCGCCTATCATGGTTAGCGAGTAGTTAGATTTATTCTCATGGGTGGACCACGATATTGGCACTCTACCAGACAGATCTAGAGTTATTAAGTAGGCGTCAAGTCTTTGGTCATAGCAAGCTCATTTTACTAGTTAATTTACTTCTTCTTTTATGCAGCGTGTCCCTTCAGGACGTGGGCAGTCATGGTTCTACACAACTTCTATTTTTCTAGTTTTAAATAATATTTATCTCTTTCCTATCCTTCCCAGTCCGAGTTCTGTCGTCTATTTACACAAGCTAAATAGGTTATCCGACCTTCCGCTCTGTTCAATTCTTAATTTTACTAAGACCTGTGAGTTCCACATTCTCCATGCTCCCTTTCCTCGTTATGTGCTCCGGAAATGTCTCGTTCTTGTTCTAGATACAACTGTACCTTTTATTTTATTTTAAAAACATCCTGGTTACTCACATGTTCCGTCTATGGTATTCTCAACATCCTTTGGTAGAATCAAGTCTTCTCTTAATCTGTGAAGAAATCGTCCAGCATTCACTAGCAGATAGGAGGATTGATATTACATAGCTTTACATGACTCTTTTCTTTGTTCCTATAGAAATTCTCCTGTTTCTCAATATTTTAGCCTTTGAATGGCATCTTTTCTATTCCGTTTTTGACTCTAATGTAAAACAGATATACTTGATCTTTTTTTACACCAATCTCAGCTGGACCAATGTGTATCTTTTCTTTATTAAAAACCACACCATGTCTACGTTTTTGATAGTAGTTTAAAGTTGACCCATGTCTATCTTTTTTTATTCTATTGTAAATCGCATTATTGTCTATGAATGTGACTAAAGTGTAAACCGTATTTATGTTTACATTTTCTACTCGAGTGTAAACCAGACATATGTCTACTTTTTCCACTCGAGTGTAAAGCGGACCTATGTCTACCTTTTCTACTCGAGTGTAAACCATACCTATGTCTACCTTTTCCACTCGAGTATAAAGCGGATCTATGTCTACCTTTTCTACTCGAGTCTAAACCAAAACTATGTCTACCTTTTCCATTCGAGTGTAAAGCGGATCTATGTCTACCTTTTCTATTCGAGTGTAAACCAGACCTATGTCTACTATTCCACTCGAGTATAAAGCGGACCCATGTCTGCCTTTTTTTACTCGAGTGCAAACCGGACCTATGTCTACCTTTTTTTCTCGAGTGTAAACCAGACCTATGTCTACCTTTTATATTCGAGTATAAAGCGGACCCATGTCTGCCTTTTTTACTCGAATGTAAAATGTCTACCTTTTCTACTCGAATGTAAACCAGACCTATGTCTACCTTTTCCATTCGAGTTTAAGCGGACCTATGTCTACCTTTTCTACACCAGTGTAAATCGAACCTATGTCTGCCTTTTTTTACTCTATTTCTACTTTTTCTGTTCGAGTGTAAACCGGATTTAAGTCTACCTTTTTGACCCCAGTGTTAATGCAAAACTTTATTGAATAGCGAACTTCCAAATGGTCTTTGCCTCCCGACTGCATTCTATAAACTAGTGGGCAGGTTTAGCTTCTTTGAGGTATAGTAATGAAACATTAAAATTACAATGATCTAGGATAATTATAACTGCCTTTTCTTACATTGATGTTCACCGTCTAAAAGATCCGAGAGCCACTCAAGGTAGAGAGTTATAGACTAAAAGGAACAGTTTATGTTAATATGTAGGGAAGATAACGGTCAATACTAGACTTGAACAGGTTAAGATTGTAGTTATCGAGGAAGCATCGTCTTCGGAGTCGGTTCCATAAAACAGCAGTTCAGGAGAAGACGCTTCTTGAGGGGATCTTACAAGTGAATGGGTGTGGTTCGCTTGTCTTGTAACTACAGAGTAAACGAGACTTATGTCTAGCTTTTTCATCCTATGTAAACCTGACTGATATTTTCATCTTTCTTTCCCTGTAGCCTAAATAGGAGCAATATATATATATATATATATATTACCCAAACGTATTTATGTGTACCAGATTTATATTCGCATTTATTTTATTTTCGGGTGAACAAGACCTATATCAGTTTCTTTCTTTTCTTTTTTTTTGCTTTAGTGAAAACTGGGGCCTAAGTTCACCGTTTTTGACTCTATTGCAAAACCAACCCCATTGTTCTTATTTTTTATTTTTATTATAGTGTAAAACCGAACTCCTCGTTTCTTTTTTTATTATAGTGTAAAACCAACCTCCTCGTTTCTTTTTTTATTATAGTGTAAAACCGAACTCATTGTTTTTTTTTTTATTATAGTGTAAAACCGACCTCCTCGTTTCTTTTTTTATTATAGTGTAAAACCGAACTCCTCGTTTCTTTTTTTTATTATAGTGTAAAACCGGCCTCCTCGTTTCTTTTTTTTATTATAGTGTAAAACCGAACTCATTGTTTCTCTTTTTATTATAGTGTTTCGTTTCTTTTTTTATTATAGTGTAAAACCAAACTCATTGTTTCTTTTTTATTATAGTGTAAAACCGAACACATTGTTTCTTTTTTATTATAGTGTAAAATCGAACTCAATGTTTCTTTTTATTATAGTGTAAAACCGAACTCATTGTTTCTTTTTTTATTATAGTGTAAAACCGAACTCCTCGTTTCTTTTTTATTATAGTGTAAAACCTACCTCCTCGTTTCTTTTTTTTTATAGTGTAAAACCGAACTCATTGTTTCTTTTTTTATTATAGTGTAAAACCGACCTGCTCTAAAACCCTCGTTTTTTTTTTTATATTATAAAACAGGCCTCCTCGTTTCTTTTTTTTTATTATAGTGTAAAACCGAACTCATTGTTTTTTTTTATTATAGTGTAAAACCGGCCTCCTCGTTTCTTTTTTTTTTTAAAACCAAATCATTGTTTCTTTTTTTTATTATAGTGTAAAACCGAACACATTGTTTCTTTTTTATTATAGTGTAAAACCGAACACATTGTTTCTTTTTTATTATAGTGTAAAACCGAACACATTGTTTCTTTTTTATTATAGTGTAAAACCGAACTCATTGTTTCTTTTTTATTATAGTGTAAAACCGGCATCCTCGTTTCTTTTTTTATTATAGTGTAAAACCAAACTCATTGTTTCTTTTTTATTATAGTGTAAAACCGAACACATTGTTTCTTTTTTATTATAGTGTAAAACCGAACACATTGTTTCTTTTTTATTATAATGTAAAACCGAACACATTGTTTTTTTTTTATTATAGTGTAAAAACGTTTCGGTAAAACCGAACTCCTCGTTTCTTTTTTTTTTTATAGTTAAAACCGAACTAGTGTAAAACCGAACTCATTGTTTCTTTTTTTTTTATTATAGTGTAAAACCGACCTCCTCGTTTCTTTTTTATTATAGTGTAAAACCGAACTCATTGTTTCTTTTTTATTATAGTAAAAACCGAACTCATTTTTTTTTTTATTATAGTATAAAACCGAACTCCTTGTTTCTTTTTTTTTATTATAGTGTAAAACCGACCTCCTTTTTTTTTTATTATAGTGTAAAAACCGAACTCATTGTTTCTTTTTTTATAGTGTAAAACCGGCCTCCTCGTTTTTTTTTTTATTATAGTGTAAAACCGACCTCCTCGTTTTTTTTTATTTTAAAACCGAACTCCTCGTTTTTTTTATTATAGTGTAAAACCGAACTCATTGTTTTTTTTTATTTTACCTCCTCGTTTTTTTTTTATTATAGTGTAAAACCGAACTCCTCGTTTCTTTTTTTTTTATAGTGTAAAACCGAACTCATTGTTTTTTTTTTTTATTATAGTGTAAAAAAACTCATTGACCTAAACCGAACACATTGTTTTTTTTTTTTTATTATAGTGTAAAAACAGAATTTTTTTTATTTAATGTAAAACCGAACACATTGTTTCTTTTTTTATTATAGTGTAAAACCGACCTCCTCGTTTTTTTTTATTATAGTGTAAAACCGAACTCCTCGTTTCTTTTTTTATTATAGTGTAAAACCGAACTCATTGTTTCTTTTTTTATTATAGTAAAAACTCATTGTTTTTTTTTTTATTATAGTGTAAAACCGACCTCCTCGTTTCTTTTTTTTATTATAGTGTAAAACCGAACTCATTGTTTTTTTTTTTTTTAAAAACCGAACTCATTGTTTCTTTTTTTATTATAGTAAAAACCGACCTCCTCGTTTTTTTTTTTTATTATAGTGTAAAACCGAACTCCTCGTTTCTTTTTTTTATTATAGTAAAACCGAACTCATTGTTTTTTTTTTTTTTTAAAACCGGCCTCCTCGTTTTTTTTTTTTTATAGTGTAAAACCAAACTCATTGTTTTTTTTTTATTATAGTGTAAAACCGAATTGTTTTTTTTTATTATAGTGTAAAACCGAACACATTTTTTTTTTTTATAGTGTAAAACCGAACTCATTGTTTTTTTTATTATAGTGTAAAACCGACCTCCTCGTTTTTTTTTATTATAGTGTAAAACCGAACCCTCGTTTTTTTTTTTATTTAGTGTAAAACCGAACTCATTTTTTTTTTTTTATTATAGTGTAAAAACCGAACTCTCGTTTTTTTTATTATACTCATTTTTTTTTTATTATTTGAACTCATTGTTTTTTTATTTTTTTTATTATAGTGTAAAACCGACCTCGTTTTTTTTTATTATAGTGTAAAAACCGACCTCGTTTCTTTTTTTTATTATAGTGTAAAACCGAACTCCTCGTTTCTTTTTTTTTTATTATAGTGTGAAACCGAACTCATTGTTTCTTTTTTTTATTATAGTGTAAAACCAACCTCCTCGTTTCTTTTTTTTATTATAGTGTAAAACCGAACTCATTGTTTTTTTTTTTTATTATAGTGTAAAACCGACCTCCTCGTTTCTTTTTTTATTATAGTGTAAAACCGAACTCCTCGTTTCTTTTTTTATTATAGTGTAAAACCGAACACCTCGTTTCTTTTTTTATTATAGTGTAAAACCAAACTCATTGTTTCTTTTTTATTATAGTGTAAAACCGAACACATTGTTTCTTTTTTATTATAGTGTAAAACCGAACATATTGTTTCTTTTTTTTATTATAGTGTAAAACCGAACTCCTCGTTTCTTTTTTTATTATAGTGTAAAACCGACCTCCTCGTTTTTTTTTTTATTGTAAAACCGAACTCATTTTTTTTTTTTATTATAGTGTAAAACCGACTCGTTTTTTTTTTTATTACCTAAAACCGAACTCCTCGTTTTTTTTTTTTATAGTGTAAAACCGACCTCCTCGTTTCTTTTTTTTTTATAGTGTAAAAACCGAACTCATTGTTTAAAACCGGCCTCCTCGTTTTTTTTTATTAAAGTGTAAAACCAAACTCATTGTTTTTTTTATTATAGTATAAAACCGAACACATTGTTTCTTTTTTATTAAGTGTAAAACCGAACACATTGTTTCTTTTTTTTTTATTATAGTAAAACCTGTTTTTTTTTATTATAGAACACATTGTTTTTTTTTTTATTATAGTGTAAAACCGAACTCATTGTTTCTTTTTTATTATAGTGTAAAAATCCTCGTTTCTTTTTTTATTATAGTGTAAAACCAAACCATTGTTTTTTTTTATTATAGTGTAAAACCGAACTTGTTTTTTTTTATTATGTTTCATTGTTTCTTTTTTATAGTGTAAAACCGAACACATTGTTCCTCGTTTTTTTTTATATAAAACCGACCTCCTCGTTTTTTTTTTTTTATAGTGTAAAACCGAACTCCGTTTTTTTTTTTATTAAGTGTAAAACCGAACTCATTGTTTTTTTTTTTTTTTTGTTTTTTTTTTTTATTATAGTGTAAAACCGACCTCCTCGTTTTTTTTTTTATTTCGTTTTTTTTTTATTATAGTGTAAAAACCGAACTCATTGTTTTTTTTTTATTATAGTGTAAAACCGACCTCCTCGTTTTTTTTTATTATAGTGTAAAACCGACCTCCTCGTTTCTTTTTTTATTATAGTGTAAAACCGAACTCTTGTTTCTTTTTTTATTATAGTGTAAAACCAAACTCATTGTTTCTAAAACCGAACACATTTTTTTTTTTATTATTAAAACCGAACATATTGTTTCTTTTTTTATATATAGTGTAAAACCGAACTCCTCGTTTTTTTTTTTATAGTGTAAAACCGACCTCCTCGTTTCTTTTTTATTATAGTGTAAAAACCGAACTCATTGTTTTTTTTTTTTATTATAGTGTAAAACCGAACGTTTCTTTTTTATTATAGTTTCTTTTTTTTTTATTATAGTGTAAAACCGAACTCCTCGTTTTTTTTTTATTATAGTGTAAAACCGGCCTCATCGTTTCTTTTTTATTATAGTGTAAAACCGAACTCATTGTTTTTTTATTATAGTGTAAAACCGAACTCCTTTCGTTTTTTTTTATTATAGTGTAAAACCGAACTCATTGTTTCTTTTTTATTATTGTAAAACCGAACTCATTGTTTTTTTTTATTATAGTGTAAAACCGAACTCATTGTTTCTTTTTTATTATAGTGTAAAACCGAACATTGTTTTTTTTTATTATAGTGTAAAACCGAACTCATTGTTTCTTTTTTTTTATTAAAATAGTTTCTTTTTTTTATTATAAAACCAAACTCATTGTTTCTTTTTTTTTATAGTGTAAAAACCGAACTCATTGTTTTTTTTTATTATAGTGTAAAACCGAACACATTGTAAAAAACACATTATTTTTTTTTTTTATTATAGTGTAAAACCGACCTCCTCGTTTCTTTTTTTTATTAAACCGAACTCCTTTTCTTTTTTTATTATAGTGTAAAACCGAACTCATTGTTTCTCTTTTTATTATAGTGTAAAACCGAACTCATTGTTTCTTTTTTTATTATAGTGTAAAACCGACCTCCTCGTTTCTTTTTTATTATAGTGTAAAACCGAACTCATTGTTTCTTTTTTTATTATAGTGTAAAACCGAACTCATTGTTTCTTTTTTTTTTATAGTATAAAACCGAACTCCTTGTTTTTTTTTTTAAAACCGAACTCGAACTTTTTTTTTTATTATTAAAACCGAACTCATTGTTTTTTTTTATTATAGTGTAAAACCGGCCCTCGTTTTTTTTTATTATAGTGTAAAACCGTTTCGTTTTTTTTTTTATTATAGTGTAAAACCGAACTCCTCGTTTTTTTTTTTTATTATAGTGTAAAACCGAACTCATTGTTTTTTTTTTATTATAGTGTAAAACCGACCTCCTCGTTTTTTTTATTATAGTGTAAAACCAACCTCCTCGTTTTTTTTTTTTATTATAGTGTAAAACCGAACTCATTGTTTTTTTTTATTATAGTGTAAAACCAAACTCATTGTTTCTTTTTTTATAGTACATTGTTTTTTTTATTATAGTGTAAAACCGAACATTGTTTGTTTTTTTTATTATAATGTAAAACCGAACACATTGTTTCTTTTTTTTATTATAGTGTAAAACCGACCTCCTCGTTTCTTTTTTTATTATAGTGTAAAACCGAACTCCTCGTTTTTTTTTTATTATTAAAACCCAACTCATTGTTTTTTTTTATTATAGTGTAAAACCGAACTCATTGTTTCTTTTTTTTATTATAGTGTAAAACCGACCTCCTCGTTTCTTTTTTTATTATAGTGTAAAACCGAACTCATTGTTTCTTTTTTATTATAGTGTAAAACCGAACTCATTGTTTCTTTTTTTTATTATAGTATAAAACCGACCTCCTCGTTTCTTTTTTTATTATAGTGTAAAACCGAACTCCTCGTTTCTTTTTTTATTATAGTGTAAAACCGAACTCATTGTTTCTTTTTTATTATAGTGTAAAACCGAACTCATTGTTTCTTTTTTTATTATAGTGTAAAACCGACCTCCTCGTTTTTTTTTTATTATTTTCCTCGTTTCTTTTTTTTATTATAGTGTAAAACCGAACTCATTGTTTCTTTTTTATTATAGTGTAAAACCGGCCTCCTCGTTTCTTTTTTTATTATAGTGTAAAACCAAACTCATTGTTTCTTTTTTATTATAGTGTAAAACCGAACACATTGTTTCTTTTTTATTATAGTGTAAAACCGAACACATTGTTTTTTTTTTATTATAGTGTAAAACTGAACTCATTGTTTTTTTTTTATTATAGTGTAAAACCGAAATTATAGTGTAAAACCGACCTCCCTCATTTTTTTTTTTATTATAGTGTTTTCGTTTTTTTTTTTTTATTATAGTGTAAAAACCGAACTCATTGTTTCTTTTTTTTATTATAGTGTAAAACCGACCTCCTCGTTTCTTTTTTTTATAGTGTAAAACCAACCTCCTCGTTTCTTTTTTTTTATTATAGTGTAAAACCGAACTCATTCGTTTTTTTTTTATTATAGTGTAAAACCGACCTCCTCGTTTTTTTTTTTATTATAGTGTAAAACCGAACTCCTCTTTTTTTTATTATAGTAAAACCGAACCATCGTTTTTTTTTTTATTTGTAAAACCAAACTCATTGTTTTTTTTTATTATAGTGTAAAACCGAACACATTGTTTCTTTTTTTTATTATAGTGTAAAAATCGAACTCAATGTTTTTTTTATTATAGTGTAAAACCGAACTCATTGTTTTTTTTTTTATTATAGTGTAAAAAACCGACCTCCTCGTTTTTTTTTTTTTTCGATTCTTTTTTTATTATAGTGTAAAACCGAACTCATTTTTTTTTTTTTTTTTTTAAAACCGGCCTCCTCGTTTCTTTTTTTTATTATAGTGCAAAAACCAAACTCATTGTTTCTTTTTTTATTATAGTGTAAAACCGAACTCATTGTTTTTTTTTTATTATAGTGTAAAAACCGAACACATTGTTTTTTTTTTATTATAGTGTAAAACCGAACTCATTTTTTTTTTTATATTAAAACCGAAGTTTTCTTTTTTATTATAGTGTAAAACCGACCTCCTCGTTTCTTTTTTATTATAGTGTAAAACCGAAATCCTCGTTACTTTTTTTATTATAGTGTAAAACCGAACTCATTGTTTCTTTTTTTTATTATAGTGTAAAACCGAACTCCTCGTTTCTTTTTTTATTATAGTGTAAAACCAACCTCCTCGTTTCTTTTTTTATTATAGTGTAAAACCGAACTCATTGTTTCTTTTTTTATTATTGTAAAACCGACCTTCGTTTCTTTTTTTTTTATAGTGTAAAACCGAACTCCCTCGTTTTTTTTTTTATTATAGTAAAACCGAACTCCTCGTTTCTTTTTTATTATAGTGTAAAACCGAACTCATTGTTTCTTTTTTTATTATAGTGCAAAACCGGCCTCCCGTTTCGTTAAAACCAAACTCATTGTTTTTTTTTATTATAGTGTAAAAAACCGAACTCATTGTTTTTTTTTTTATTATGTAAAACCGACCTCCTCGTTTCTTTTTTTTTTTTATAGTGTTATTGTTTCTTTTTATTATAGTGTAAAACCGAACTCATTGTTTCTTTTTATTATAGTGTAAAATTCAATGTTTCTTTTTATTATAGTGTAAAACCGACCTCCTCGTTTTTTTTTTTATTATAGTGTAAACCAAACTCATTGTTTCTTTTTTTTATTATAGTGTAAAAAACACATTGTTTTTTTTATTATAGTGTAAAAAATCGAACTCAATTTCTTTTTTATTATAGTGTAAAAACCGAACTCATTGTTTTTTTTTATTTAGTGTTAAACTGAACTAATTGTTTTTTTTTATTATAGTGTAAAACCGACCTCCTCGTTTCTTTTTTATTATAGTGTAAAAACCAACCTCCTCGTTCCTTTTTTTTTTTTATTATAGTGTAAAACCGAACTCATTGTTTCTTTTTTTTTATTATAGTGTAAAACCGAACTCCTTGTTTCTTTTTTTTTTTTTATAGTGTAAAATTATCGTTTCTTTTTTTATTATAGTGTAAAACCGAACTCCTTGTTTCTTTTTTATTATAGTGTAAAACCGAACTCATTGTTTCTTTTTTTATTATAGTGTAAAAACCTCGTTTTCTTTTTTTTATTATAGTGTAAAACCAAACTCATTTTTTTTTATTATAGTGTAAAAAAACATTGTTTCTTTTTATTATAGTGTAAAAATCGAACTCAATGTTTCTTTTTATTATAGTGTAAAACCGAACTCATTGTTTTTTTTTATTATAGTGTTAAACTGAACTCATTGTTTCTTTTTATTATAGTGTAAAACTGACCTCTTCGTTTCTTTTTTATTATAGTGTAAATCTCACCTTATTATTTCAAACTTATTATAGGGTAAGCCGATCAACTTGTTTCTTTTATGATTTACCAAACTGTCTTCCTTGTTTCCTTTTCGATCATAGTGTAAAACCGACCTCATTGTTTCTTTTTTGACCATGGTGTGTAAAACCGATCAACTTGTTTCTTTTTTGACTCTAGTGCAAAAACGACAATCTTTTTACTCTTTTGATGATAGTGTAAATTGTTTGTATGTTTATATTCTTTCTGACTCTAGTGTAAACTGAACGTATGCACACATTTTTAACCTTACCGAAGGTAGGATGTTTTTTTTTACTCTCGCATAAAGCGGCCTTATATAAATAAGGCCGCTTTTTTGACTTTAGTGTAACTAACACTTACGGCTTTTTTTTTTTTTTTTTTTTTTTTTTGGTGTAAATCAACCCGTGTCTACCTTTCTATTCATTACTTGATTCAACATGAAATAAGCTAACAATGATAAATATGTTGTTAAATAAACCTGTCTTTTCATTCTATAAAATAGAATCGAATTAATAAAACTCTTTGATACTTAATTTGTAAGCTTCTTCATCTCTCTTCTTGTTCCCTATCATGTTTGCTTATTTTGTTTTGATTTCTACGTTTAAAGCCGAGAAAATATTCTCAAATGTGAGATTTTTTTCTTTTTATTCGACGAATTCAAGAAGCATCAGTTCTTTGACATCCTGCTTGTTTACAGGGTTTTTCTATTTCCTAACTTTAGTTCAGCATCATGACCATAAATGTACATATGCTATTGGTTAGCATCGTTAATATTTTTTTGACTTACGAAAGTTTGAGTTATCAATGGAGAATATAGACCTATTGGCCATATTCTATCTATCTATCTATCTATCTATCTATCTATCTATCTATCTATCTATCTATCTATCTATCTCATTCTATTTATATCTATTTCATTCTATTCATATCTATCTATCTATCTATCTATCTATCTATCTATCTATCTATCTATATCTATCTCATACTATTCATATCTATCTCATTCTATCCATATCTATCTATCGATCTATCTATCTCATTCTATTCATATCTATCTATCTATCTATCTATCTATCTATCTATCTATCTATCTATCTATCTATCTTAGTTTATCCATATCTATCTCATTCTATTCATATCTATCTATCTATCTATCTATCTATCTATCTATCTATCTATCTATCTATCTATCTTAGTTTATCCATATCTATTTCAGTCTATTCATATCTATCTATCTATCTATCTATCTATCTATCTATCTATCTATCTATCTATCTATCTATCTATCTAAATACCATAATGGAGTGTGACAACTTATACGTAACCTGGAAAATGTAATTAAATTTAAACAGACTGTCATTTGCGGTTCATTTTAATAACACTTGCTTGAACTGAACTCGCTATTCGAAATGTGCCTTTATCAGTTCGGTTAGAATTCCCAAAGAGAAATGTGCATTCTTTCAAAACGGGAAATTCAAAACCTTGCCTTATCGACGCAGTCCCTGTAACCGAATTGGCAAATGGACGTTCGATTATAAAAAAAAAAAAGGTTTTCCCAGATGGAGAAGTGGATACTGGTTCGAATCCTATCGGCTGTGGAATCTTTTTTTTTTTTTTTTTTTTTTAGTAGGGCTTTTCAACTTCGACCGGTTGTTATTAATTTCAATGCTTTAAGACGCCTCAGCCCCCCCCCCAAACAAAAACAAAACAACAACAACAAAAAACAAAAACAGGAATAGCAACTTTAATAGGTGTACCCACTAAAAATAACTTTTATACCAATAAGAAATATATAAGAATATTGGAAAATTTTGCCTGTCTGTCTGTCCGAGTTGCTATTACAATCAAACGCCAAGGCTCAGTGACCTAATTCTTTTCAAGAAAATTAACGAGAAACCCAGTTGTGACAGTTGCGATGGGAAGTTGACCTCGAAGGTCATTTAATGCTAACAGAAGAAATCAAATAATACAGCGTGACAGCTATAGTCAAATATATTAATTTATATCAAAATGGAGTAATATATTGAGTTTGTAAAAAACATTTTTGTTCTTACAATCAGTAAGACGGTTAAGTTAAAATTTAACCCCCAGAGGTCATTGGAAATAGAATTAATTTGCAATCGTTATGATCTGAATTTATGCCAGACAAATACATTCGTCGGTATAAATTGGTAGGTGGGTGCAGAAAAAAGTGACTGGTTAAGGGCTGTTGATGTCTAAGGTCATTAGAGGCCATCAGTGGTCAATTTTGAGTTAAAATGCATTCTTTTAGACATTCAAGCGAAAGAGCTTACAAGTTTTAAAAAATGATCTGTCTATATCTCTGAGATGAGGCATAATGATTACTTACATTATTTGCATTATTCGAACTGTTAATCTCGGTTCGAAATTCCTATCACCTGAAGAAGGCCAGAGTGAACAACGGCCGAAACGTTGTGAATATGGCAATGAATATGAGGATAACAGTTCGAATAATGCAAATAATGTAAGTAATCATTATGCCTCGTCTCAGAGATATAGACAGATCATTTTTTTAAAACTTGTAAGTTCCATGTGCCATACCTCTTCCGGATTTCTCAGTCTCTATCCTCAGCGACACATGGCCCAGTGGATATCGACGTTGGTTAGATCCAGTGGCTAGACCAAAAGAGCTGTGAGTTCAATACCAGGCTACAGCAGTGGTGAACCAAAGTTAGAAAGTTGAGTTAAAGGGAAATAACTGAGACATCTGGAAGAGGCGTGGCACGTGGAACTAGAACAACCAACACCTACGTTTCGAAATTTCAAACGCTTAAAGAAGGCCGGAGCGTACAACGGTCGAAATGTTGTCAATATGGCAATGTAGATGAGGTTAACAGTCCGAATAATGTAAAAAATGTAAGTAATTAAAAAAAAATGATTTTCTGTTTTGTTTATATAAAGGGACATTCAAAATGTTCGTGGAAGCTCTTTCATAAGGTTCAACGAAGAATCAGCAATATTATTGGTCCAGGTCTGGCAGCTCGGCTCCAGACACTTTCCCACCGCCGTAAGATTGCCTCTTGATGTGTTTTCTATAAATACATTCATGGTAACTTTCTGGATGAGCTCTTCGCTTAATGAGTGTATGTTTGTGTGAGTGCTTGGGATGAATTCATCCAGTTAAATGACGTTTCTGCCATATTTAATGATTGTGGGGGATTTTTTATTACTAACATTATTTATTTAGTTTCTTGTAAATAGATTTGACTTCATATTGTAAATACTCATTGGGGCTAGTTTTTTAAATTATTGTTTTATCCCCCCCCCCACACCACCACCAGACACTGAATTGTACATAGTTAGGACTTTCATAGAGACAATGAGGTATTATGGTGAATGTTGTAAGATTGGTAAGTAAGAATGTGTTGTTTTGGTGTTAGGAATATTGTGGTATGTTTGGGTCAGTGTCTAGCTAAGTTTAAAGTTAAGACAGAACAAGACTGTCCTTGTTACCCATTCCCCATTTTTGGCCTTGTGCCACATTTTCTGTATTTGAAGCGGATATAAATATCGCTCTTCGCTATAGTACCTGGAGTTTTTGAACTTATGCGCAGCACTAGAGTGGCGTCGAGGCCTCATCAATTTATAGTTAGGCTGGCTAGATGTAACCTTAAATTCTATGCTAACAGTTCTTCTCCCGCGCTTCTCGCTTGCTGAGCTCCCTTTCGCTTTCCCGCCATCTTTCATTTGCAAAAATTTAAGCGCATTGTTAGCATCTACTGTCTTCCCGATTACCCCCTTCTTTTTCTGTTTATCATTATTGTTTCTGTTCTAAATTCTTACATACCCTGTAAACCCTTACATCTTAGTGGCTTTACTCCCTTGCTTGGGGTGATACTAATTAAGAAAATGAAATTAAAAGTAAACATTTTAGAGTTTTCTTTCTCCACATAAGGACCATCAACATGAAAGCATTTACAATCACGGCAGAATCTTGGTTTCTTAGAATTCAACCATGTCTTTTATATTTTTCATAATTAATGGTCCCAAAGTATCTACGTAAATAGTTCTCTTGCGCAGTAATTGAAACAAGTAGGATCAGTAAAAAAAAAAAAAAAAAAAGAAAAAAAGCCCGTTAACAACGTTCTCTTCCGCGTTTAGTAAAATCAAGGTTGGGAACCTTCAAAACGGCTATCCACTGTCTAGTCATGACCCGTAACTCCAAGTGTGATTTATGGCAAAAAAAAAAACACAAAAATATTGGTATAGCTGTCCACGAATATTTTGTATGCTCCTCGTATATTTGACGTGATTAAATGCCATAAATATTTACTTAATTGATTATCAACAATCAAAAGTAAATATAGCAGTAATTAATGGAATAAATAATGCCTGTATAGCTGGTCACTTGTATTCGAGGATACCCGTCTATACCCGTCTACTAAAGCGGCTAGCCAATCCCTGTTGCGGACGCTCGTCTAACGCATTTGTGTTTATTCAACACCCACAGAGCCTACCTGTGTTTTATACCGCAACTATACTGAGCACACCTTAGTTACAGTTTCTGAGAAAGAGCGTGTTATCTAGCGTGATCAATAATTTGAACAAGGCCAGTACGCTCAAGCCCTCGGCCACGTTGACTTGTGACTTCGTGCTAGAGTAGTTATCGACGGTCCCCAAGGGTTCCGTCTACCCAATTTCAGCCGATTTTCAGAAATCTGTCAAAGGGCAATACAGTGTAACCCGGATATAAGAAAGTTGTCGGGACCGGAGAAGAAGTCTCTTATATCCGGGTTTCTCTTATATCCGGGTTTGGTCTATATTATATATATTAACACAGGCCCACTAAAAATAATGTTTATAGTAATCTCATTATATTCTGCGTGTCTGTTTCTTCCTTAGTTAGCACGGACGTTACGCTCTGCCAATATCTCATAAATAATAGACTATTCCGTTTTGGTCACGAGGAAAGACGCGAAAAAACATATCAGAACCGCTACTTAGTTTCATCGAGAAAACGAAAGAAAGAAAGAAAGTAAGAAAGAAGTGCTTAGTGTCTCGTTCCAATACCCCATAAATAGTGGACTATTCCGTTTTGATCGCGTGAAAAAACGGACATATCAGAGACGCTACTTGGTTTCAGTGAGAAAATGAAAGGGAGATAGAAAGTAAAGAAAGAAGATAGAAGTGTTTAACGTCTGTTTCAGCGAAATGGAAAAAGGAGTCAATCTCAAATCATTTGTATCCCCTTACTTCTAAAAATAACAACAAACATTCGTATTTATGATTGTTATTGCAATATTTTGTTAAAGTTGTTAAGCTCAAATATTTAACGATGCGACAGGGGAATTTCTACGGATATTTTATTGTCGTAGAACTCGTTCAATCATTAACCTAGGAATTAAGATTCATCAGGGAATTCAAACAGGAAAACCTTGAAATTTTCACGGGTCCTTCTACTAAGAAATAATGCCGGATAAAAAATCGTTTCAAAAATTACTAAGGCATGAGCTGGCCGAAATCAAAATATTTAATCATTTCTTCGTCCCAAGCCAGGCTTCTCATTTCTAGCCTGAGTCACTGCGTCCTTCCCCACGCCCTTAAGCCATTATTTTTAGAATGATTCGTGTGTAATAACAAAGAAAAAGCAGTGATATAAAGTGACTTCACATGGATGGAAGGAAACCTCAAAAGAGAAAAACGTATAGTCAAATAAGGTCGCCTTTTACTAAAGAACTGGGAAATGTAGAAGATAAAATATTTCCTCAGGGTAAATTTGGTCCCCTACCCACGACATCCGTCTGCTAGGTCCTAGTGCCACCATTTTTGTGGCTCCTCTTCCGAACGCATGCGCCGACTGCATTAAGTTCGAAAGGATGTTTGCTTGTCATAAAAACTGAATTATTGGAAGCGGGTAAAAATGCGTCATTTTGGCGCGAATGGCGTCGGCGGCAGCAGCAGCGGCGTCGACGACGACGACGGGCGGAGACGGATCCCATTCCGATGGCAAGCGGCGCGTCTGGGGCACCTTAACTGATTTGATAAATAAAGGAGATAAGTGAATTTATCTTATTCGTTCTTTCAGTCGCTAGTTTTGTGTCCCTCCCTCTACATAAAGCATATTTTATAGATGTCCTGGGGGGAAGGATTTTCTGTAAAGAAAAAGTCCACTTCCTCCGGCCAGAAAAAAAAAAAACACACACACACACACACACACACATAAAATAAAAAAAATATATAGAGATAAACATGTAAAATTTCAGAAATCTGTCAAAGGACAATATAAATAAAGACCAAAGGAAAACTTAGCTGAAAAACTTTATCAAACAAGGATTTTATTTTGTAACAAATATTTACAGTGTAACCCGGATATAAGAGACCCGGATATAAGAGAAACACGGATATAAGAGAGATTTTCTCTGGTCCCAAATTAGAGCCTGTGTTAATGTATATAAAATAGGCCAAACCCGGATATAAGAGAAACCCGGATATAAGAGACCTCTTCTCCGGTCCCGACAACTCTCTTACATCCGGGTTACACTGTATATCCAGTCGGTTTCCTTTGAGGATAATTTTTAGAAGTAACTTATTTTAACTAAATTTACACGTTATTTTTTTTTTTTACATTATTCGGACTATTGTCCTCATCTATTTATTACAACGTTTCGGCCGTTGTACGCTCCGGGCTTCTTCTTTATTTCGCTCACTGGGGTAGACTGTTCTAGTTCCATGTGCCATGTCTAATGGATGTCAGTTATCAGTTATCTCCTGTTAATTCCCCTCTCCAAGCTCTCCACCGCCTTAACCAGGTATTGAACTCACACTCTTTGGGTCCTGTAACTGGATCAAACTAACGCCTTTATCCACTGTGCCATGTGTCCAAGGCTATAAAGAGGGCACATGGCACAGTAGATAAAGGTATTAGAATTAGAGTAAAATGAATAAGAATACATTTTTGTAGCAAAATATGCAACAATATATTTTTGTAGCAAACTGACCATCAATAGATTTTTATAGTAAAGTGAACAACAATACATTTTTATAGCGAAATACCCAACAATACTTTTCAGAGTAAAATAACCAGCAATACATTTTGTAGCAAAATGACCACCTAAAAAAGGTTTTAGTGAAATGACCAACTGTATATTTTACAGTAAAATGACAAATAATAGATTTACGTATTCAAATGACCAACAATAGATTTTTATAGTAAAATATCCGACAATACAATTTTATAGCAAACTGAGCAACAATAGATTTTTATCGTAAAAGATTAACAATACCTTTTTTTTAATTTTTGATACACCCTGTATAAATAAATTCATTATCTCTACTGACAGTAGCACTGGTTGTTCAAACAATGAATGTCTAATGATTTCGTATAGGAAAATTTAATATTATCATAACCTTTACCATATATGGGAATTCTACGGAAGCGGCTAGGAATCATAACGTGTACATAAATCCCAAGAACGCAATGTCGAAAGCCTATTGTTACAGTGACGCTATTTCAAGGTTCCGACAAGTTCCATTTTTTTAATAAATCCATCAGTTCATTTATTGCTAGGACTCACCAAGTTACACCCCCGGACTCGAATCACCCGCATATCACCCGTATTCCAATTGTAAAAAGCACGTCCCACTCGGACAGCTTTTACCCAATAACTTCCACCTGATGGAGCAAACTCGTGTGTGGATGCCCTCCCCGACCATTAGAAGTCTTCACGTCTAGGGCTATTCGTTATGCATTCTCTCCCCACGATTTTCACTTCATTCTACCTCCTGTTATATTCATATCACGCACCTCATTCAATAACCCTCTACTTTGACTGGCTCTTGAGCGCGAACTTCACTATAAAAAAAAATGCACATGACTAGATTACGTGCAAGGCCGTTGTTCAACTACAGCAATAACACACTATTCAAACATGCGTTCGAATAGCGCGTCTTTGCCAATATCGCCTTTCTCTCGTGCAGCGTGTCAAGTGGCTGTAAATTCCAATGGGTAATAGGCAGACATGGACTCAGATGTTGCATGTAAAGGTCTGTCCCAACGATCATGATTATATGATGATTTTCTAAGCGTAGCTTACATTTTACAATAGTCCGAAAGTATGGGGCAGCCAGTGAGGATCGAACTCACAATTTACTTGTAATTGATCTCGCGGGAAATACCTGCTAAGCCTTACACCAAGTACCAAGTACCCTATTGCGATTTTCTAAGCGAAGCTTAGATGTGGCACAAAGACGAAAGTATGAAGCTCCCAATGAGGATCGAACTCACTACACAGTCGGAATTGTTCCAGCGACCATTACACCATGTCGAGGTGCCCGAATATGTTGATTTTCTAAGCGTAGCTTAGATGTGGTACAAGGCCGAAAGTATAGGGCACCCAGTGAGGATCGAAATCATTCAGTCAGTTATGTGTCATGCGTGATACACACTTAAACCATCAGGTATCTTTCGATACATGACTGACGAGGCAGTTTTTTCTCCCGCAGTAGGTTGCCATTTCTTTCTGCGGTAGATTAGTTAGCATCCAAGGCTATAAAAACTTGTGTCCTGCTATTTACCCATAGCTGAAAGGAAACGAGGAGGATTCATACCTTTCCCAAGGGTATTAGCATGTAAATGAATGTAATGGATTCGACTGGAATTCGAACACGGCTCTCAGATTCTTCAATCCGAGCCGCTGAAATCATTACTCAGTCATAATTGATCTAGCGAGACAAGCTTGCTAACCATGACATCACATCGAGGTGCCCTTCTTTATCGTTTGCTTGTATTTAGTCTTTGTGATCTTGGTCTTAGTTCCTTGAAATTGGCCTGTGATGACACAAGATGGTCTCATATATCAGCTGCCCACTGTCGATTGACTGCCGTCATTGAAGGTGATGTTGAGTACTGTTTTTCCTGGTGGCAGGGTTGATATTAAATGATATAAGGTCTTTGTTTACAAATGCCCTTGGGCTGCCAGTTATTTTGCATTCCGTTTTAAAGTTCTGCAAGTAGAATGCCTTTTGCATCAACCATCCTCCGAACAGCAGAGATGTCGCCCCGTCAGAAGAAAGAGCGTGCACAATAGGAAGTTTATTATTTTCCCATCTATAACACGGTACCTTGGTGGGTGACCGCCTGCGAATACCAGGCACTGTATGGTTGGATAGCAAAGGGGATGTAATAGATAACGTTATGTTCACCTATGTGCAAATAACATTTGGGAGAGGTAGGAATTCACATCTTCTCCCCCAGCTATGGGTTAATTAGTAGATCTTGTATCAGTAAATCATTAACTCCAAAATATACTTACAATCTAAAAATATTTTCTGACTTTAAATATCCTACAAAAGATTGATTAGACGTAAAAAAAAACAAACAAATCAATCAATCTTATAATATATTTTCTGTGTTTAAATAAACTGCAAGGGGTTGATAAACCGTAAAAAACAATCAATCATTTATAACACTTATTTTTACAAAGGTTCGCTGTTGTATGTTTTACTACAGACTCTATTGTTCATTTTTTAAAATCGTGTTTTACTTAGAAATAATGGATTTAGTTGGCGCTGTTCGCGTATGAAGACATTTTCTAAAATATTTTCTGCCTGTAAATAACCTGTAAAAGGTTGATAAACCGTAAAAAAAAATCAATCTTCTATAACAGTTATAATGGATTTAGTTGGAGCTGTTCGCGTATAAAGACATTTCATTTTTAATCTGCGAAATTTAAAGACAACTTTTAAGGACGACCTTAACTCTAGTTCAGTTTTGTCTTTCGCTGAATAAAATATTAAGAAATATTAATAAAATATTAAGAAATCCTCAACTTTCAGCGATTTAAACCGAGCTTTTAACAGAGAGTTCTAAATAAGATATTAGGTATTAAAAATAAAACAAAAAAAAATAAAAACAAACACACACACACACACACACACACACACACACAAAGAAATTTCATTTCAATCCTCTTAGACGTCTAATACAAGTCGTTGTCTTAATAATGGTGGGCGTGGAGAGGGGGATCGGAAATTCATTTGATGGGTCAAAAATTAAGAATGTAAATTATGAAACATTTTTTTTTCAGTAAAAGGACTTAACATCACGACTTCAGTCATTCTCTCATAGATGTGATGTGTCTTCCCTCTGCCTTTTCTACAAATATTTTCATGGCAACTGTACTGATGAACTATCTTCCCTGATGCCCCGACTACATGAATTTAAGCGTGCTACTAGATTGGCAGCTAGGTCCCACCCTTTCACTGTTGAAATAGTTAAATGCAACCACCACTTCTACTCCAGCAGTATCTTTTTTCGCGCTTCCCGACACTAGAACTCCTTTCCTCTTACTTCTACTGACAATTAAAATCTTCAAAATTTCAAATGTAACGTCAATCGCCATTTTCTGTTATTTTGATCCCTGTTCTTCTTTTATACTTCTCTCTTTCCCCTCTATACACAGTCCTTTCCCTCACTTTCACTCTCTGTAACCCCCTGCGTGCTAGTGGCACCCCTGCTTTGCTTGGGGTGAAATGCTTAAAAAAGAAAAAAATCCAAAAACATAAAAAAGAAACAAAAACTGCTTTAACGTCCACCGATGTCTTCGGCAATTCTTTCACTTTCTGATAAGATAATAGTTTAGTGTGTTGGCTACTTCAATAATTAATGTGTAAGGTTTCTTACGGAAATATTTCACAATACATGAATTAATGGTGGTGAAATAGTACATACACAAAATAACAGAGACCGATCGATCTGCAATGCAAGATAACATTTAGTTAACAAAATAACTGTTATAGTGGAACACCCCTATTCTATAGTTAATAGACTCTCCCACCTATAATAAATAGGAGTATTAAGAGCAATGAGTCAGTCGATCAGTCAGTCGATGCTGGACGACCGTTAGTCGGATACTAAAGTATCAGCGACCACAACTAGATTTCTCTGCGTCATTACCTATTATATCAAGTTTCTAACGTTTTGTACGTCGAACCTATTTTAGGACCGACTTAGTACAAATACAAGCCTCCACTGTGAAACCACTCCATAACAATAACAAAAGGAAAGTCTAAGAGTTTCTTTTCCTAGAAGTAAATTGCATACCCAAAGGAAATTGTTAATGAATCTATTTTAGTTTGACTTGCCTGTGTCGTTGGGTTTGTGTGTGAAGCGTTCACAGCCCTTTTTGCTTCAGTGTGAAAGGTTTATGGCACCGACTTCGAAAGGCGGAAAAACAGTAAGAGAGTTTTTATTTTTTATTTTAAAGCATTTCACCCCTAGCAAGGCAGGTGTGTCACTAGCATGTAAGGGTTTCCGGAAACTGAAAGTGTGAGAAAAGAGTGGTTGTAGGGAGATTGAGGAAATGAAAAAGGACAAGGATCAAGGTAACAGAAAATTTGAAGATCGTAGTTATCAGGAAAGCAAGTGAGAGGGAGTCCTTTAAGGATTCGCTTTGTTTTCATAACCCCAGAGCTGCTGCTGATACTATGTTTATTAAGGTTTATTAAGGCACTACACTGGCTCGCAAAGATATTTTTGCACAATTAAATTCAGTCAGTTCAGTGCCATACGTGATACACGCTGGAGCTATTATGTCTCTTTCGATTCATGACGATGTAGAATATATTCCCACAGTAGGTTGCCGTTTCTTTCTGCGGTAGACTGGTTGACAACCAAGGCTATAAGGCGCAGTCTGTCCTGCTATTTGTTATATAACGTACGTATGAAGACTAATGGATATCTCCCAATCCTCATAAATACATTGGACACTATTGTAAGTGGGGGTAATATTGTGTCGAAGTAGTCCACCACTAGCAGTGGTTTACGTACTTCACGCCGCTGGCGAGTATTGTATTTTGTTGTTGTTATAAAGATTACCATTTCATTTCCAACCTCCGTTTTGGTTATTCCTCATTCAGTAACCCTTTTCTAGATTACAACATAGAAAAAAAGAGTGAATGAACGGAATTAAAAAAAAAAAAAAAAATTGTTTTCTCTCAGGATTTGATGACAGCGATTTTGATGAATTTGTGGGCATTTAAATCGATTATTTTTCGATATTTGCAAAATACGATTGTTATAAATGTACGCTATACATGTTTTCCTTTGTTTACATTTTTTCTCATTTGAAATCTATTTAGTCAATGCAGTTTGGATTTAATAACAGTTTTGTGCAGAAAATGTTTCTGAGCGAGCCAGCCTCGTGTGTGTGTATACGTGTATATATATATATATATATATATATATATATATATATATATATATTTATATTATTTTGAAAATAATATATATATATATATTTTAAATCAATTAATTTATAATATATATCTTAAATTTACAAAGCACTATTTTGTAAAAATAAAATATCTATAAGAAACCGTTTTTATATCTTATTGTTCTTTCTTTTATATATATATATATTTATATATATATATTCGAAGAACTATATTATATATATATATATATATATATATCTTACTTATTATAAAACGCAGATTGTGTGTGTGTGTGTTGTATCTGTAACGTTTATATATGGGAATTTATAATCGATTTTTCACAGGACTACATAAAAATTAACCTTTTGAAAACAGCGCCAAAATGGGAAAATATAATTGTTTTTTGCACAAAATCAATTTGAAAACACGATTGAAAATGGGAGGAGGACAACTCACATCGGGTTGTTTGTGTGTGGGTTCCTTTAAATATGGGAGCGGATTTCCTATATTTTTTCAACCGATAAAACAAAACTTCATTTTTTTTTTTTTTTGGCAGGTAGTGTTTCTTATTCTCTTGCACACTTTTTTCTTTATTTTTAATATTCAGAATGCTTTAAAAATTCCATTTACAAGACAATTATTTATAATAAAATTCTATTCAATCGGGAGACTCATAACGATTAAAAAAATGTTTTTGTTTGAGTTTCGGTTTGGGTTTGACCAATTCGTAAAAAAAACCCAAAAAACAAAAAAATAAAACTAATTAAGACATGCATGTCTGTCAACCTTAAACAGTAATCTAACGATCTCTGCTGATTGTACGAATACAAACATCGGATAAATTCTTTATCTTTAGGGAAATATAATGAAATCTAAACATACACAAGTTCTAACTAAAAATAATAACCGAAACAGGAAACTACTTTAAATGCACATGGTGCCCAATTTTTTACTGTATTCAATAAGTAAAAATCATAAATTGTAAAAGATTATTATTACAGAAAGGCTACTAAGTGAATAAGATTTGTTAGATCATAATTAATAAACCCAAATAAAGTTAATATTTTTTGTATTAGAAACAACGAGTGGAAAATATATTCAAATCAGAATTCTAATTATGAATCACCACAAGCAAAATATGCAATTTTTATTACTGTATTCAATAAGTAAAAATCATAAATTGTAAAACTAAAAGATTACAAAAAGACTACCTACATTTTTCAAGCGATTTCAACAAAACTTCACTTTTTTTTTTGGCATGTAGTGTTTCTTATTGTCTTGCACACTTTTTTCTTTATTTTTACATTCAGAATGCTTTAAAAATTCCATTTACAAGACAATTGTTTATAATAAAATTCTATTCAATCGGCAGAGACTCATAACGATTGAAAACAATGTTTTTGTTTGAGTTTGGGTTTGTCCAATTCGAAAAAAAAAAATAATTAAGACATGCCTGTCCGTCAACCGTCCCAATCCACATAAATACGTTGGACACTATTGTAAGTGGGGGTAATACGCTGTCTAAGTAATCCACCATTAGCAGTGGTTTAACTACATCACGCCGCTGGTGAGTATTGTATTTTGTTGACGTTACAAATAGCATTTCATTTCCAACCTCCGTTTTGATTATTCCTCATTCAGTAACCCTTTATAGGTTACAACACTATTCAACCTATAGCTAGTCGTGGGGCGGGGGAAGAATATATGAATTCATACATTTCCCAAGGGTATTTGCGCGTAAGTGAATGTAACGAACCTGACCGGAATGCGAACTCGGTTCTCCGATTTCACATTCCGAGCCGATATAAATGACACTACAACATGATTAGTATGCGAAAAAAAAAAAAAACCTCGCATACTAATTAATTAATATTAAAAATGCAAGAAATCATGAGGAAATGGAAATTCTGGGGAGGAGGTTGCAGTGAAACCCAAGAAAAAAATTAAAGCAACATGTCTATGCAACTTATTCAATCAGATTGTGACAGACTTTTGAAATGTTCTCTTTGTCATATTTACTTTCTGTTTCACCAAAGAGAAAGTAAATTACGTTTCAAGGCATTTTCTATTCGCTTCTTAACGCGTTATCAAACGGCGACATAAGTAGAATTGTAACTTTGTGGAAGAGGCTCCCGAATGTATGCTTTCCCGATCACTATGACCTGAACCTAAGTCTAACTTCAACCATCCTATATATCTTCAAAATAAATAAATGCCCCCCAACTTTTATTAAGCGCCTGAAAGTATTCATGTACCAGATGGGGGTTAGCTGACATCGATAAGCAAAACAAAATCAGGAAAGAGTCTTTGAATAAATAGTAGTAATTTTATGTTTACATCACAGGGTCGCTCTTAAGAAAGGCATGTATCCACTTCACTCTAGATTCAGCATATATATCAAAGAAATATTTCAACATTGGCAAGAGTCAATGCTTGGTGAAGAAGAAAATATTTATATAAATGCATATATATATATATATAGTATTTATTCCAAAATTATAACATAAACATGTTATAACACCACTACAAAAATAGTCATTTTGTTTCAACACTTCTGGTGTCTTGTCAAGTGATGCTGTTGCAAGTAAAATAAAGAGTTTTTTTTAGAGTTCAAAAACCAACCACTACCCCCATTGGAGGAAATATTTTGACGTAAGATGTATTGGCCAATCAAATTACAAGTATATGATAATTCAAATAACTCGACGACGGACCCTACATACAATTTCTTAATGCTTTAAAATAAATATTAGATTTTATGGGAAATCAGGATAAACAATTAATCTCCAATCTTTTGTACAGTGTAACCCGGATATAAGAGACCCTGATATAAGAGATACCCGGATATAAGAGAGATTTTGTCTGGTCCCAAATTAGAGCCTGTGTTAATGTATATAAAATAGACCAAACCCGGATATAAGAGAAACCCGGATATAAGAGACTTCTTCTCCGGTCCCGACAACTCTCTTATATCCAGGTTACACTGTAATTAAAAAAATAAAATTTACGAATATTAAACTCTAAATGTAACGATGCATCAAGTTTAGAAACAAATAAAATTATTCATAGAAAAAACGGAGAAAATATGGCTAAATTTTCATCTATTGTTCTTAGATTAGGACGAAAAATTTAAGATATTTCTTAGAACAATTCATGAAAATTATTCGCTCTACTCTGTAGTGAGTATTTTTTTTAAAGTAGTGTTTTTGGTTACTGGAGGTTTATTCCATCTATACCAACCTTGTATTCGTATATATATATATATATATATATATATTACTATCGATTAGGCACGCTAAATTACGAAATTCAATAAAAATTATGTACTCCAAATTGCTAAATTGAACAAAAATAATTTTACTTTTAGAGAAAATGGAAACAAAATGGACATATTTAACACCAGAAAAAGATATCTGAAATTTCTAGGAAACATAATGTGGAAAGAAGATTTGGAAAATATGATACTCACAGGGCAGATCGAAGGCGGGAGCGACAGAGAAAAAACAACGCATAACCTACCTAGCAAGGTTGAGTAAATGGATGACGGGACAAGGTTTAGGAGAGATAACATTTATTAAGCACTACAAAGGACAGGAAATTGTGGAGAGCCATGATCGCCAAGGACCTAAAGGGAAACAGCACATAAAAGAAGAAATCACCTCGTATGAGCATGTTTGATTTTAAATAATTCATTTACAATGAATATACATGGCCATCTGAACGACAGAAGTGTTGAAACAAAATGGCTATTTTTGTAATGATGTTATAACATGTTTATGTTATAATTTTGGAATAAATAATATATTCTCTATTCTGTATTAAGAATATTTTTATTTAAAGAATAGCTTTTTTGGTCATTGGAATTTTATTCCGTTTACACTAATCCTTTGAATATATGAATATATATATATATATATATATATATATATATATATACCATAAGTATAGGATTGGTGTATACAGAATAAATTCCAATAACCAAAAAATACTATTCTTAAAAGAGTGCTCAATACAGAGTAGAGCGAATATAATTATTTATTTAAAAATTATAACATAAATATGTTATAAAATCACTACAAAAATAGCCATTTTGTTTCAACACCTCTGGTTGATGTTGAATGTAGATTAAAGGGTTTTAAAAGATTCAAATTAATTAAACCACCCCTCTTAAGGGGAAACGCTGTTACATAAACTGGAATGACCAATCAAAATACAAGTATATGAGAATTCAAAAAACTTGACAACGAACTAAGGTTATAATAACTATTTAATGCCTTAATGTCGGGGTTAGACTAAAATAGAATTTATTCTAACTAATAAGTATTAAATTATACGATAAAATTTGAAATAAAAATTACCCATTTTAAAAATTAATTTCTATTAAGTTTAAAATTATAAAATTACTGAGGAAAAAAAGAAAAATATATATGTTATTCTATTTATTTTGTTTTTATTGGAATTAAGTTGGAATAAACGTTAATATCAACTGTTCATCAGAACTTCATAACAACATAGATACATTTGAATTCTAAATATAGGCAGGGGAGGATGACCTTGCAAAAGACGATACATACACAATCAGATTATAATACATAAACACGCAGACGTATTTAGATATATACTCACACAAAAATGTGACGAGACAGGAAATATCTCCACGACCCTTTAAAAAAACAAAAAACAAAAACAAAAAACATACATGCCCAATGAAATGACCCTCCACATATATATATATATATATATATATATATATATATATATATATATATATATATTGGTTAAAGTGCTCAATATCAGGGATAGAGCGTATGTAAATATAAAAATGGACAATGAGAGCAACACACAACTATATTTAGCTGTACCCCCCACGTGGGGTAGCATGTGGCACAAGGCATGTGGGTCATCCGGGCCTACGGGCCCGGACAAAAATATAGCCTAGGCGGGTTCGAAAGCTGTCAACCTCCCCGAACGAAACCTTGCCCTTCGGCGTAGCCTCCTTTGGGTTCCTCCCGACCGTAGGAAGAGAGTCGAACCGAACAGTCGTTCAAGAGTTGAATGACTGACGATATTCAGTCACCCCCGCCCCACGAGGGTGTCATGTGGCACAAGGCCTTTTTAACGTGGGCATTCCCGAGCCATTAGGCTCGGCCAAAAATTCATCCCATTTGAACCCGTATAAACGGGTTCTGGCCAGTTTAACCTCCCCAAAGGAGACTCCGCCCTTCGGCGTAGCCTCCTTCGGGTTCCTCCCCGCCCGTAGGAAGAGAGTTGAACCGAACAGTCGGTTCAGAGGTGAACGACTGACAATATTCAGTCACCCCCACGAGGGTGTCATGTGGCACAAGGCCTTTTTAACGTGGGAATTCCCGAGCCATTAGGCTCGGCCAAAAAATAGCCCATTTGAACCCGTATAAACGGGTTCTGGGCCGGTTTAACCTCCCCAAAGGAGACTCCGCCCTTCGGAGTAGCCTCCTTCGGGTTCCTCCCGCCCGTAGGAAGAGAGTTGAACCGAACAGTCAGTTCAGAGGTGAACGACTGACAATATTCAGTCACCCCCCCACGAGGGTGTCATGAGCACAAGGCCTTTTTAACGTGGGCATTCCCGAGCCATTAGGCTCAAGAAAAAAATAGCCCATTTGAACCCCGTATAAACGGGTTCTGGGCCAGGTTTTACTTCCCGAAGGACTCCACCCTTCGGCGGAGCCTCCTTGGGGGTTCCTCCCGCCCGTAGGAAAGAGTTTAACCGAACAGTCAGTTCAGAGGTGAACGACTGACGATATTCAGTCACCCCCCCCCACGAGGGTGTCATGTGGCACAAGGCCTTTTTAACGTGGGCATTCCCGAGCCATTAGGCTCGGCCAAAAAAATAACCCATTTGAACCCGTATAAACGGGTTCTGGGCCGGTTTTACTTCCCGAAGGAGACTCCACCCTTCGGCGGAGCCTCCTTCGGGTTCCTCCTGCCCGTAGGAAAGAGAGTTTAACCGAACAGTCAGTTCAGAGGTGAACGACTCACGATATTCAGTCACCCCCCACGAGGGTGTCATGGCACAAGGCCTTTTTAACGTGGGCATTCCCGAGCCATTAGGCTCGGCCAAAAATAGCCCATTTGAACCCGTATAAACGGGTTCTGGGCCGATTTTACCTCCCGAAGGAGACTCCGCCCTTCGGCATAGCCTCCTTCGGGTTCCTCCCGCCCGTAGGAAGAGAGTTGAACCGAACAGTCGCTCAGGAGGTGAACGACTGACGATATTCAGTCACCCCCCACGAGGGTGTCATGTGGCACAAGGCCTTTTTAACGTGGGAATTCCCGAGCCATTAGACTATGTTAAAAAAAAATAGCCCATTTGAACCCGTATAAACGGGTTCTGGGCCGATTTACCTCCCCGAAGGAGACTCCGCCCTTCGGCGTAGCCTCCTTCGGGTTCCTCCCGCCCGTAGGAAGAGAGTTGAACCGAACAGTCAGTTCAGAGGTGAACGACTGACAATATTCAGTCACCCCCACGAGGGGTGTCATGTGGCACAAAGGCCTTTTTAACGTAGAATTCCCGAGCCATTAGGCTCGGCCAAAAATAGCCCATTTGAACCCGTATAAACGGGTTCTGGGCCGAATTTACCTCCCGAAGGAGACTCCGCCCTTCGGCATAGCCTCCTTCAGGTTCCTCCCGCCCGTAGGAAGAGAGTTGAACCGAACAGTCGCTCAGGAGGTGAACGACTGACGATATTCAGTCACCCCCACGAGGGTGTCATGGCACAAGGCCTTTTTAACGTGGGAATTCCCGAGCCATTAGGCTCGGCAAAAATAGCCCATTTGAACCCGTATAAACGGGTTCTGGGCCGGTTTTACCTCCCCGAAGGAGACTCCGCCCTTCGGCGTAGCCTCCTTCGGGTTCCTCCCGCCGGTAGGAAGAGAGTTGAACCGAACAGTCAGTTCAGAGGTGAACGACTGACAATATTCAGTCACCCCCACGAGGCTGTCATGTGGCACAAGGCCTTTTTAACGTGGGAATTCCCGAGCCATTAGGCTCGGCCAAAAAATAGCCCATTTGAACCCGTATAAACGGGTTCTGGGCCGGTTTTACCTCCCTGAAGGAGACTCCGCCCTTCGGCATAGCCTCCTTCGGGTTCCTCCCGCCCGTAGGAAGAGAGTTGAACCGAACAGTCGCTCAGAGGTGAACGACTGACAATATTCAGTCACCCCCCCACGAGGGTGTCATGTGGCACAAGGCCTTTTTAACGTGGGCATTCCCGAGCCATTAGGCTCGGCCAAAAAAAATAGCCCATTTGAACCCGTATAAACGGGTCCAGGGCCGGTTTTACCTCCCCCGAAGGAGACTCCGCCCTTCGGCGTAGCCTCCTTCGGGTTCCTCCCGCCCGTAGGAAGAGAGTTGAACCGAACAGTCGCTCAGAAAGTGAACGGCTGACGATATTCAGTCACCCCCACGAGGGTGTCATGTGGCACAAGGCCTTTTTTTTTTAACGTGGGCATTCCCGAGCCATTAGGCTCGCAAAAAAAATAGCCCATTTGAACCCGTATAAACGGGTTCTGGGCCAATTTTTTTTTTACCTCCCCGAAGGAGACTCCGCCCTTCGGCATAGCCTCCTTCGGGTTCCTCCCCCGCCCGTAGGAAGAGAGTACAACCGTGCAGTCGGTTCAAAGTGAACGGCTGACAATATTCAGTCACCCCCACGAGGGTGTCATGTGGCACAAAGGCCTTTTAACGTGGGCATTCCCGAGCCATTAGGCTCGGCCAAAAAATAGCCCATTTGAACCCGTATAAACGGGTTCTGGGCCAATTTTACCTCCCGAAGGAGACTCCGCCCTTCGGCGTAGCCTCCTTCGGGTTCCTCCCGCCCGTGGAAGAAAGTACAACCGTGCAGTCGGTTCAAAAGTGAACGGCTGACAATATTCAGTCACCCCCCACGGGGTGTCATGTGGCACAAAGGCCTTTTTAACGTGGGAATTCCCAAGCCATTAGGCTCGGCCAAAAAGGAGCCCATCTGAACCCGTATAAACGGGTTCTGGGCCAATTTTACCTCCCGAAGGAGACTCCGCCCTTCGGCGTAGCCTCCTTCGGGTTCCTCCCGCCCGTAGGAAGAGTACAACCGTGCAGTCGGTTCAAAAAGTGAACGGCTGACAATATTCAGTCACCCCACCACGAGGGTGTCATGGCACAAGGCCTTTTTAACGTGGGCATTCCCGAGCCATTAGGCTCGTCGGCAAAAAATAACCCATTTGAACCCGTATAAACGGGTTCTGGGCCAATTTACCTCCCGAAGGAGACTCCGCCCTTCGGCGTAGCCTCCTTCGGGTTCCTCCCGCCCGTAGGAAGAGAGTACAACCGTGCAGTCGGTTCAAAAGTGAACGGCTGACAATATTCAGTCACCCCCCACGAGGGTGTCATGTGGCACAAAGGCCTTTTTAACGTGGGAATTCCCAAGCCATTAGGCTCGATAAAAAATAGCCCATCTGAACCCGTATAAACGGGTTCTGGGCTGGTTTTACCTCCCGAAGGAGACTCCGCCCTTCGGCGTAGCCTCCTTCGGGTTCCTCCGCCCGTAGGAAGAGTACAACCGTGCAGTCGGTTCAAAAGTGAACGGCTGACAATATTCAGTCACCCCCACGAGGGTGTCATGTGGTGGCAAAGGCCTTTTTAACGTGGGCATTCCCGAGCCATTAGGCTCGGCCAAAAAAAATAGCCATTTGAACCCGTATAAACGGGTTCTGGGCCAATTTACCTCCCCGAAGGAGACTCTGCCCTTCGGCATAGCCTCCTTCGGGTTCCTCCCGCCCGTAGGAAGAGAGTTGAACCGAACAGTCGCTCAGGAGGTGAACGACTGAAGATATTTAGTCACCCCCCCACGAGGGTGTCATGTGGCACAAGGCCTTTTTAACGTGGGAATTCCCGAGCCATTAGACTCGGCCAAAAATAGCCCATTTGAACCCGTATAAACGGGTTCTGGGCCATTTTACCTCCCGAAGGGACTCCGCCCTTCGGCGTAGCCTCCTTCAGGTTCCTCCGCCCGTAGGAAGAGAGTTGAACCGAACAGTCAGTTCAGAGGTGAACGACTGACAATATTTCACCCCCCACGAGGGTGTCATGTGGCACAAGGCCTTTTTAACGTGGGAATTCCCGAGCCATTAGGCTCGGCCAAAAAATAGCCCATTTGAACCCGTATAAACGGGTTCTGGGCCATTTTACCTCCCCGAAGGAGACTCCGCCCTTCGGCATAGCCTCCTTTTAGTGGGAAGAGAGTTGAACCGAACAGTCGCTCAGGAGGTGAACGACTGACGATATTCAGTCACCCCACGAGGGTGTTGGCACAAGGCCTTTTTAACGTGGGGGAATTCCCGAGCCATTAGGCTCGGCCAAAAAGAAGCCATTTGAACCCCGTATAAACGGGTTCTGGGCCGGTTTTACCTCCCCGAAGGGACTAGACTCCGCCCTTCGGCGTAGCCTCCTTCGGGGCCCGTAGGAAGAGAGTTGAACCGAACAGTCGCTCAGGAGGTGAACGACTGACAATATTCAGTCACCCCCCACGAGGGTGTCATTGGGCACAAGGCCTTTTTAACGTGGGCATTCCCGAGCCATTAGGCTCGGACCCATTTGAACCCGTATAAACGGGTTCTGGGCCGATTACCTTCCCGAAGGAGACTCCGCCCTTCGGCGTAGCCTCCTTCGGGTTCCTCCCGCCCGTAGGAAGAGAGTACAACCGTGCAGTCGGTTCAAAAGTGAACGGCTGACAATATTCAGTCACCCCCCACGAGGGTGTCATGTGGCACAAAGGCCTTTTTAACGTGGGAATTCCCAAGCCATTAGGCTCGGCAAAAAATAGCCCATCTGAACCCGTATAAACGGGTTCTGGGCCAATTTACCTCCCCGAAGGAGACTCCGCCCTTCGGCGTAGCCTCCTTCGGGTTCCTCCCGCCCGTAGGAAAGAGTACAACCGTGCAGTCGGTTCAAAAAGTGAACGGCTGACAATATTCAGTCACCCCCCACGAGGGTGTCATGTGGCACAAAGGCCTTTTAACGTGGGCATTCCCGAGCCATTAGGCTCGGCAAAAAATAGCCCATTTGAACCCGTATAAACGGGTTCTGGGCCAGTTTTACCTCCCCGAAGGAGACTCCGCCCTTCGGCGTAGCCTCCTTCGGGTTCCTCCGCCCGTAGGAAGAGAGTACAACCGTGCAGTCGGTTCAAAAAGTGAACGGCTGACTCTTGCCTACTCCTGAGGCGCAGTATTTATTAAGTATGGAATAGTCCATTATTATTATTATTATTATTATGGCTAAGATCCCATAACAAAAGGCAAAAATAGAACTTGGCTTGATTCTGAAGCTCTTCGTAGCCGAACAGTAAATGCACTCCGGATAATACGTTAGTTCCCCCTGAAAATTGGTACGCATCTACGAATCCTGCCGGAGGGGATATTTTCTTTATTAAGTTTAAGAGTACGCAGGACCATAGAGAAGCGGACCATCTTGCTTCAAATCTCGTGGTCTGGAGCTAAAGAATCACAAACAAAGAAATTTGCCAAGTAACAAAAATCACAACATTTAAGAACTTTCAACAGCAGCAACAGCTAAAATGGATAGCACATGTAACAGAAACGGAAAATAATGACACAATCAAGATGTTGCCATTCCACACTACTTCAAATAAAAGGTCCGGAAGGAAACCCACCATCAATATTGGAAAGAGCGATAACAGCTACTGGACTTGAGAAACGTGTTTTCCTAAAAGCATGACATAATCAAGATGTTAACATTTCACACGCTTTCACAATATAAATGTCCGGAAGGAAACCCACCATCAATACTGGAAAGAGCAATAACAGCTACTGGACTTGAGAAACGTGTTTTCCTAAAAGCATGACATAATCAAGATGTTAACATTTCACACGCTTTCACAATATAAAGGTCCGGAAGGAAACACACCATCAATACTGGAAAGAGCGATAACAGCTACTGGACTTGAGAAACGTGTTTTCCTAAAAGCCTGGCATAATCAAGATGTTAACATTTCACACTCTTTCACAATAAAAAGGTCCGGAAGGAAACCCACCATCAATAGTGGAAAGAGCGATAACAGCTACTGGACTTGAGAAACGTGTTTTCATAAAAGCCTGGCATAATCAAGATGTTAACATTTCACACTCTTTCACAATAAAAAGGTCCGGAAGGAAACCCACCATCAATAGTGGAAAGAGCGATAACAGCTACTGGACTTGAGAAACGGGTTTTCCTAAAAGCATGACATAATCAAGATGTTAACATTTCACACGCTTTCACAATATAAATGTCCGGATGGAAACCCACCATCAATACTGGAAAGAGCAATAACAGCTACTGGACTTGAGAAACGTGTTTTCCTAAAAGCATGACATAATCAAGATGTTAACATTTCACACGCTTTCACAATATAAAGGTCCGGAAGGAAACACACCATCAATACTGGAAAGAGCGATAACAGCTACTGGACTTGAGAAACGTGTTTTCATAAAAAGCCTGGCATAATCAAGATGTTAACATTTCACACTCTTTCACAATAAAAAGGTCCGGAAGGAAACCCACCATCAATAGTGGAAAGAGCGATAACAGCTACTGGACTTGAGAAACAGGTTTTCCTAAAAAGCATGACATAATCAAGATGTTAACATTTCACACTCTTTCACAATAAAAAGGTCGGATGGAAACCCACCATCAATACTGGAAAGAACAATAACAGCTACTGGACTTGAGAAACGTGTTTTCCTAAAAGCATGACATAATCAAGATGTTAACATTTCACACGCTTTCACAATATAAAGGTCCGGAAGGAAAACACCATCAATACTGGAAAAGAGCGATAACAGCTACTGGACTTGAGAAACGTGTTTTCATAAAAGCCCGGCATAATCAAGATGTTAACATTTCACACTCTTTCACAATAAAAAGGTCCGGAAGGAAACCCACCATCAATAGTGGAAAGAGCGATAACAGCTACTGGACTTGAGAAACGTGTTTTCCTAAAAGCCTGGCATAATCAAGATGTTAACATTTCACACTCTTTCACAATAAAAAAGGTCCGGAAGGAAACCCACCATCAATAGTGGAAAGAGCGATAACAGCTACTGGACTTGAGAAACGTGTTTTCATAAAAAGCCTGGCATAATCAAGATGTTAACATTTCACACTCTTTCACAATAAAAAGGTCCGTAAGGAAACCCACCATCAATAGTGGAAAGAGCGATAACAGCTACTGGACTTGAGAAACGGGTTTTCCTAAAAGCATGACATAATCAAGATGTTAACATTTCACACGCTTTCACAATATAAATGTCCGGATGGAAACCCACCATCAATACTGGAAAGAGCAATAACAGCTACTGGACTTGAGAAACGTGTTTTCATAAAAGCCTGGCATAATCAAGATGTTAACATTTCACACTCTTTCACAATAAAAAGGTCCGGAAGGAAACCCACCATCAATAGTGGAAAGAGCGATAACAGCTACTGGACTTGAGAAACGGGTTTTCCTAAAAGCATGACATAATCAAGATGTTAACATTTCACACTCTTTCACAATAAAAAGGTCCGGATGGAAACCCACCATCAATACTGGACAATAACAGCTACTGGACTTGAGAAACGTGTTTTCCTAAAAAGCATGACATAATCAAGATGTTAACATTTCACACGCTTTCACAATATAAAGGTCCGGAAGGAAACACACCATCAATACTGGAAAGAGCGATAACAGCTACTGGACTTGAGAAACGTGTTTTCATAAAAGCCTGGCATAATCAAGATGTTAACATTTCACACTCTTTCACAATAAAAAGGTCCGGAAGGAAACCCACCATCAATAGTGGAAAGAGCGATAACAGCTACTGGACTTGAGAAACGGGTTTTCCTAAAAGCATGACATAATCAAGATGTTAACATTTCACACGCTTTCACAATATAAATGTCCGGAAGGAAACCCACCATCAATACTGGAAAGAGCAATAACAGCTACTGGACTTGAGAAACGTGTTTTCCTAAAAGCATGACATAATCAAGATGTTAACATTTCACACGCTTTCACAATATAAAGGTCCGTAAGGAAACCCACCATCAATAGTGGAAAGAGCGATAACAGCTACTGGACTTGAGAAACGTGTTTTCCTAAAAGCCTGGCATAATCAAGATGTTAACATTTCACACTCTTTCACAATAAAAAGGTCCGGAAGGAAACCCACCATCAATACTGGAAAAGAGCGATAACAGCTACTGGACTTGAGAAACGTGTTTTCCTAAAAGCATGACATAATCAAGATGTTAACATTTCACACTCTTTCACAATAAAAAGGTCCGGAAGGAAACCCACCATCAATACTGGAAAAAGCGATAACAGCTATTGGACTTGAGAAACGTGTTTTCCTAAAAAGCATGACATAATCAAGATGTTAACATTTCACACTATTTCACAAGAAAAAAATGTCCGGAAGGAAACCCACCATCAATACTGGAAAGAGCGATAACAGCTACTGGACTTGAGAAACGTGTTTTCCTAAAAGCATGACATAATCAAGATGTTAACATTTCACACTCTTTCACAATAAAAAGGTCCGGAAGGAAACCCACCATCAATACTGGAAAGAGCGATAACAGCTACTGGACTTGAGAAACGTGTTTTCATAAAAGCCTGGCATAATCAAGATGTTAACATTTCACACTCTTTCACAATAAAAAGGTCCGGAAGGAAACCCATCATCAATACTGGAAAGAGCGATAACAGCTACTGGCCTTGAGATACGTGTTTTCCTAAAAGCCTGGCATAATCAAGATGTTAACATTTCACACTCTTCAACAGTAAAAAGGTCCGGATGGAAACCCACCATCAATAATGGAAAGAGCGATAACAGCTACTGGACTTGAGAAACGTGTTTTCCCAAAAGCATGACATAATCAAGATGTTAACATTTCACACTCTTTCACAATAAAAAGGTCCGGATGGAAACCCACCATCAATAATGGAAAGAGCAATAACGGCTACTGGACTTGAGAAACGTGTTTTCCTAAAGGCATGACATAATCAAGATGTTAACATTTCACACTCTTTCACAGTAAAAAGATCCGGATGGAAACCCACCATCAATAGTGGAATGAGCGATAACAGTTACTGGACTTGAGAAACGTGTTTTCCTAAAAGCATGACATAATCAAGATGTTAATATTTCACACTCTTTCACAGTAAAAAGATCCGGAAGGAAACCCACCATCAATAATGGAAAGAGCAATAACGGCTACTGGACTTGAGAAACGTGTTTTCCTAAAGGCATGACATAATCAAGATGTTAACATTTCACACTCTTTCACAATAAAAAGGTCCGGATGGAAACCCACCATCAATAATGGAAAGTGCAATAACAGCTACTGGACTTGAGAAACGTGTTTTCCTAAATGCATGACATAATCAAGATGTTAACATTTCACACTCTTTCACAGTAAAAAGATCCGGATGGAAACCCACCATCAATAGTGGAAAGAGCGATAACAGTTACTGGACTTGAGAAACGTGTTTTCCTAAAAGCATGACATAATCAAGATGTTAACATTTCACACTCTTTCACAGTAAAAAGATCCGGATGGAAACCCACCATCAATAGTGGAAAGAGCGATAACAGCTACTGGACTTGAGAAACCTATTCTCCTGAAATAGTGTTTGAAGCAAAAGATTTTGTTTCAATTAAAAGCAGTATTGGTTGCTCGCTCAAAGAATGTCCATTATCAGGCGACGTCTAATATTCCAATTACCTTTACTAGTGATGGAAAAACGTTTGTATAACTCATTAAAAGTTGCTTAATATCTGTTTTGTTTTTGTGTTTGTTTAGTAAATGTTTACGCAATACAAGGCCCGACAGTACCTTAAGGTAGAGGGCTAGAACTTTAAGATTATTGGGTGGATGTAAGAGAAGGTAGTAGGAGAGATTATTGAGGATATGTAGGATAGATAAAATTAGACCCGGGACTTGAAGTCTATTTGAATATTTTTTATGATTTAAATTCTTTGTTGCATATTAATTATTTTGTCCAATAAATATAAATTACTTTCGGGCATAACGCCCCGTATATGGCGATGCACGCAACCAGAAAATCGTTCCTGTGTATAATACGCACGTCTAACTTAAAAGCTTAAAAATCCAGGGAAAAGGAGCGTATTATGTACGAATACGTGTGTGTGTGACTGCGACATAAAGACATATCATATGCGCATTTGCAGTTAGGTTTCTCGAAAGAATAGAAATATGTGAAGAACTCAAGCAACCCCAACATTTTGCACGCAGGCAACTCATCCCAAAGAAGGTCAGAGAATGGACCGGAAGAAACGGGATCAATTAAAAGAAAATAGGAGAAAGAGAGAGGAATAAAATGGAAGAGAAAGTGGGAGAGATATTATAAGAGTAAAAAATTAAGAGGGAGAAAATATGAGAAGAAGTAATAAGCAAGAAAGAGATGAAGAAAGACATAGATAGATAGATAGATAGATAGATAGATAGATAGATAGATAGATAGATAGATAGATAATAAACAGACTGAGATAGATAGATAGATAGATAGATAATGAACATACTGAGATAGATAGATAGATAGATAGATAGATAGATAGATAGATAGATAGATAGATAGATAGTAAAAGTTAGAAAAAAGAAGAGCAAAAAAATGAAAACAAGGAAGGGGTTGGATGAGAAGCATAGAAAAGACAGAAGAAAAAGAAATACAAAAGAAAGAAAGAAAGAAAGAAAGAAAGAAAGAAAGAAAGAAAGAAAGAAAGAAAGAAAGGCTAAAATGCAAAACGAGAAAAATGGAAAAAAAGACTAGAAGAATAAGATAGAGAAAATGAAAAAGAAAGAAAGAAGGAAAGAAGGAAAGAGAAAATAGAAAGAATAGAAAGACGATGAAAACGGCATGGGAAAAATAAAAAGAGAGAGCTAAAAATATACATGAGGATATATATATATATATATATATATATATATATATATATATATATATATATATATGAAATACAGAGAGAGAGATAGAGACAGAGAGAAGAAGGGAGAGAGAGAAAGATTAATAGAGAGAGAGAGAGAGTGAAGAAGACGAAAGGAATGTAAAAGAGAGAAGAAACTCTCAGAAGAATATTACTGATCCGAAATATCAACAACTCGAAACGATAAACAAAAACAGTTGAAAGATTCATTTAAAACATATTTATTAAAATTTACTCATTAATTTCCATTAAGTAAATTAAAAATGAATTTAAAAACCTTTCTTGATAATGAGAGAAGCATTTTCATTGATGGATTAATTTTCTAAGTGAAACAGGAGTGTTTCTTTTCTGACATATTTTTTTTCTCTTTAAATCTAACAGAACTGAACAAGCAAATTATGGCTCCGTTCAACGTCGACTTCGTATTAAGCGTGGGAATCTTAAGAATCATCATGAATAACGTATTTGTAATCACCCCCACCACAACCCTAAGTATTTTCCTAAACGTTTTAAGGAACTACTTATGTAGACTGGTCCATTCGTAAAAAAATAGGAAAAAATGGTTTTGGAATTAATTTTTCTACATTAAGATCCATTAGACCTGCTCAAGGCGCGACATTTTTTTTAGAATCGAAAGTGTGGGCGCGGGTGTGATTCTTATAATATAGATACATTGTAAAATTATTTCCCGACTTTTACAGAGATTCTAGACTTAATAATTCTGCGAATAAAAACAGAATTTTTTTTTTTAAGAAAAAAAAAAGAAACACATTTCTTTTAAATAAACAGATATATACATTATGGAGAACTATTATCGCCCACCTCATCAAAAGGACAGATATGTGGTTCTACAGAAGGATACTGAGAGTACCATGGGCGGAACATGTCAGCAATGTGGAAATTAAAAAAAAAATGAGAGAAAAAAGGCAGTTGTTTTTAGAGATAGTTGAAATTTCTGTAATACAGAAAGAGGAAAGATGTCTTGGAGAAATTGACACTCACAGGACATGTTGATATTGAAGGCAAAAAGAAAAAGAGGAATATCCTTAGTGACCTACATAACGAGGTTGCGTAAATTGATATCAGAACATAGACGTTTTGGCATAGTAAAAAGATAAACGTACCTCAGACCTCTAATGATAGGAAGTTGTGGAGGGTTCTACGAAAGTTTTGTACTGGACATTTGCGTCCCGGACAACTGCATAACAGACAATTGAGTCTCTGGACATTTGTGTCCCTACATAAAAGCGTCCCTCAATAATTGCGTACCTCTGATAATTTTTTGAAGCTTTTAAAAGTATTTACCATATTTTTTTAAAGAAAAGCATAGGTAGTAATCATGAATTTTTAAAAAAAGGAATAAAAAAAGATTATTTTTGTTTAAAATGCAATCACAAATTAATAGTGTTTCAAGATCTCTTTACACATCACCAATTTGTTTTTGTTTCATCGGCATTTTTCTTGTGATAGTAGTAGCTGTAATTTTTCTCGTTCACAAATATTTTTCCACCAGTGTTTGGTCTTCGGAATTTAACTATGGCCTCTAAATAAAAATATAATCTATACAATCCAGAATCTTTTAGATATTTGTGGTGCGTAACGCTGTAGTGAACAAAAACAGCTACCTTAATTTTCTCTTTCTTTAAAAAAGGAATTTTTCTCTTTTTTTTTTATTTATTGTAACTACCTTTCTGCTTGTTTAGGATTATTAAAGGTATTGGTGTGCAAAATTCTATATTAAACAACGCTTTAAAAAAAAAATGGTAACTTCAAAAAATTATCAGTGGTACGCAATTATCCAGGGACGCATTTGTCTAGGGACGAAATTGTCCGGGACGCAAATGTCCGTCCACCGTTGTGGAGAGGCGTGATCGCTCATGCCTTGAAGCGACAGAGATGTGTTTCTACAGAAGGATGTTGAGGATACCAAGGACGGAACATGTAAGCAATAAAGGAGATTTTTTTTTTTTTTTAGGAAAACTGAAAAGTAAAAGGACAGTTGTACTTCAAGACAATTTTTTAGAGGAAAGAGGTCTTGGAGAATTCGGCTCTCACGGGGCACATAGTCGGAGGGTAACAGTGAATAATGAAGAGTAGAAAGGATAGCAGAGCACGGGGAAGAAGAAATAGTAAAACCGCAAACATTGCTAATAGCTACAAAAGATAGGAAGTTGTGGAGGGCTGAAGAGACACGGCACATAGAAGGCAAATCAATCGTTTTTTATATAAACTGAAAAAACTTTGTGGGTGTTATTGATGAGGTTTATGTCCCTGAAAAGGTAAAGTATTAAGAAACAGAAATATACCATTAAAAACAAAGAAAAAAAGTGATGAACTGCTACATAATACCAATCCTATTCTATGGCAGAGAATGTTGGCCATTTTAACTTACAGATAGTGAAATGACTTGAGGCAACAGAGATGTCGTTCTACAAAAGGATGCTGAGAATGCCATAGTTGGAACATATAACCAACGAGGAAGTTTTAAATAAAATAGAAGCTAAAAAAAACAAAAAACACATAATTCAGTGTAACCCGGATATAAGAGAAACCCGGATATAAGAGAAACCCGGATATAAGAGAGATTTTCTCTGGTCCCAAATTAGAGCCATACTTACCTAAACAAAATAGACCAAACCCGGATATAAGAGAAACCCGGATATAAAAGACTTCTCCGGTCCCGACAACTCTCTTATATCCGGGTTACACTGTATTTTTCTTTTTAACTAATGTTCACCCAATACAAGGACCAAGAGCCACTCAAGGTAGAATGTTACTGTGTAGCGTTGTATGAGCGTAAATAATGGCAAGAAGTGAAGTTGATGGGGCTATACAGGAAGGATAACGGCTAGACTTGAAGCAGTTGAGATTTAATTTCAGAGTTCAATCGAAGACGTTAGAACAATTTTGTGGAAGTAGATTATAGAAGAAACCGGAAATCCAATCCTAAACAGGAAGCAAGGGATAAACCTCTACTCCTGTTCAAAGGACCGAGATGAAGTGTGAACCGGACGATAGGCGAACCTATCTACTCCTAATAAACTTATACAAGAAGGCCTCCTTGCAGCACTGGATACTTCATGATTAGGTCTTCTTGCCCGAATAGGTTAAAATATTTAAATATTTCCACACCTAAAGAAGGCACTTAGGAATGGCGAAAGATGCTTTCAAGAAACTAAGTAAAGTATAAAGAACATTGGAAAATATCGTTAAAAAAAGAGAAAAGGGTGCTACGTAATATCGATATGGCAGTGAATGCTGGAGAATCTCTTCACAGGTGATGAAGAGACTTGAAGCGACAGGGATTTGGTCCTACAGAAGGATACTGAGAATTCTATAAGCAGAACATGTGAGTAATGGGCAATTTTTTTTAAAAAAGAAAATAAGGACAAGGTAAATCTTACTTATAATCAAAAAGAGGTAGCTGAGATTTCTGTGACATACAATGAGGATAGAGGACCTGGCGAATTTAACACTCATAGTACATAGATTTGGTTGGTTTTGGTTTGTTTAGCGTCATATCAACCACTATGCGTTATTTAATGCCGAAATTTAAACAATTTGAACAATTTTATGGCTTCAACTAAATATATTTTGAACTCAATTGCAAGACTTTAGCTACAGATAAAATGTATAGCTGGCCATTTTACTATGTCTATTGTTAGTCTTTTTTTATATAAAAATGTATTGCTGATTTTTTTACTATTTAAATGTATGTTATACTTTTATAGTGTTTTGTTTGGGTTTTCACTATTTGCCCAGAGCTGGAACCCTAACAGGTGCTACCACTCCGTGTCAGGGTGAACCTGGGAACAGTAGAAATTAAAAGGTGGTTCCAGGAGGTCTTGCTGCTGGACGTAGTTTATCGTCATACCCAGGACTTTAGAACATAGAGCAATTAGGGAGAAATAGTAACTGTTCTTATGTTATGTCATCCAAATCTGATTTCAAAAGTCGTAGACATATTCAAAGAATTAGTTTTTTTTCACATTCGCTGGTTGAATTTCTGATCCTAATTAGACAAATAACCTTAGAGACAAAGACTGCCGAACCGCTATGCAACATCTAATATTTCATATGGCAGTGAATGCTGGGTATCTTTAAAGATGATCGTCAGCATCCGCTCGTATCCGACCATCAGGGTCGTCATCCTGTCTCCATATTTCCTTTCTCCCTCTTGTGGCGGTGATGGTGATGGTGATGGTTCTAAAGGCCCTAAAGAGTCATGAGCAAGAGTCACAGAAGGGTGTCGGTGGTGGACAAGAAAGCCATACATGAGGATTGATATTACTTAGCAGTTCAGCACTCTTTTCTTTGTTTCTAATTATTTTTTCTTGATAATTGATGTTTAAGTTTTTGATGGCATCGTTTGCTTGTTGCCGATACCGCTTCAAGCTTCACTAAAATTAGTGCCAAATAAACATTTAATTTGTAAATGACGGGTTGTCGTTATTTGCAGAAGTAAGAGGAAAAAGAATGAATGTCGAATGATTGGAATAAATGAAATTTTAATATCGAGGAGTCATGAGCATCACGATAAACAACATCCGGCAGGAAGGCCTTTGCTAAAGAGATTAGACTTTTTCAGGAGCGTGGAACTATCTCTTAATTGCTGTTGTTCCCAGGTCAACCCTGACTTAGAGTGGTAGCTCCTATTATGGTCCATGTTATGGGGAAATAGTAATCCCCGAAACAAAAAGAAAACACTATGAAAGTAAAAAAATACATTTCTATAGTAAAATGACAAAAAAAGAAAAAACATTTTTATAACAAAATGAACAAGAATACATTTTTATAACAAAATGACCAAAAATACATTTTTATAACAAAATGACTAAAGATACATTTTTATAACAAAATGATTAAAAATACATTTTTATAACAAAATGATTAAAAATACATTTTTATAACAAAATGACTAAAAATACATTTTTATAACAAAATGATCAAAAAAACATTTTTATAAAATGATTAAAAATACATGTTTAAAACAAAATGATTAAAAATACATTTTTATAACAAAATGATTAAAAATACATTTTTATAACAAAATGATCAAAAAAACATTTTTATAACAAAATGATTAAAAATACATGTTTAAAACAAAATGATTAAAAATACATTTTTATAACAAAATGACTAAAAATACATTTTTATAACAAAATGACCAAAAATACATTTTTATAACAAAATGACTAAAAATACATTTTTATAGCAAAATGACTAAAAATACATTTTTATAACAAAATGATTAAAAATACATTTTTTAACCAAATGACCAAAAATAGCTTTTTATAGCCAGTCAGTTGTGACATACGTGTTACAAACTTAGGCGAGTATGTATCGTTCAATACATGACTGACGAGGCAGATTTTTTTCTGCAGTAGGTTGCCATTTCTTTCTGCAGCAGACCAGTTGCTATCTAAGTCTATAGAACCCAGTCTGTCTTGTTATTTACCCATAGCTGGGGGTAGAAGAAGGACATTAGCACGTATGTGAATGTAATGGATCGAACTAGAATTCGAACTCGGCTCTCCGATTTCTCAATCCGAGCCGCTATCAATTACTCCACCGGTAAAATGGCAAAAATACCTTTTTTATAACAAAAAGACCAAAAATACATTTTTATTGCAAACTTATCAACAATACATTTTATCTGCAGTTGAATGCACGCAATTGCTTTCAGAATATATTTAGTTGAAGTCATAAAATTCTATTCTAAATATTTAGATTTCGACATTAAATAACCCATAGAGATGTTGATATACCGCTAAATAAAATCAACCAACCAGCAATACATATTTAAAGCAAATTCACCAATAATACATTTTATCTGTATTTGAAGGCACAAAATTGCATCCAAAATATATTTAGCTGAAGTCATAAAATTATGTTCAAAATATTTAGATTTCGGCATGAAATAACCCATAAAGGTGTTGATATGCCTCTAAACAAAATCAACCACCAAGATACTTTCTTGTATTTCTATATCGCTAATGAAGACGAAGTGGAAGTTCTACAATCGCATCATACATAAAGAAGGGACTTGAGGTCACCGAAATGACGTTCTAACGTACCCTAGGATTGGTGGAACGACTCTACTGAGTCGTTACTTCAAAAATGAAGGTCGAATCTATCTGAAAAATTAGCAATTAATTTCCTGGGTTTTGACCTTGGCTTGAACCATTGATACCAGAGGAGAATTTGAAACTCCTGTTATGAAATAGGCGGGCTATTTTCATATCTTCGCTCATCTGTATTGATGAAGAAGGGGGGAAAAGATGAGGAAGAAGCTAAGAATGTTTCTCTGTTTCAACGTCAGCTTCAATCCTCAAAATTAAATTTCTCTTCATATGACTACTGGCACTACTAAATTAGCCCAATCGTTAAGGATAAATCGTTGGTAATTACTGAACTGAATTAACATGGCAAAATAGTTGGTAGACCATGGATTAGGAAATATAACAAAAAAACACCCGAAAAAACAAACAATCCTGAGAACTACAAAAAACAGGATATTGTGGAGAGCCATGATCATTCATATCTGAACGGACACTGCATACAGATGAAGAAGAAAAGTAAATGATTATCAATAATAGAGAAAATATATTAGCGTGTATACAGCAGGAAAGGAAGAAAATACATAGCTGTTAAGAAATGTGTATTTATACGTGTGTGATACGAATGTGTGTGTCAAAAGTTACCTGGAGGAAAGATAGTCCCCAGAGGGGAAGAGATCTGTGTTGGTGATGCTGAGGGGAAAAGAACAAAAAGATTAAGAAAGAGATACTCTTCATTTTATTGCACTCAAACAGTGCCACCTAACGGCGTCTTGACAAACCAAGTGGGAGTAATGCTATCCAATGAGCTTTCGAATTTAAGCATCTCATTTCCCGTCTTCTAATTCCGTTTTGACAATTTTTAGCGGATACTTCACTGCATTGACCTTTTGCTTGACTTTCATGAATATCTACCAATGTCGAAGATCATTTTATTCAACCCGAAGTCATTTTGAAATCGATAGGAATAAATTAAATATAGACAGGCCAGCTATGGAGTAAAAACCTTTGGAGGCATTTTGGTTGGAGCAGGAGGGGATCGGATATATCGGTAAATATTACTTTAAATGAATTGTGTCTATGCGTTCTTTTAAGTCGGCTTTCAGCGATCGACTAGTTTGGCCGTGACTGACCCCATAATCACCTTATTCGATGCAGGAATTCAAACTTCCCCGAGGGCCGGCCAACGCCAATGTTTGTTGTTAAACCTAGTTGGAAGCACAACACTTGCACGCAATAACTTGAAAGTATCTATAGATCATCATATGTACAAAAGGTCGTACCGTGTCATATAATTAGCTTAGCTTAGTTTGACACAAGGCCATCCAGGGAAACTAAAACAATTGCAACCAGTAACAGTTGTCAACCAGACAAGCTCGTTAACCATTACTTTATACCAAAGCGTTCATTTATTTATAACACTTAGCATAGATGGGTAATAAGGCCACATGTAGAAAGCACCAAGTGAGGATCAAACTCACTGCTCAATAGTAATGTCCAACCAGACTAGCTCGTTAACCATTGCTTTATATCAAAGCGCCCAGTTAACCATTACGAAGCGCTTAGTTATTTATGACACTTAACTTAGTAAGGTAAAAGACCACATGTAGAAAGCACCAAGTGAGGATCAAACTCACTGCTCAATAGTAATGTCCAACCAGACAAACTCGTTAACCATTGCTTTATATCAAAGCGCTCAGTTAACCATTACGAAGCGCTTAGTTATTTATGACACTTAACTTAGTAAGGTAAAAGACCACATGTAGATAGCACCAAGTGAGGATCAAACTCACTGCTCAATAGTAATGTCCAACCAGACAAACTCGTTAACCATTGCTTTATATCAAAGCGCTCAGTTAACCATTACGAAGCGCTTAGTTATTTATGACACTTAACTTAGTAAGGTAAAAAAAGACCACATTTAGAAAGCACCAAGTGAGGATCAAACTCACTGCTCAATAGTAATGTCCAACCAGACAAACTCGTTAACCATTGCTTTATATCAAAGCGCTCAGTTAACCATTACGAAGCGCTTAGTTATTTATGACACTTAACTTAGTAAGGTAAAAGACCACATTTAGAAAGCACCAAGTGAGGATCAAACTCACTGCTCAATAGTAATGTCCAACCAGACAAGCTCGTTAACCATTGCTTTATATCAAAGCGCTCAGTTAACCATTACGAAGCGCTTAGTTATTTATGACACTTAACTTAGTAAGGTAAAAGACCACATGTAGAATGCACCAAGTGAGGATCAAACTCACTGCTCAATAGTAATGTCCAACCAGACAAGCTCGTTAACCATTACTTTATACTAAAATGCTCATTTAACCGTTACGTTATACCGAAGCACTCAGTTCATTGTGACACTTAGTTTAGTAAGGTCTTAGTGACTGATAAATAAAAAAAATACCCTTAATGAGCCTCAAAGGTACGTCTATCTGGTAAGACTGCAAGACTCAATTAACTCAATCCTAAGTGCAGGCAGTAGATTGAAAATAAATTGTGTCGATATTTGTATTTTAGTACACAGCAGTATTAACCAATTGATGTTGGGATAACTTTTTAGGCTATACGTACTTTTTATAAAGTGAGGTTTTGCTCCGTAATATCTGTTTTCTTGTTTCCTCGGTGTTAATTTAAATGATGCAAATAAACTATGCATAAAATGTTAAGAAAAAAAAAGTGATTAATACACTATATACCTGAATACATTAATATGGGCTCCTTGATATTCTATAGCCTTCAGCAATCTTTTACCAATGAATTTTAATTTTTTTCCTGTTTTGATTTTAAAGCAGATTTTACTGTTTCTCCAGAAATGTCAAATATTGTTTCCCATTCTCATATACATTTTTAAACGATGAAACAAGTTTTCTATTAGATTTGTAGCAGGAGAAGCTGTATACCATTCCATTAAATTTGTTGTCTTTGAAACACTGTTTGTTTTTTTGACAAGGTGGGTAATTGTCAGTTTTGCAGAATGCAAAGGAGAATTCTTTTGCATGAATATACACTTTAAGTCAAAGCTGTGAAGTGTGTATCACGCAAAAATAACTTGATAGATTCATGTAAAACCCTGAGATAACAAAGATAGATAATTTGGATTTTACTAGCCTACCAGGAATACCATGGGGGTGTGCTTTTTTTCTATTTTATATGTCAACAAGAAAGAAGAAATTTTTAAATCAAACATTAATGCCATGGTAACCATTGCCTTCAGTGTAAATTCCCCACCCTAAAAAAAAAAAAAAACCCCTCAACGAGCCTCAAAGGTACATCTGTCCGGTCAGAGTGCAAGACTCAATTAACTCAATCCTAAGTGCAGGCAGGCAGAGTAAATTAGAATTTATCATGCAAGTAAATGTTTTTCAAAATAAAAGTAATGCTCCTTTGTATTAAATATAAAATGTTGTTTTGGAACTGCTATGCTGGTGAAAATGTTTCAACTCAAGAAATAAGTCAGTTGTCAGTTCAAAGAAATGTTATGTTTGAATTTTTATGACACTTTAATAAATGTGAAGCAAATAATCATGATGGGAAGAAAATTATTTTAAAAACAATAAATCAGCCATAATAAGTTCAGTGGCAGGATGTAGATTGAAGAAAATTTCTACCAGTATTTTTATTTGGTACACATTATTATAAAGCAATTGATGTTAGGAAAACTTTTTTTAGCCTATCCTTATATTAATTTGTATTAGGTTGGTGCAAAAATAATGCCGTAATAATGTCGTTTTTTGACGTTAAAAATACGTCAAAAAAACGACATTATTACGTCATTATTTTTGCACCAATCTAATATTTACTCCCCCCAAGGTTAGGTTGTGACACAAGGTCGTTTTAATGTGGGGAGACCGAGCGCGTACGCCCGGGCAAGGAAGAAAAATTCCTTATAAGCAATTTATAAGTTTTGGTTCTTATTATCTGTCCTTATTAAAATATATTAATAATTTGTTTTCTGGGTTTCAGCTAATAATGATGTAAATAAACTATGCATAAAATATTGTTAAGCACAGACAAGAGAAAAAACTTTTGTGATTAATACACTATATGCCTGAATACATTAATGATACTTACCTGGTGTAGTGATCCGTTCCTGCGCGGGTAGTATCACGGCTACGACTAGCTTGGACCGGCTCTGGCCTGGACCAGCTATGACCAGCTTAGACCAGCCATGACTAGCTTGGACCAGCTCTGACGAGCTTCGACAAGCTATGACCAGCTTGGATCAGCGGCCCGAGTGAAAACATTCGAGTCCCTATGTTAAAAACTGACTTTGTGTCACAACCTGACTCAGTGGGGGGTCAAGTAAATACACTTACCTGGTGTAGGGATTCGTCCCTGCGCTGGTGGTATCACGGCTACGACTAGCTTGGACCGGCTCTGACCAGCCTGGACCAGCTATGACAAGCCAAGACCAGCTATGACTAGCTTAGACCAGCTTGGACAAGCTATGACCAGATAAGACCAGCTATGACTTGTTTGGACCAGCTTTGGCCACCTTGAACAAGCTATGACCAGCTAAGACCAGTTTAGACCAGCGGTCTGAGTGAAAACACTCGGGTCCCCATGTTAAAAACTGACCTTGTGTCACAACCTGACTCAGTGGGGGTTCAAGTAAATATCTACCTGAATACATTAATATGAACTCCTTGATATTCTATAATTTTCAAGAGTCTTTTAGCCATTGATTTTTTAACTTTTCTACTTTTATTTGAAACACAGACTCATGTACTACCCTGAATTTCCGTCGTGAGCGCCTATTGGGATTTTAGCTTTCCCCGGACTTCAAGTGGAACTCGTACATACGACCCAGTTCGAAAGATGCTGAAAAAAATGGTCAGTCACCTTTATAGCTCCAGCAAGTACCTGATTTCTCCTGCAATCCTTTACGTTTAAAAGAGATGAGGCAGAAAATCGAGTACTGCTGCCGTATATGGAAAGGAGATACCCAGTCTTCACTTACCAGTTTCGATATCCGCCTCCCTTTGGGTGTTGAATTATTTTCCACCTTACGACCCCTTTCCCACAGATGAAACATCGCAACGTTCTCATTGCTCTATCGCTATTTCCATGGAAAGTGCTCAGACAAGCAACTATCGTGCCAGTTCTAACCTCTATGTCTAAGACCCGCTATCCCACCAGACAGTACCTCTCCTTGAAGAGGGGACTCGGGCTCTTACGCGGCACCCGAGGCGTCCCCCACAAAGGAGAAATGCCGAGGAGGGTTGAGCATTATTTTTCCCGGAATTGCAGGTAAATCCACTTTAAACCTCGACCTTGTGTCACATTTGGTAGCGACGTGGACGGATAGATATATATCTAGCAAGTAAGCACTGTCACCGGGGAAATAATTTAATCGTGCTCGTACTTGTAGTAATAATAATAATAATAATAATCCGAACATGGACAGTGAGTTACTAAGCTCAGTTTACATGGCACAAGGTCGAATGTATGGGGCACAGTAGGATTGCCAAACTCATTACTCAGTCGTAATTGATCTGTCGTAAACATTACATTACGTCGAAAAACGATTTATTAAGCGCAATTTAGTCTGGCACATGGCCGAAAGAATTCAGCACCCAGCAAGGATCAAACCACTCAGTCGTAATTATCTGGCGAGACAGGTCGTAATACATTATCGATTTATTAAGCGCAGTTTGCCCGGGCATGGCGATCAAACTCACTATTTAAGACAGGCTTCCTATGTGGGTGGGGAAACAGCACCCAAGTGATCTGGCGAGACAGGCTTCCTAAACATTACATTAACTGGCAATGGCCGAAAGAATTCAGCACCCAGCGAGGATTACTCAGTCGTAATTGATCTGGCGAGACAGGCTTCCTAAACATTACACGTCGAAATGCCTAAACGATTTATTAAGCGCAGTTTAGTCTGGCACATGGCCGAAAGAATTCTAGGATACACTCAGTCGTAATTGATCTGGCGAGACAGGCTTCCTAAACATTACATTACGTCGAAATGCCTAAACGATTTATTAAGCGCAAGCACATGGCCGAAAGAATTCAGCACCCAGCGAGGATCAAACTCACTACTCAGTCGTAATTGATCTGGCGAGACAGGCTTCCTAAACATTACATTACGTCGAAATGCCTAAACGATTTATTAAGCGCAGTTTAGTCTGGCACATGGCCGAAAGAATTCAGCACCCAGCGAGGATCAAACTCACTACTCAGTCGTAATTGATCTGGCGAGACAGGCTTCCTAAACATTACATTACGTCGAAATGCCTAAACGATTTATTAAGCGCAGTTTAGTCTGGCACATGGCCGAAAAGAATTCAGCACCAGCAAGGATCAAACACTACTCAGTCGTAATTGATCTGGCGAGACAGGCTTCCTAAACATTACATTACGTCGAAGTGCCTAAACGATTTATTAAGCGCAGTTTAGTCTGGTCGAAAGAATTCAGCACCCAGCGAGGATCAAACTCACTACTCAGTCGTAATTGATCTGGCGAGACAGGCTTCCTAAACATTACATTACGTCATGGCCGAAAGAATTCAGCACCAGAGATCAAACTCACTACTCAGTCGTAATTGATCTGGCGAGACATTACATTACGTCGAAATGCCTAAACGATTTATTAAGCGCAGTTTAGTCTGGCACATGGCCGAAAGAATTCAGCACCCAAAGGAATTCAAAGCACCAATTCAAGAGATCAAACTGGCACACTCAGCACCCAGCAGGATCAAACTCACTACTCAGTCGTAATTGATCTGGCGAGACAGGCTTCCTAAACATTACATTACGTCGAAGTGCCTAAACGATTTATTAAACAGTTTAGTTGGCACATGGCCGAAAGAATTCAGCACCCAGCAAGGCCACTCAGTCGTAATTGATCTGGCGAGACAGGCTTCCTAAACATTACATTACGTCGAAATGCCTAAACGATTTATTAAGCGCAGTTTAGTCTGGCACATGGCCGAAAGAATTCAGCACCCAGCAAGGATCAAACTCACTACTCAGTCGTAATTGATCTGGCGAGACAGGCTTCCTAAACATTACATTACGTCGAAGTGCCTAAACGATTTATTAAGCGCAGTTTAGTCTGGCACATGGCCGAAAGGCACCCCAAGGATCAAACTCAACTCAGTCGTAATTGATCTGGCGAGACAGGCTAAACATTACATTACGTCGAAATGCCTAAACGATTTATTAAATGGCCGAAAGAATTCAGGATCAAACTCACTACTCAGTCGTAATTGATCTGGCGAGACAGGCTTCCTAAACATTACATTACGTCGAAATGCCTAAACCGCAGTTTAAACGAAGAATTTAGGATTACTCAGTCGTAATTGATCTGGCGAGACAGGCTTCCTAAACATTACATTACGTCGAAATGCCTAAACGATTTATTAAGCGCAGTTTAGTCTGGCACATGGCCGAAAGAATTCAGCACCCAGCGAGGATCAAACTCACTACTCAGTCGTAATTGATCTGGCGAGACAGGCTTCCTAAACATTACATTACGTCGAAGTGCCTAAACGATTTATTAAGCGCAGTTTAGTCTGGCACATGGCCGAAAGCCATGGCCAGCAGAGGAAAAATTCAGTCGTAATTGATCTGGCAGGATCAAACTCATTACGTCAGTAAACGTAAGGATCTCAAAATTCAGCACCCAAACAAATTACATGATACTCACGTCGAAATGCCTAAACGATTTATTAAGCGCAGTTTAGTCTGGCACATGGCCGAAAGAATTCGAGGATCACTACTCAGTCGTAATTGATCTGGCGAGACAGGCTTCCTAAACCATTACGTCGCCATTCTGAATGGCCGAAAGAATTGCCTAAACTGAACATGTACACAAGAGGTAGAATTCAGGTAGCAACCAGATAATCTGCTTACTTATTATTTTCTTTTTAAGAAAAAAAATATGTTGAGGTAAATAACAAAGTGGGTGGAGTCAAACCTTGACGACATCAAAGCCAGTAACAGTGAAATTTGAAATAATTATTAAAAAAAAAAAAAATAAAAGCGAACAGTGAAAAAACAAAAAAAAACCCCACCGAAACGAACTCAATCGTAATTTCTCGAAACGACAAGCTTGTACGCAATGACATCCGCACAGGCAGGCTGAATCAAAATATGAAGTCTCATATTTAAGGATAATTTTATTTGATTAACTTTTCGTTTCAAATTATTATTTTTTGTCCTCTTTTTTTTTTTTTTGATATTTGCTTTTCAGTTTAAAATAGAAAAAAATTGAATTCATTATTAATGCCAAGTACATCTCCAAAGCCTCAAATCTTGGCAAAGTGCACAGCATACTTTCTATCTATCGATCTATATCTGGATCTTTCTGTCTCGGCAGTCTCGTAGCTGAGGCAGTTGCACCACGTCTCCAATATTAAATTTTAGCTTACGTTAAGAATGTATTACGACGTGCCGGTAGTAGTGTGACGGATATCCGCGCTGAAAGTGGCCAAGATCAAATTACGGGATAATTTTTGCGTTCACTGTCGCAATTTAAGGAAAGCAGTATAACGTTTAAGGATTTTCTTCAGAGCCGGTGCAAGCGTCTCGTACCCTCTCGAATCCATTATACGTCTTCCCGCTCACTACATCTCAATTTTCATCAGGTAATATTCATAAAATACAAATTTCATGATAACCTAATTATGTAAAATAATGGATCATATGCAATATAGGTGAACAATTCAAGTAGAAAATTGAAAATAAATACAATGTGTCTAGATACAAATTAGAGACCTGTCATAATAGAACGTTACATGTTAAATAATTCAACAATGTTTCGCGGCAATTTTTAGCGTCAACTTGTTAAAAGTTGAATAATTTAACACATTCAACATTATGAATGAAAATAGTGAAATCTATATAATGTTTTATCAAGTCTATAGCCCTGTTCACACCTCCTGCCCATTTTTAAAAACAGGAATAGAGGTTTATCACTTGTTTCCTGTTTAGAATTGGTAGTAACAGTTCGTTCTAAAGTCTATTTTAATTCTATATTTCTAATATCTCATGTCTGAAAAAGTCTGAAATTTTATTTACTATTTCTTTCTTTCTCACTTCCTTCTCAATAGAAGTAGATAAATTAGCCTATCGCCCAGTTCGCATCCTCTCCGCTCTTTTGAACAGGAGTAGAGGTTTATCCCTTGTCCCCTGTTTAGGATTGGATCTCGCTTCTTTCTAAAGTTTACTTCAACTCTATATTTCTAACGTCTCCACCTGAACTCTGAACTTTTCTTTACTAATTATTTACTTATTTCTTCTCCTCAGTAGGAGTAGATATCTTCGCCTATCGCCCGGTTCAAACGCCATTTTGGTCTTTTAAACAAGAGTAGAGGTTTCTCTCTTGTTTTCTGTTTAGAAATGGGTTTCCAGTTTCTTCAAAAGACTTCTCATTCTCTTTCACTCCCAGTAGTCCCTTGCTTCTTAGTGGCATTATCACCTTGCTTGGGGTTAATAGACATGTAGAGGTTTCTCTCTTGTTTCCTTATCAGAATTGGGTTTCCGGTTCCTTCTAAAGTCTACTTCAACTTTATATTTCTAACATCGCCGCCTGAACTCTGAAATTTTATTTACTATTTATTTATTTCTTTTCAATAGGAGTAGCAAGGTATGCCTATCACCCGGTTCACACTCCTCCCCATTTTTTAACAGGAGTAGAAGTTTATCTCTTGGTTCCGCACTAAAGTTCTTTTTTTTTTTTTTTTAGTTTTCTGTCACTCTCCGTATCCCCTTGCGTCTTAGTGGCATTATCACCTTGCTCTGCAACACTTTTTTTCTTGAAGGGCTCTCGAGCTTTGTATTGGATGAAGTTTAGAAAAGAAAATCATTCAAATTCCATCCTTAAACACCGACTGACTATACACTGTCTTGAGCATGGCGATAAACTACATCCATGTCCTGTGCAAGACGATAAACTACGTCCAACAGCAAAGCCTCTGATCAGGAAGTTTTGAAGAGTGTGGAACCACCTCTTAATTGCTGGTGTTCCCAGGTCAACCCTGACCCGGGGTGGCAGAACCTGTTAGGGTCCCAATTATGGGCAAATAGTTAACCTCCAAACTCGGGTCAAAACACTATGAAAGTGTAAAAATATGTTTTAATACCAGCAATATATTTTTGAGGAAAAATTATTACCACCAATACTTTATTACCAGCAATCCATTTTTGATGAAAATAAATATTACCAGCAATCCATTTTTGAAGGAAAAAAATATTACCAGCAATCTATTTTTGAAGGAAAAAAATATTACCAGCAATCCATTTTTGAAGGAAAAAATATTACCAGCAATCCATTTTTGAAAGAAAAAAATATTACCAGCAATACATTTTTGAAGAAAAAAATATTACCAGTAATCCATTTTTGAAGGAAAAAATATTACCAGCAGTCCATTTTTGAAGGAAAAAATATTACCAACAATCCATTTTTGAAGGAAAAAATATTACCAACAATCCATTTTTGAAGGAAAAATATTACCAGCAATCCATTTTTGAAGGAAAAATATTATCATCAATCTATTTTTGAAAAAAAAAAAATATTACCAGCAATCCATTTTTGAAGGAAAAAATATTACCAGCAATCCATTTTTGAAGGAAAAAATATTACCAGCAATAAAAATCTTGTCATGAAATAAACTATTGAGGTTGATACACGGATTGAGAAATAAGAGAGACGAGTTCGAATCCCAGTCGAATCCATTACATTTAATTACGTGCTAATACCGTTGGGAAAGGTATGAATCCTCTTCTCTCCTCAGCTATTGGCAAATAGCAGGACAGACCGTGTTCTATAGGCTTGGATGGCAATTGGTCTACCGCAGAAAGAAATAGCAACCTACTGCAGGAAGAAATCTGCCTCGTCAGTCATGTATCGAAAGATACATGATCGCCTAAGCGTGTATCACGTATGGCACATAAATGACTTAATGTTCTATGTGATTTAATTCACTCAGAAATATTCTTTGGGAATAACCTACTGCGGGGAAAAAATCTGCCTCGTCAGTCATCTATCGAAAGATACATGATCGCCTAAACGTGTAATTCAATCAGAAATATTCTTTGGGAATTCTATTTAAGAAGTTTGTTATCACTGCTATTTTATATCTTTCCGGGCATTGGCTATCATAGTTTAGAAGACAAGAGTTCCTAATGGTGTTTTTTTATACGGGTAGGGGGTAAATACTTTGGTGTTTAGTTCTGTATTAGCACGTAAGTGAATATAATGGATTCCAGTCGAATTCATTACATTCACTTACCTGCCAATACCCTTAGGTAAGGTATGAATCCTCTTCTTCTTCCTCCAACTATGGGTAAATAGCAGCACAGACTGTTCTATAGCCTTGGATGGAAACTGGTCTACCGCAGAAAGAAATGGCAACCTACTGCGGCAAAAAAATCTGCCTCGTCAGTCATGTATCAAAAGATACATGATCGCCTAAGCGTGTATTACGAATGGAATATGATTGACCACAGACCGGGTTCTATAGCCTTGGATGGAAACTGGTCGACCGCAGAAAGAAATGGCAACCTACTGCGGCAAAAAAATCTGCCTCGTCAGTCATGTATCGAAAGATACATTATCGCCTAAGCGTGTATTACGAATGGAACATGATTGACCACAGACCGGGTTCTATAGCCTTGGATGGAAACTGGTCGACCGCAGAAAGAAATGGCAACCTACTGCGGCAAAAAAATCTGCCTCGTCAGTCATGTATCAAAAGATACATGATCGCCTAGACGTGTATCACGCATGGCACATAACTGACTGATGTCGTAAAACAAAACGAACCAAACAAACTATACCTACACCTGTAGCAATAATTCATTTTTAAATTGTCTTTAAATGACCGAAATTTGGATATAATTTTTAGGATTTATAATTCGTTCATCTCTTCAGTTCCTGCATTTTCTTGAACATGAACTTTGGCGAAGATGTGCAGTTATACATTATTTCTATCCACCAGAATACCCTCTTGGGGGGGGGGTTAATCCTAACTTTCGGTCTGGTGCCACGACTAAGCGTCGCTAAAATGTTCTCTTGGATGCTGTAGAAAATTTGGCCAATTACTGTTGTGGGGGGTGGATTTCAGCTTTTCTTTCTATGTACTTTTAATTAATAGTCTTAAAGTTCAGTAATTTGTGCTTCTAAACTAGAAACTATGTCGTCGCTTCTTGCTGTTTTCTTAAAGAATTAATCAAAAACAAAAAGAGAAAGGCAAAATACACCGTCGAGAAATAAATTAAAATGATTTTTCAATTAACCTCAACTTGACAGGCCAATTTTCCAAACGAAGAAAAAGAAAATTCTGGATTTAAATTTTAGATGATTGTTTCGGCAAACTTTAGAACTTTTGCAAATGATGCCGAAAAGAGTATGAACAAACATGGTTGCCTTTATCAAGATCCCCAGTTATGAGTAAAATAGTAGGATTTGTATAAGGAAAAATCATTAGTATCTCTCAAAAACTGTTAATGCAATATGAAATCGGAAAAAATAATTATTCTTACAATCCAAAATATATTTCGGCTTTAAATAAACCACAAACGGTTGATAAGCCGTCAAAAAAAACAAATCAACCAATTCTCTCTTTCTGCCTCTTTCCCTCTTGGATGTGCGGTGGTATAATGGATAACGGCTCCGAGTAAGAAATTGAAGAAACGAGTTCGAATTCAAGTCGCATTGGTTACGTTTACTTAAGTGCAAATACCGTTGAGAAATGCATGGATGCATAACTTCCCCCAGCTAAAGGTTAAATAGTAGGACTTGTATCTGGAAAAAATCATCATCTCCCCCAAATAATTAAGGTAATATTTATTCTCAAAATAAAGAATGATTCTTAAAATCCAAGATAGGTTTCGGTTTTAAATATCCCACAAAGTGTTGATAAACCCTAAAAAAATTAATGTCAAGGTTGAAATTGACGAAACAGCTATTTTTTTTTTTTTTTGTAGCATGATTCTGAAATAAGTATTGAACAAAATGTCACGCCAGACCATCAAAGACCCGGTTGTAGAATAGTGCTGACCTGAGATTACACACCTGCATCCGGGTTTTTTGCAAGCGTGGGAAAGATTGGTAATATGAACACTCCCTACAGAGATGATTTAGAGAGTCCCGCGCAGTCTTTTTGCGGTCATCACAGGGATCTGTGTGTCGGACGAGGGTGCGGAACCACTTAGATTATAGACTGGTCGAGTGTAACTGACAAATTACGGGAGTGAATCAATATTAACTAGTGAAGATTCAAGTCTCGTGGGAAAAATACTCGTCATAGAGAAAATTCATGTTATTTTTATTATTTAAAAAAAAAAATGCGCTTCGGCCAGTTGGAAGACTCCGTCAGTTGTCAACTGTTAAAAGTTGGCCATGTCTTATTTAAAACTTTGTAAACACCACGAATCGCATATGAAGATTTTTAAGAACTCTTTCAAAAGGTAGTGGAGGAACGCGAAAGCGAGAAAGAACGAAGCATTCGTTGCAAGAAGACAGAAGGCTTAGTTGTTAGTAAAAGGGGCAGTCCAACATGCAGAGTGGAGATGTCGGAATCAAACAAGTGCAACAATTTAGATATCTGGTAAGCGGACGGCAAGTAAGATACGGAAATCCGAAGGCGTATTAGGATAGCGAAAGATGCCTTTCAAAAGCTGAGCAAAGTATTAAGAAACAGATAAAAATATCGTTAGAAACAAAGAAAATAGCACTGAACCGTTGCGTAGTATCAATCTTCCTGTATGGCAGTGAATACTGGACAATCTCCTCACAGATGAAGAAGAGACTTAAAACAACAGAAATGCGGCTCTACAGAAGGATGCTGAGAATAACATGAACCAAAGCAACGACGAAGTTCTAGAGACATTGGCAACAAAAAGGTCACGTATACTGAACATCAGGAAGAGACAGTTGAGGTTTTCGGACCCATAATAAGAAAGGAGGGCTTGGAAAGTTTGATACTCACAGGGCAGATCGAAGTTAAGAGAGACAGAGAAAAGTGACGCATAACGTAACAGGTCAACTTGCGTAAATAGATCGCTGAACAGGGTCTGGGTGAGATGGCAAACGGACGAAGATTATCAAGAGCTACAAGGAGAAGGAAATTATGGAGAGTCGTGATAACTAACGTTCTGAAGGGACATCGCAAATCGAAGAAGAAGTATCTCTGAAGGAAAGAGGATAAAATAATTTTTTTAAATCATTTCATCCGATTAGCGAAAGAGAGCGAGAAGAAGGGACTAAGCACAAAGTACCAAATGCATAGTCATCAGCAAAAAGATGCGCCCAAAAGGCGATTTACAGGTTGGGGACACTAAAATCAAGCAGGCGTGGAAATTTAAACAGATGACGTTTAGAGGACGCTGAGATCCGAAGTCGTATTGGTATGACCAAAGACGCATTCCAAAAGCTAGCCAGAGTATTACGAGACAGGAGCATTTCGTTGGTAACAAAGAAAAGAGTACTGAACAGCTACGTGATATCTGTCTTCCTTTACGGCAGCAAATGTTGGACGGTCTCCTCAAAGATAAAGAAGAGACTCGAGGCAACAGGTGTAGTTCTACAGAAGGATGCTAAGGATACCATAGACTGAACATGTGGACAACGATGAGGTTTTGAAAAGGATGAAAACAAAAATTAATCTTATACTAAACATCAGGAAGAGGCAGCTGAAATTTTTGACACGTAATGAGAAAAGGGTGTTTGGAAAATCTGATTCTCACAGGGCGGATAGAGGAAAAGAGGGACAAAGGAAAGCAAGACATGATATATTTAACAGGTTTAAGTAAGTGAATAGCAGAACAGGGTCTGTGAGAAATAAAAGTTCAAAGCATACTGACAACTACAAGGGTCATGAGGAAATGGAGAGCAATGATCGCCTACGTCCTGAAGGGACACGACACATAACAGACGAAGATGCAAGGGGTTTACTGAGAGTGAAAGAGATTGAAAAGTCTTTAGTGAGGAGAAAGGTCTATAAAAGAACGGCGTTCAAGAAGACAGAAGACGGGGATATTGTTTTACGTGAATGAATTAATTAATTGAATAACTAAATAGATTAAAAAAAAAGATTTTTTTAACGAAATTTTAATTGAAAATCGACAGCCGCATCTTTATTTTGTGCATCCAGTTTCCTTTTATTTAATCGATCAAATCTGCAGTTCTTAACTCAAATGTTAATATATTCGTATCTGCACTTGGCAGTGCACATGCGCGCCATTTTCTTGTTATCGATACTGTTCTGTATTCCGCGTTTTTCTCTTTGCAAACAATACTTTTGTATTCATCTTGACAAATGTACGTCGAAGTCAATAAACATGGTAAATACGTGTGGATGTGTATTTGGTAGTGTATCACGTTCATCAAAGTTTTCATCTTTCTTTTTGCCAACGCTTATTGATTCGTTTGTTTACTACATCACGTCAGAAAAAAATCTTTATAATAATAATAATAATAATAATAATAATAATAATACAAATAATAATAATAATAAAATTAATAATAATAATGCAAATAATAATAATAATAATAAATAATAATAATAATAATAATAATAAATAAATATAATAAGAATTGTTATATAATAATCTTATTATAAAACGCAGATTGTGTGTGTGTGTGTGTGTGTGTCTGTACGTTTATATATTGGATCGGATTTCCTACATTTTTTAACCGATTTTAACAAAACTTCACAGGACTACGTAAAATTACCTTGCGGTGGTTCTGACAGCGCCAAATATTGGAAAAACAATTGTTTTTGCACGAAATCAATTTGAAAGCACGGTTAAGTGTATCGCACCCGGCCGGAAGTTACTGCCGGCTACTCAAACGTCCGAATGCCGTTAACTTCCGGTGACTCAGCGTTTTTTTTTTTTTTCAGAGAACGATACACAAAAAGTAAACAAATGAAATCTAAACATAGACAAGTCCTCCTAACTAAAAATAACAACCGGAAACTACTTTAAATACACATGGTGTCCAATTTTTTTTTACTGTATTCAATAAGTAAAAATCATAAATTGTAAAAGATTACAGAAAGGCTACTAAATGAATAAGATTTGTTAGATCATAATTAATAAACCCAAATAAAGTTAATATTTTTTGTATTAGAAACAACGAGTGGAAAATATATTCAAATCAGAATTCTAATTATGAATCACCACAAGAAAAATATGCAATTTTTTTTTACTGTATTCAATAAGTAAAATCATAATTCCCCCCCAAAAAAATCTAATTAAGACATGCGTGTCCGTCAACCTTAAACAATAATCTTTGCCAATTTTATTTTTCAGTCTTTATGATGGTCGATACTTGATCTATCTCTTATTGTTACATCCCCGGGCAACGCCGGGATCTACTGCTAGTAATATATAAAAATAATGACGATAATAATAAATAATAGCAATAAATATAAAAATAATTATATATAATAATATAATAATACAATCGTAACAATAGAAATTTTAATAATAAATAACATAATATATAATAATATTATAATAATTGTTATATAGTTATAATAATGATATAATAATAATACATAATAATAAATAATAATAATTGATAATAATAAATATAATAGCAATAATATATAATAATATAATTGTTAATACAAATAATAATAATAAATAAATAAATAATAATAAATATTATATAATATATAATAATAATACGTAATAATAAATAATAAATAATAATAAATATAATAATAATATATAATAATATAATAATAATTGTTATATAGTTTAAATAAAAATATAATATAATAATAATGCATAATAATAAATAATAGTAAATATAATAGCAATAATATATAATAATATAATTATAATAGTACAAATAATAATAATATATAAATAAATAAAATAATAATATAATAATAAATGTTATATAATAATAATAATAATAAATAATGACAATAATAATAAATAATAATAATAAATATAATAATAATGATATATAATAATATAATATTATAACCGCAACAATACAAATAATAATAATAATAATAATAAATGAATAATGATAATGAATAATAATAATAATAATAATAAATATAATACTAATAATATATAATAATGTAATTGTAATAATACAAATAATAATAATAAATTAGTAACTATATATTAATTGTATTGATGGGTAAAACATATTCGTGCAATAACAGGATTAGGGAGAATTGAATATAGTTTCATATTATTGGATATAAGAGAGATTAAGTCAATGAAAATACCGTTGAAAATTGAAGTTATGTCGGAGTCTGGTGAAGCACGTCGTGTCTCCTTGGGGATCTAAACGCTTATAAACGAAAATTTACAGTTGTTGTTGATAACAGGAATAGTAAAAAAAAAAGTAGCAGGATGAGGCCTGCCCCCCCCTCGAATATGATGGCCCACTAAACTGTTCTAGTTCCACGTGCCATGTTTAATGGATGTCAGTTATCAGTCATCTCCTGTTAATTCCCCTCTTCAAGTTCTCCACTGCCTTAACCCGGTATTGAACTCACACTCTTTGGGCCATGTCATTGGATCTAACCAACGCCTTTATCCAGGCCGAATTAACAGGAGATGACTGATAACTGACATCCATTAAACATGGCACGTGGAACTAGAACAGTCTACCCCAGTGAGCGAAAATAAAGGGTTCAGTTAGACATTCCAACCACCTGAAGAAGGCCGGAGCGTACAACGGCCAAAACTTTGTAATAAATATGGCGACAAAGATGAGGGTTTGATTTTATATATCAGTTCTAGGAGGATCGATCCTCTACCCCCAATTTACCCACGTAGGCATAGACAACCTACATGTGATTTGGGATGATGCATTTTATATATGCTTAAAAGATTCTATCTCCGTAATCACAATCAGAACCGCCGCTGTGGTTACCACTCCTCTTTATCTCACAATTGTGGTTCATGTTGACATTCAAAAATAAATATTATAAAATATATGTATAAAAATCTTCCATGAATTGGATACATTTATTTTGAAACTTTTAGACCTCTTCCCGTAACAAGTTTCAACCCTAAACATAGACAAGTCCTCCTAACTAAAAATAATTACCACCCGTTATAAAGTCGTAACCTTTCCAGCTACAACTCATGTGATATAACAGCAATAAAAGGTCCACCCCGTTACTGAATTAGTACAGTACGAACCTAAGGTGACTTGGCTGTTGGAAAGGCAAGAAATGTTGAAAAGCAGTTCAGCTGACAGGTGTTACCGCAAATCATCCTGATTCAAAGCTCCGCTAGTTGTTTTGATAGAAGGGAACTTTTTTTTAGGCTCAAAAACTAGAAGCTTTAATTTTAAAAATGCCACTGTTATTAATTATGATCTTTAAATATTATTTTTTTTTCTCAGTATTTAATTGGCTAGTAGAAAAATATTAATTCACTGACCAATTCCCTCAAAAAAAAAAAAACAAAACAAAAACAAACGGTGTCGTGCGAAGGACCAAAGAGAGTGTTTAAATTGTCGTAATCACTGCAAGAGCAGGTGCACGTGCCAGTTGTCGCGAGTAAATCGAGTTGGCCCGAAGAAGATAATAGTGCCGACCAAAATCAAAGTTCTGAAACCGTTCTTCCATGTCGAGATTCTCCTGAAGATATCGCCAATTGCATTTGACTGGTTATCCATCAATACGATCACCCGTCAAACCTATCCTCCCAAGTGAACATTTCCAGACCGGCATGTTTTGTTTTGCTTTCATTTCTTTTCTTTCTTTTATATTGTATATGTGATTTGTAATATCGTATTAAATCCGTTTACAATTGTTATAAGCGCATCTCCAGTTTTCTTTATGTTAAATGTTGCTAATCACACCGATGACTATTGCATACGACCGGAACTAAAGCAGTTGGACGAGTTGTCGATCACGAAAGTCAACAACAGGATTGTGTTAGCGATAAACACATCAGAGTATTCTTTCCGTTGACTTTTCAACACAACGTGGGCGTAGAAAACCGTTGACATAGCGACAACTAAGTAACATGTAAGCAACATACAGTGGTTAGACAAAATAATTGGAACACTTGTTAAATTCAAAGAGAATTTATTTAATATAGAGTTGGTCCTCCTTTAACCTCACAGACAGCTTTAATACGTCTAGGAATCGAATCATACAGCTTCCTGACTTCATCCAGAGGAATTTTCAGTCATTCTTCCATTAAAACCTTCTCCAGCTCTTTACGACACAACGGTGGAGGATAGCGGCTCCTAACTTGTTGCTCCAAAATGCACCACAAATGTTCAATAATATTGATATCTTGAGATTGGGGAGGCCACTCCATGTGTTCTAGCTCACTTTCATGCTCTTCATACCAATTCTTAACCACTCGAGTGGTATGTATTGGTGCATTATCGTCTTGGAAGATGCAGTCACCATCAGGGAATAAAGTCTTGGCCATTGGACGAACATAATCTCCCAAAATGTTCAGGTAATCTTTGCTGTTGATTCTACCATGCAGGGCAACTATTGGACTGAGACATTTCCATGATATGGCGGTCCAAACTATCACTGATCCACCTCCATGTTTTACTGTTGGAAGAAGGCAGTCAGGGTTGTAAGCTTCTTTGGGCTGCCTCCACACATAAACTCGCCCTGAAGTTGGGAAAAGAGAAAAACTGGACTTGTTTGAGAATATGACTTGCTTCCATTGGTCTGCAGACCAGGCATTGTGATCTCTGCACCACTTCAACCTCTTTTGAATGTTGCGAGTGGAGAGAAGAGGTTTCCTCACAGCGGCTCTTCCGTGATATGCAGCCTTATGGAGCTCACGGCGAACAGTTTTAGCAGAAACTGAACTATTCAGATTGTTATTAAACTCAGCAGTCACTTTGGTCACATTTGTCCGATGATTTTTTGCCACATTGCGTCTCAATGTACGTCAGTCCCTGTCAGTAAGTTTGCAAGTCCGTCCCGAATTGCTACGGTTGCTAGAGGTCTTACCAGATTTCTTGAATTGCATGTGTTCTTGATATGGTAGCTCTTGAAAAACCAAACAGTTCAGCAAACTTAGTGATCAAGGTTCCTGCCATGCGAGCTCCAACAATTTGCTCTTTTTCGAACTCGGAGAGGTCACGCATTTAGCTTAAATTTTACTAAATTCTAAAAATAAATAAGACAAAGACAGTAAATTAGATAAATAAATGTATTTACAATAGATATAACCTGCAATTACAAAGTTTTAGTTAAAGTTCTTAATATAACAGGTCTTTGAAATCTAGGAGTGGATTTTGCAACTGTTTCAATTATTTTGTCCAAACCCTGTGTATGTTATTCGAGAATTCATTCAATTTTCTATGTGATTTTTTTTCGATAGGTTTTATTGCTTCCTACATTTACCTATAGAATTTTCTCACGTTGATTTAGAAGTGTTTTTTTCATCATTTCTACCTAAGCAAGGCAATAAAGCTATTAGTACGCAAGAGGTTATTGAGTATTGGAGAATATGATAAATATAAGTACCAGTAAATGAAAGCTGAGATTCTGAACTCTTGTCTCATATTCATCTTTTTATCGTAAACCTAAACAGTGGACAACAAAAAACAAAAGAAAAAAAAAGGATTTGCTTTGTCGTTCCAATACTTTTGGAGGGGGCTGTACATATAGTTGTTCTTTTATTATATATATATATATATATATATATATATATATATATATATATATAAAGAAATATAGTCTTAAGGCGTGCTATATTTATGGGATAAAGTGCTCAATATCAGAGATAGAGCGTGTGTAAATATAAAAGTGAACATAGACGTCAACACTTAGAGACGACAGTCTGTTTCATGCTAGATGCAATCTTCAGGCCACCTGACGATTGAATCTAGCATGAAACAGACTGTCACCCCTAAGTGTTGACTTCTATGTTCACTTTAAATTTATATATATATATATATATATATATGATATCGCACATAGAACAAAAAAACATTAATCTCTGTTTATTTTAAATATAAAATAATTTTTGTCCATTTTAAATAATATATATATATATATATATTACGTTCCATATCACGTGGCGTCCGTGTCTCGCGACGGACGCTACTTGCTAACAAACAGTAATTTTAATTTATTTGTACCAAACAGTTATTTCTGATGAAAGATTGAGGACAATTTGAAATATCAAATATATATATAAATAAATAAATACTTTCATAAAATAAAACATTATTATTTTTTTAATTTGCAACTTTTTCTATATATACATATTAAGAAAGTATACGTGGCTTCTCATTATGCTGTGACGGTTACACACCTGGCCCAGTGTCGGATCCTTTGGTTACGGCGCCAACGGTGACGTCGCTCCTCCTGGTCGCTCCTCCTGGGTCCAAGCGTGCCGCTCCAACCCTTTGGTCAGATGATCACCAGCCTCGCCTTTCCCGACTCGCTTCCAATACCTGGTCACTAAAGCAACTATACCGATCTCCGGTCTGTCTACCCACGCTGTGTTTAGATCTTAGACAGACGGGACCAGCAGGGATCGGGGCCGATACAAGTTGAGTCCGACGGGGGTGGCAAAACACAAATAAAATAAAACTCACGACACCAAACAAAATTGTTGATAAAAGGGTAACAACCTTTTATATCTTAAAGTCCGTTACATAAAAACAAAATTGTTCTCAATTCCCGACCCGCTCTGTGGACTATGGCACCAAGCTTCTATCACACAATAGGAAAATGTCGAATTACCTACTTTCTAGAATCATGTATGTATGTCGGAGTGTGGTTCAGTTCGACACTGGGGCTAATTTCTATCGATCATTCGCAGTTGATTCTTCTCTCCGACTTGAGTTGTATTTCTTCTTCTTCTCCTACTTGGGCTGGAAGTTCTTCTTGTCTGAGGGTTCTTTTCTCGCTGCCGTCCGGGGATGAACTCTAACTTCTCATCGACTTTCGGCTTGTCTGCATCTCCACTTCTTCTCAGGCTTTCAGGCAATCTTCTTCTTCGTCTACTTGGGCTGGAAGTTCTCCTGTCTTCGACTTGGGCTGGAAGGATTTCTTGTCTGAGGATTCTTCTGCCCGCAAAGGGGCGAGTGAATCGGGCCTGATGGCCGCGTTCAGGCTCTATCCCTGCCCGCGGTCCAACTCTCAACTGCAACTCCAACTCAACTGATTTCTGTCGACTGGGGTCCTGCTTATATTGACGCCGCAACAAACTGGGGTGGGTCTGTCGGCGTCAGGGGTTTTCTCGATAATTCCAAAACTGCATTAATTCTGTCTTCTCCATTATCGCTATTGTTTTCGCCCCTACTTCCTCGCAGTACCTTTGGTGGGGCGGCGCACATCCATCTCTCTTAGTCTCTCGTATGTCAGGTGACCGCTTTTCAACCAATCGTTCCTGATCGAGCATTTCTTTCCTTTTCTTCCGCAGGTCACGTGATCGTATTCGACCAATTGTTATTGATCAAACATTTCTTTCCCTTTTCTTCCGCAGGTCACGTGATCGTATTCGACCAATTGTTATTGATCGAACATCCTCTCCCCTCTGTTTGCGGGCGTGGTTACATCGTTCTTGTTTAAAAAAACAAAATCCAATTTTGCCCCTTTTTGCACGTACGCAAAATGACAATCTTTGGCTTTCTCTCACCTGGACTTTGTTAAACAGCCCGCTGCTAATTAGTCTTGACTTTAGAAAGGATCTTTTCCGCCTTCTTGGCGCCCTCTGTGAGCCAAAAGCAATTGTCCCTCTTTTTTACCTCTTTGTTTTACCTGATAGTCGAAAATCTTAATTATCTACATTGAAATGTCTCTACTTTATTAACGTGGGTGTCCAATTCTTAACAGGTCTGTATATCGTTCCACCGGTCCTCCCCTCAACCCAAAGACACTTTTTTCTCTGATTAAAAATTGTTTCATTGTTCCCAAAATTTCTCTTTATCCAAATTGATAAGGTGTCTTTCCATGCAAAAGTAGGCTAGGTGCTCTGACCGACATTCTTACCAAAATGACTTTCGAAAATCGGCCAAGACGCTGACCTAAATCTCTTTCTGACTCCTATCTCCACCCTCAATTGGGTCATGCGTCATACATTCTCTTTCTTTTTTTTTCTTCCTTCCTTCCTTTTTCCTTTCTTTTCCTTCTTCTTTCCTTAGGATCGTCTAGTACACTCTTAGTGAATTATTTTCAACTCAGTTATTTTCCGTTTAAAAAAAAAAAAAAATTAACAACCTGTTTAGTAACCGAGTAAAAAAAATTAAATCATATTTCTATGAATATTTCTAATAATGCAAGGTGCCACAATCCTCCCTAACCGATTTGTCATTTACCCGTAAATGACACCTAAACCCAATTACATCATTTAACATGCACCATGCATTTGTCTCATGCACTTCTATTCTACTTTCTAACATGCAAGGGTAATGTTCTTTCCATTTTCTTTTGTTCTACATGCAATGAAATGTTCTTTTCATTTTTTTTTTGTTCTACATGCAATGAAAATGTTCTTTTTCATTTTCTTTTTGTTCTACAGGCAATGTAATGTTCCTTTCATTTTCTTCTGTTCTACATGCAATGAAATGTTCTTTTCATTTTCTTCTGTTCTACATGCAATGAAATGTTCCTTTCATTTTCTTCTGTTCTACATGCAATGAAATGTTCTTTTCATTTTCTTCTGTTCTACATGCAATGAAATGTTCTTTTCATTTTCTTCTGTTCTACATGCAATGAAATGTTCTTTTCATTTTCTTCTGTTCTACATGCAATGAAATGTGTGCGTGTGTCTGTAGGTGCAGATGTGTTCACCAGGGTCTGTTCTTCTTGGTCAATGTTTTCCTCTCTGCTGTGGGAGGTTTTTCCGCCGCACGTGGTGGTCTCACGCCAGCCTCCTCCATTGGTCTTCCAGCAATTTCTTCGCCAGTCCTGTCTGAGTGAGGAACACCGCTCGGCGTCTCCCTCTCGAGTTGTTGCATGCTCACTAGACTGTCGTTCGCTAATCTTCTCTTACTCTTAATCTTCCACATTATTACACCCCCGATGGCTACAACTAGGAATGTACCCATTACTATTGACCAACTTATCGCGATCTGCTCATCGTCTTCCCAAGCTACACCTTCGTCTCCCAACGCACTTAACTTATCTCTTAAGTGATCCATATCGATCTTTTCTATTGGCTTCATTAATACTGGCATCTTATTTAAGGTAACATTAGAGAATCTCTTCACTATCGGCTCCCATAATTCTGTACAATTGACTAAGCCTCTACCAATCATCTCTATGAGTGAATCTTTTTCTTCATACCTTTCTTCCATCTGGTAATAGGGGGGCAAGGTGGCCTTATTCTTAATGTCCTTGTGGACTCTCCCCCACATACCCTAGACAGGCTGATATGTTTCTGGGTGGCTACTGCCCACACCCCGTCTGAAACACTGATAGCTTGTGGTAATGCCGAGTTTGTTAATACCTCTACTTGGCAGATTCTTTTGATTCCTTCTCTCTTCCCTTCAAACAATTCTAATATGCACATTCTGCGGTTACCAGTTTTATAGATAGGGCTCAACGAGGTACAAGTCCCCAGGGTATCATCTCTACACCTTCTAGCTTCTTCAGCTGATAGCAACATAAATTTCGTTCTCCCCGAATTTAATGCTATGTAGTCTGCTTCCACCTTGTACCTTGCTATCATTCCCAAAAGATAACAAATTCTCTTGTTGTTATTCTTCACAATCACTTAGTCTCGCTCGACTCATCACTCAATCATTTCATAACTTTACTCTTAGTTCGGCTCTTCCTCCTCTAACTAACCCCTAGCAGACAGAATGGTCTGGTCAGGGTGTGCGTGGCGCCCACTCTAAAGGTCGTACTTCATGACACCACTGGTGGCCAATCAATAATGCCAATGATCTTCCGTTCCTCGTGAGGTGCAGCCCGCGTCTCCATCCCCTCCACTCACATCTACCATAGTCAGCCAATAGGATCTTGGATGAGCCAGTGTCGTTATCTGTTGACACTAAATGCTTCTATTCTGCACAGCCCTTTTGTTCTACTGAGATTTGGGGTTCTTCTCCTCCCTGATCTCATCTTCCGAGGTGATTCCTGCTCAACCTCCACCCTTCCTTCTGTGTTTAACTCCCGTCCAGAAGGTTTTTTGTCCTCTTCTTCATCCTCTGATTCTTCTTTTTCTGTTTAGAGTCTTCGCCTTGAATGTCTTCAATACCTCTCGACTCTATGTCTAAACTTCTCCTGTTCTTTATCCTTTCCCTAAGCTGGGAAAGGGGTATCTGATCCTCCTCCTCCCACTCGCTGGGTCCTTCGTCCTGTTCAGGGTGTCTCTTTTTAGAGCCTTCGACTGCCTGATTGGACCTCTTCGTCTTTTCTTCCTTTTCTTCGGACATGGGGTGTGATGGCGATCTCACGGGGTCTTCTCTGCACTGACTCAGTTGACGACTGAACATCGCTAATCCCCGCTGAGGGTTCCAACTCTGTCACTCGGACTGCTTCGTTTATCTGGTCAAGTCGACCTATCTCCTCATCTTCTTCGGAGTCTTTCTCCGTCTCCATTCCTTCCGGTTCAACCAGAGTTACCTTCCTTTTCCTTGTCTTCTTAGGCCTCGGCTCGCTCATTTCCAGGTTAGCTATTTCAGCCCTCTTCAGATCGTTGGCATGAACCCTCCTCGCTCGTCCTGCCACTTGATCCCATATTACATATGATACTGGGCCCGTCTGCTCTACTATCCGGTAGTACGATTCCCATCTCTGGTCCAGTTTTCCTTCCCTCTGGTGGATTTTATAGTAGACAGGGTCTCCAACCTTCAATTCTACCACCTTTCTTTCAGCATTCACCCTCTCATTTCTTTTCTTCTGGGCCCTCTTTTTATTCTTCTTCTGGCCTGTATGAATATCTTATGTTGCTGTTCCAGCAATAGTTGATGATGATCTTCTCCCATATACCTTCTTCGGGGCTTCAGTAGGTTATCTACAGGCAGGACCACGTCTCTGCCAAACAACAAAAATAAGGAGAAAATCTGGAGGTTTCGTTTATCGTAAACCTCACGGCCGCCAGAGCCTGCGTCAAATACAAGTCCCAATTTCCAGTGTTTTCTCTGACCAACTTGGCTAATATATCTCCCAAGGTTCTATGAAACCTTTCCACTTTAGCATTTCCCTGGGGGGTGATATGGGATGTTTTTATGTGCTCTACATTCAAACCTGTCAAAACCTCTCTCATGATGCTGTTCACATTCTCCGTGCCATTATCTGTTACCAACTGCACAGGGGCACCATACCTAGGGAAGATTTCGCTTATTATCAACCCGGCCACAGTTCTGGCCTTCTTGTCTGGTACTGCAAATGCCTCAGGCCAATTTGTTAGCCAATCGACAAAACTCACTATATAGTTGTTTCCTTGTGCAGTTTCCCCATATGGTCCTGATACATCCATACTCACTTTCTCGAAGGGGAAGTTTGGTACGTCTGTTTCCTCCAAGGGTGCCATTTCCTGCCTTCTGCTCTGCGACTGGCACACTACACAACTCCGAACATAGTTAGTGACTTCTCCGTACAGTTTGGGCCAATAGTACTTTCTTCCTATGAGATCACATGTCCTATCAATTCCCATGTGACCCAACCTTTCGTGGCACTGTTCCAATATCTCTGGTCTTAAACTTTTGGGCACATACAACTTGGGTTTGACTTCTTCATCCCTTCCTGAGAGATAATACAGCCTTTCCTCTATTATGGCATACTTTGTGGTCTCTCCTGACTTCACCTTCTCTCTCAGAGCAGCTATTTCACTGTCTGCTTGCTCCTTCTCAATTCCTTCTGTCCAGTAAGGATCGGTTATTATCTGGGCGTCCCCTTCTTCGTCCGATTCTAATATAGGGCGATCTTTTAGCTTATTAGAGTTAATTACTCCTATTCTATAGGCTTTATCATCTACTCCCTGTTCTACCCTTACAGATCTTTTCTTCCAGTTGTTTCGGTATTCTTGAGAGTAAATCTGCGCACGTGTTTTCCTTTCCTGCCAAATACTCTATCTTACAGTGGTAGCCACTTAACTTAAGTGCCCACTGTTGAATTTTCTTATTATTTGTCCACTCTGCCTGCAATAGGTACTGCAGAGGCTTGTGGTCTGTCTTTATAGTGAAGACTGCACCATTTAAATAGTAGTCCAGTTTTTTGGAGAGCATACATGATAGCATATGCTTCCCTCTCTATTACTGGCCACCTCTGTTGTGTCTCTGAGAGCTTATGGGAGAGGAAGTATATCGGTACTTCCTCTGGTATGCCTGGCACTGGTCCTTCCTTATCAGGACACGGCTGGGTAAGTACTGCTCCTACACACTGCTCACTGGCATCCGTGTATAATATCATGGGCTTGTTGAGGTCTGGATACGTCAGCAGTGGAACGGTTGTCAACTGTTCCTTTAGCGAATCAAATGCTCGTTGACAGTCCTCTGTCCACTTGAACCTAGCGTATTTCTTCGTCAGGGCCACTAGCGGTATGGCAATTCTTGAAAATGCCGGGACGAAGCGCCGGTAGTAGCCTATAGCTCCTATAAAACCTCTTACCTGCCCTCACTGTCTTAGGCTCTGGCATTTCCCTTATGACCTTTACCTTATCCATGTCGGGTTTAATACCGTCTCCGTTTATGACGAAGCCTAAATACCTAGTTTCTTCCCTCAGAAACTGACACTTTGACAATTTCAATTTTAATCCGTGTTTCCTCAACCTTCCCAACACCTGTCTTAAAAAAAAAAGTGTTGTTCCACTGTCTCCGAAAATATCAAGATATCGTCTAAATACGCCATGGCAAAGCTCTCGTATCCTCCTAACACTATTGACATTAGCTGTTGGAAGACTCCCGGGGCATTAGCTAAACCGAATGGCATCACTCTGAACTGAAACAGTCCCAGGTGACACGCGAATGCGGCCTTCTCCTTGTCAGCCTCATCCAGGGCTACCTGCCAATACCCGGACCTCAAGTCCAACGTAGAGAAGTACTTTGCCTTCCCTAATAATGCCAAAATGTCGTCTATCAACGGCAATGGCACCGCCAACGGCTTCGATATAGAATTCAGCTTTCTAAAATCTACACAGAAACGGTGGCCGCCATCTTTCTTACCTACTATTACTATTGGGAAGCTCAAGGAGAGATCGATCTTTCGATCATCCCAGCTTCCAACATTTCCTCTACTGCCTCTTCTACAAGGGGTCTTTTATGTATAGGTGTTCGGTAGGGTTTTAATTTCACAGGGGGTGGTCTCCGGTGTCGATTTTCATTTCGACTGTGTGGGTCTGACCTAGTTCCTTATCTGACTGGGCTACCACATCTCGATTGTTCCTTAACAGACCCCCCACTCTGGTTCTAAATTGATCCGGTGCTAATATATCCTCATCTAAGATTCCTTTTGTTTGCTCTACTAGCTTCCTTCGTTCCTCCTCGAATCTCACCTGATTCAGAGTTCGTGGGGAAGCGCTCTCCTATCTTCTCCCCTCTCCTAACCTTGATAGTCTTTTGGGCCTGGTTCACCATCATAATGGGCACTAACTCGGCTGCCTCCACTACCGTTTCGCACAGGGTTACCTCGTTATCTTCTAGGCCCTTTTCCTTCTACAGGGACCAACTGCAGAGGTCCTCTCCGTACCTTTTTTCTGACATTAGCCTACCCTTTCCTGACACTGCGGTCCCAGGGAGGTAACTTTTTACATCTTCCTCCACCACTATGGTTATCTCTTCCTCTGGTGGGCATCCCAATGGCGTTCTCTCTCGCCGTTCACCACCAACACAGTAGGATTAAATTCGATCTGGGCCTTCTGGCTCCGGAGCCAATCTTCTCCCAAGATTGCCTCTGTACACAGGTCGGGGGGTTACGTAAAAATTTTGGGTGCTTTTCACTTTCCCAATCCTTACCGGGAGCCTCACCATCCTTTTTTTATCTCCAGGGGGGCTCCATCTGCTTGCGTGACCTCTATGTCCGCTTCCCTGTAACCTTCTCTTCCGTTTCACCCGCCTGTATGTTTCTCTCTCATCAATGACACAGATGCTCCTGTGTCCACCAAAACCCTCATCTCTCTACCACCTATCTCTGCTCTACAGGATAGTTCTCTCTCTTGCGTTAGCGAAGAGAACACCCGAGCTTTCTTCTTCCTGGGTCCCCACCCTTGGGTTAACCCAGCCATAGGCGCCGGCAGTAATAATTCATCTTCGTTTTTTTTATGAGGTGGAGTTCTGCGCCCCCTGCACCTGGGCGACCCCGGCCGGACCTCTCCCGGTCTCCCATGGCCGTTTCTAAGAATACAGTTTCTTTTCAGGTGTCCTGGCCTCCTGCAAAACCAGCACCTTCTTGTTGGACAGCTTGCCGCAAAGTGGCCCGCCCGACCACATGTCCAACATTTTGCTCTTTCCCTTTTTAACTGGGTTGGCCTTGTGTCTATCCTCGGGGGAACCTGTCCTCTATTCAAGCGGTTCGCCCACCCACTGGTCCAAGCTTTTATTTCTCTCCTTTTAACTGGGCCACCCTCCCCTTAATTCTGGGGTGGCCTGCTGGCTTTTCCTGGGACGGTCTCTTGGGCTCAGCCTTCTTTGTTAATATCGGTGGGGCACCCTTCCTCAGCCCGCACCACTTGGCCAGGTGTCCTTTCTTACCACACCTGGTGCATCTGTCCTGATTGAAGTCTGGGGCAACCCCACTTCGTCGGACATTCCGCCGCCCTGTGGTCCTCGTACCCACAGGTCCAGCAGACCAGCCCGTATCGACCCGGCGTGGGCTTATAAAAGCCATGCCTGGTCGACCATGCCCTTCTATTGGGGTCCTCCTCCCATAATTCTGCCCGATCCACCTCTTCCTTAACCCTCTGATTCCACACGGGGGTTCTTCCGCCCACCCCCTTCTTCCAGCCTCCTGACTTGGTATCTGCTTCTTCCCACACCTCTTCACTTTATCCCACACCCCTGGCTCTCCCTGGCCAGCTCTATCGCTGCCGACAGTCTGAGCGGTCCTTCTTTCAATACGTCGTGACGAACACGCTCGTCGCTCAGCGCCTCTACATACAGGTCCGCCAGTTGAGCCTGCATAACCGCGTTATCCCTGACCACTTCGGGAATGCCAATGACGATAGCTTCCCTGCTCGGGCCCCAATTCTCCCGGGGTTTCATCCCGTAGCTGTGTCAGTTTTAAAAAGGGCCCTCATGGCCTCTATGGCCGTACCTTCGTCGGCGTACTCTTTGGTCAGCAGTTTTTTTATTTCTTCCCAAGCCAAGCGGGGATGATTTTCCAAGAGCCCCCTCACGAACTCAGACGCTTTTCCCTTTGTGGCATCGTATGCCAAATACAGGGTCTCTTGGTCTGAAAGTTCGTACATAATTCGGCTCTTCTCCAGGGTTGCCAGCCAGTTTTTAAACTCCTTTCCGCTGCCATCAAATACTGGGACCCTCGGTCCACCTAACAGCTTCCTTAATTCCACTGACAACCCCCGCCTTACTTCCTCTTCACCCCCCACTGCTCTATCCGAATCATAATCTGACATGTCTACAGAGAAAGACAGTCTATACAGCAACAATCGAGGTTGGGAAACAAAACAAGGTGTCCTACCTTACAGATGATTCTGTTCTTTCTTTTCCTTTGGTCCCGGGTCGTTCTGAGTTCTGTCTGAATTTTCAGCAACGGCGGTCGATCGTGGTCTTCTCAGGGTTGAAATCCCTCGGTCACCACGGCACCATATGTGACGTGGTTGTCTCAGGGTTGATCCTGGTCACGGCGCCACTTGTGACGGTTACACACCTGGCCCAGTGTCGGATCCTTTGGTTACGGCGTTAACGGTGACGTCGCTCCTCCTGGTCGCTCCTCCTGGGTCCAAGCGTGCTGCTCCAACCCTTTGGTCAGATGATCACCAGCCTCGCCTTTCCCGACTCGCTTCCAATACCTGGTCACTAAAGCAACTATACTGATCTCCGGTCTGTCTACCCACGCTGTGTTTAGATCTTAGACAGACGGGACCAGCAGGGATCGGGGCCGATACAAGTTGAGTCCGACGGGGTGGCAAAACACAAATAAAATAAAACTCACGACACCAAACAAAATTGTTGATAAAAGGGTAACAACCTTTTTATATCTTAAAGTCCGTTACATAAAAACAAAATTGTTCTCAATTCCCGACCCGCTCTGTGGACTATGGCACCAAGCTTCTATCACACAATAGGAAAATGTCGAATTACCTACTTTCTAGAATCATGTATGTATGTCGGAGTGTGGTTCAGTTCGACACTGGGGCTAATTTCTATCGATCATTCGCAGTTGATTCTTCTCTCCGACTTGAGTTGTATTTCTTCTTCTTCTCCTACTTGGCTGGAAGTTCTTCTTGTCTGAGGGTTCTTTTTCGCTGCCGTCCGGGGATGAACTCTAACTTCTCATCGACTTTCGGCTTGTCTGCATCTCCACTTCTTCTCAGGCTTTCAGGCAATCTTCTTCTTCGTCTACTTGGGCTGGAAGTTCTCCTGTCTTCGACTTGGGCTGGAAGGATTTCTTGTCTGAGGATTCTTCTGCCCGCAAAGGGGGCGAGTGAATCGGGTTTGATGGCCGCGTTCAGGCTCTATCCCTGCCCGCGGTCCAACTCTCAACTGCAACTCCAACTCAACTGATTTCTGTCGACTGGGGTCCTGTTTTATATTGACGCCGCAACAAACTGGGGTGGGTCTGTCGGCGTCAGGGTTTTCTCGATAATTCCAAAACTGCATTAATTCTGTCTTCTCCATTATCGCTATTGTTTTCGCCCCTACTTCCTCGCAGTACCTTTGGTGGGGCGGCGCACATCCATCTCTCTTAGTCTCTCGTATGTCAGGTGACCGCTTTTCAACCAATCGTTCCTGATCGAGCATTTCTTTCCTTTTCTTCCGCAGGTCACGTGATCGTATTCGACCAATTGTTATTGATCAAACATTTCTTTCCCTTTCTTCCGCAGGTCACGTGATCGTATTCGACCAATTGTTATTGATCGAACATCCTCTCCCCTCTGTTTGCGGGCGTGGTTACATCGTTCTTGTTTAAAAAAACAAAATCCAATTTTGCCCCTTTTTGCACGTACGCAAATGACAATCTTTGGCTTTTCTCACCTGGACTTTGTTAAACAGCCCGCTGCTAATTAGTCTTGACTTTAGAAAGGATCTTTTCCGCCTTCTTGGCGCCCTCTGTGAGCCAAAAGCAATTGTCCCTCTTTTTTACCTCTTTTGTTTTACCTGATAGTCGAAAATCTTAATTATCTACATTGAAATGTCTCTACTTTATTAACGTGGGTGTCCAATTCTTAACAGGTCTGTATATCGTTCCACCGGTCACTCCCCTCAACCCAAAGACACTTTTTCTCTGATTAAAAATTGTTTCATTGTTCCCAAAATTTCTCTTTATCCAAATTGATAAGGTGTCTTTCCATGCAAAAGTAGGCTAGGTGCTCTGACCGACATTCTTACCAAAATGACTTTCGAAAATCGGCCAAGACGCTGACCTAAATCTCTTTCTGACTCCTATCTCCACCCTCAATTGGGTCATGCGTCATACATTTTCTTTCTTTCTTTTTTCTTCCCTTCCTTCCTTTTCCTTTCTTTTCCTTCTTCTTTCCTTAGGATCGTCTAGTACACTCTTAGTGAATTATTTTCAACTCAGTTATTTTCCGTTTAAAAAAAAAAAAAAAAATTAACAACCTGTTTAGTAACCGAGTAAGAAAAAATTAAATCATATTTCTATGAATATTTCTAATAATGCAAGGTGCCACAATGCTATATATATATATATATATATATATATATATATATATATATATATATATATATAATAATGGCCCTTTCCCTACAGAATTAATAATTATCGTAAGCGAATTAAATCGACTCCCCATGAAAAATTATTACCTGTAGAACAACATTTCCGCCTGGAAAAACATGATTTCAAAACCCATGCCAAATTCACTATAATTGAGAGAATAGAAAAGTTCAGAGCAGATAACATTAGAAAGATTTTAGAGTCCCATGAAAATAAGTGGATACAACATCTAAAAACACAATATCCAGCCGGGCTAAATCATAAATTTAACAATATATAGATAGTCAACAAATCAAAACCTACCCACACTTCTCACCCACACAAGACAGACATGCTGCATGGAGGTGTGGAGGCCTCATACTTATACACACACCCACACGAATATACACACTTACACACATCATACTCACTCACTCCCCTAAGGAGCCAAATGATAACACACACCTACAGCAAACACACGCTTACACATATCATACTTACTCACTCCCTAAGAACCAAATAAAACACACACACAAACACTAAACAGAGACACATCCCCTCACCAGGTCCAATAAAACTGTCAAACTGACCAGAGAATTCAGAGCAGCATGTATCTATCCAGCTTTTATCTCAAATAACAACTTAAAAGAGACTGTTTGACCAACACAAGGATTGTTAAAAGATTCATGTTAAAAAGATAAAAAAATAAAAAAACAAATGAAAACTACAGACAAAAGTTCATTTTCTCCATCAAGACATTCATTTCTGTAGTTCACTGCTACCGGCAAGCAGAAATATTTCTCCTCCCTATGATGGCCATTTCGGTCGAAACTAGTCGAGGAATCTAAATGGAATAATAATAAAAAAACCGAAAGAATATTAATCTACAACCTAGTGTGTCCAAAGATTTTAATTTTTTAATTTTTTATTTTCTTATTGTTCAATATATATATATATATATATATATATATATATATATATATATATATATATATATATATATATATATTGTAAAATAAAACCCCGTAATCCCTGTATAATACATAGACTGCGCCTGCATGGCGTTAACCAGATATTTTCTTTATCAAAATTTAAATTATGTAACAGTCAGCCTCTACTCAGAACCTTTAGATTGCTTTGTGCCTGAAACTCTGAGTCATGCTACCGGTGAGGAATAATGTGTATATTTATTAACGGTCCATTGATTATATTTTATTTCCTCAGGAAAGTTTTTTCCTGCTTCCTCAGATCACAATTCCAAGCATAAAAATGGTTATATATATATATATATATATATATATATATATATATATATATATATATATATATATATAAACACTAATATTCCTGGAATATATATGGAATATTAGTGTTTAAGCTTTTTATTATATCCTTACTCTCTCCTGGACATTGAGTTCTACCTGGATTCTATCCTCTTGGAATTATTTTTTATACATATATATATATATGTGTGTATGTATATATATTTATATAGTTTAGATATATGATTGCATATGTATGTGTATATTAACCACTAATATTATATATATAAATATATATATATATATGTTTGTGTGTATATACATACATATATATATATATATATATATATATACATACATACATACATACATACCTTTGTTTTATTTTTATTCCTTTGGAGACTGACAATAAGTATTCTACCTGCAGAACTTCAATCTATTTCTCTAGGAATCTTTTACCATAATAATGATTTATATTTATTTATTGGGTTAGCTTTTGTTTTTCTATTTTCTACATTGATGCTATGATTGCCACAGCCAAGTATATCATTTTATTTAGGCTGGTTAAATTAAAGATGATTTTTGGTTTTACTATTTTTTTAAATTCCTTTTTCTTATATTTTAATAATATTTTTCTATTACATCTTTTTTCTCTCCTGTTTTTTTTTTTTTTTCTTAATTTCTCTAATTCTTTTTCTATTCATTGTTGTTCCTTTCAACAATATTTTTTTTTCAATATTTTTTACTTTTTCCTTTTTCCATATCTAATTGCAGAATTCACGATTCTTTATTTGATGGTAATTTTTCTATAGGTTTCGTTTCTCAATTTCTTTCTCTCTCTTTTTTTTTTCATTAGATCTACAAGCGCTGTTTTGCTTATAAAATCTACTTTCTTTTCACCCATCTCCCCACTCTTTGTGCCTTTATTCGGAACGTTTTAGGACTTTTTTTTTACAATTGACATTGTCTTCAATATCCTCTCTCTGATAGCATTACGAACAGCAACGCAAATGCAGAATGATATATACCTGTGTTTTATATATTACGCAAAAGCATTTGATAAAGTATATAAAAAAAGAACTGTTTCAGATTCTAGATAAGCTTCATTTATTTGGAAAAGATGTCAGAATTATCAATAACATATTGCGAGAAAGCCGTCTTCATAAGGATAGAAAACGGACTCAGTAAATGCACAAAAATAGAAAAGGGCGTAAGACAAGGAAGCGTCGTCTTACCGGACTTATTTAAACTTTACAGTGAAGCAATCTTGAGAGAATTGGAAGTCCTACACAGATTTATTACTGATGGCCACAATCTTAACAGCATTAGGTATGCAGATGACATAGTGTTAATAGCAGGCATAGAGAGGAAACTAAAAGAAATCCTGCAGAAGGTAGTGAAGGAAAAGCGAGAAGAAAGGATTAAACATCAATTGTAAGCAGAGAGAATGCTTGGTTGTTAGCAAAAGGGACAGCCCAACATACGAATTACAAATTGGAGACATCAAAATTAAACAAGTACAGCAATTTAAATATCTCGGAAGTGTTTTAACAGAGGACGGATTATGCTACATCGATATTCGAAAGTGGATTGAGATTGCGCCTGAAGAAGTACCATTGTAGTACTGAAACATGAAAGTTTTTGTATAGCGATGCAAAATGCTTTTATTGTAAATTATTATAATAAAAATATAATAATATTATATATATAATATTATTATAATATATATATATATATAATATTATTATAATATATACTATAATATATATATATATATAGAGAGAGATATTAATAATATATATATATATATATATATATATATATATATATATATATATATATATATATATATATCGAATTGAGTTCTCTCAGTCACTGTGTGTTTATCTAAAAATGAATACTTGAAATTCACCTTCATCCCCGTCGTGCGCCAACGGATTAGTGGTAGAATCTCCGACGAACAACAATTCAGTCGGGTTTCGATCTTAGCTAGAGGCAACCGGATATCTAGCCACACTGATGCACAACAGTCTGTCTGTTGATGACACGATATATGTGTATTTATATATAGTAAGCAAGAGATAGTGAAGTGTCTACGCCATTCATCTGGAATATTTATTTCCTTTACTTTTTGTTTGATAAATATAATAAATAGTTATTAAGTGACAAAGCCTATCCAGGAAATTGCTTAACGCTAGTAGAATTTTGTGGTGCCGTTTCTTTTCTGAAAATACCAGTATCGCGTTTTGAGCGCGAAATCTTTTGTCCGTCTGTCATTGACTTTCTTTTTACCTGTGACCCGCGAAGTATTATCTGTTACCCATGAATTATGATCTACTACTCATGAATTAAACCCTTCCTTTTTTGGCTTTTTCTCTCCAATCAACCTTCAAGTACACGTACATGATATGGCCAGAGAAAACACAGAAGCTAATTAACAAGTGTGCCAAAGTTATGAGAAGATTGGCTCACATTTTACCCGAAAACCAAAGATGCCAGAAACAAATGATCTAGAACTTTCCTCAATACAAGGCTCAAGAGCCATTCAAGGTAGAGTTTTACTGAATGGCGTGTGTCCTATGCATATGGAAGTAGAAAGTGAGAATCCTGCCGATATGTAGGATAGATTTCCATTGGCTCTTGACTTCAAAATTTTACGAATGCAGCGTTTGGGGAAGCATCCACTCCGGAGTCTGTTTCACAAAGCAGCAGTTCTTGAGAGAAACCGGTCTAAATGGCACTTTCTCTCTACGATTTTTTAAAAATAATTTCACCCCAAGCAAGACAAAAAAAAGCACTAAGAAGCAAGTGGGCGGGGCTACTAAGTGGGAAAAAATATGAGAAAAAGAAAAACATTATCTAGGAGAGCTAGAAATGAAAATAAAAATAAAAAAGACAGTAAATAGCGATTGATATTGCATTTAAACTTTTGAAGATCAAAGGAGACTAGAAAACAAGAAACCGGAAGAGAGTTCCACAAACGAGAACTACTAGAAAAGAAACGGTTAGCGTAGAACTTGTGAATTGATGAGACCTCAATGCCAATCTAGTACTGCGCTTAAATTCATAAAGTCTAGGTATAATAGCGAAGAGCTTATCCGTAAAATTACCATGTATGTATGTATAGAAAAGACAGAGAAGCAACTTTACGGCGGTGGGAAAGTGACTGAAGCCGAGACGCCAGGTCAGGATCAGTAATATTGCTGATTCTTCTTTGGATTTTATCAAGGGATCGCCCAACATGTCCAGGGTCAGGTGCGTAGATACGAGCCCGTGACATCAAGAGTCGGCGATCGGTGTGCACCTTTTAAATTCTGTTGTTTGCAGGACGAATTATTCTTCTGACTTCTTTTCTGTCTTGCACAGGGCACAGACCAGACTCTATTTAGACATTTATCACAACTTTTCGGACGTTGTACGCTCCGGCCTTCTTCAGGTGGTTGGAATTTCGAACTGAACCCTTTATTTCGCTCACTGGGGTAGACTGTTCTAGTTCCACGTGCCATGTTTGATGGATGTCAGTTATCAGTTATCTCCTGCTAATTTCCCTCTGAAAGTTCTCCACTGCCTTAACCGGGTATTGAACTCACACTCTTTGGGTCCTGTCAATGGATCTAACCAACGCCATGGGTCCTTGAGGAAATATGGCGACAAAGATGAGGACAATAGTCCGAATAATGTAAATAATGTACATAATACCTCATCTCAGAAATATAGACAAATCCTGGAGTCTGTTACTATTATTATGCAACATCCTGCGCTGTGTAGACAACGGGAGTTGGACCTATTTGGGGAACCAGTTGTCTAGCTGGAAGAAAACTGGTATTTTTTCCCCAACGCCCTCCGCCAGTTTGGTATTTATATTTTAACATCAGTTTTTGGTAAAGAATTTTTCTTATCAACTACTTTTTATATTACCGACGATTTTATTTCTGAAGAAGTGTCGGTCGAAAGGTGTCTTAAATCTTAAAACGTGATACTTTTGTATCTTATTTTACTAATAAAATTATGATCCCTGTCCTTAAAATTATTTTATCCTGGTTTGGCAAGAATAACACAGAGAAAAATGTTTGGAATCCGGTTGTTCTGTTGCACACACCCACCGGATTCATCTTACCTGACTCTAATCAGTTATAAACTTTTTCGAGCACAGCAAAACACTTGGATTGAGAAAAAATCATTTCACCCCAGGCAAGGCGATAATGCCACTACGGCACAAGGGGTTGCTGGGAATTAAAAAGTTTGAAGTGTTTAAAATGGAGAAAAGACAATTAAAAACATGGTTCAGGAAGACAGAAGACGGCCATCTGCACTGCATTAAAATTTTTCATAATTGTATCAGGTCATCCCATAAGTTCTGTCTGAATTTTGAATAAAGAAAACAAGTGACCAAATGTTACATTTAATTACAGATTCAATCAACAATGTATTTTCCCTGATTATCTATGACTTCCTTCCATCTATTAACAAGCTTATTAATTCCATTACTGTAAAATTCTTTTGCCTTTGATTCGAAGAACTCACAAATGTAAGTTTTAACCTCTTCCTGTGTTAAAAAAGCTGTTTCTTCCAAATGATTCTATAAGCTACGAAACAAATGGTAGTCTGAAGGAGCAAGATCGGGAGGTGGGTGAGGAATTTTCTCCCAACCAAGCTCTTCGATCTTTTATGACGTGATTCTTGCTGTGTAGGGTCGCGCATTGTCCTGATGAAACATCACCTCTTTTCGATTCACTAGAGCAGGTCTTTTTTTCCTCAAAGCTTGGTTTAAACGCTCTAATTGCTGACAGTATATTTGAGCATTAATTGTTGCATTAGGTGGTAAGAATTCAAAGTGGATTATTCCTTGGCGATACCACCAGATTGAAAAAAGAACCTTTTGCCCATGAAGTTCCCTTCTCGGCTGTGGCTGGGGTCCTTCCCCTTTACTAAGCCACTGTCTACGACGCTTAACATTTCGATAAAAGATCCACTTTTCGTCGCCAGTCACAAGTCTATCCAAAAAAAGGTGAAACAAGTTGGCGAGAATGGAGAGAAGAGCAGATGTCAACTCGGGATTTGAGGTTGTTTTCAGACAATTCATGAGGCACCCACTTTCCAAGTTTAGGAACTTTTCCAAGTTGTTGAAGATGTCGATGAACAGTTGTATGGTTTGAACTGAGAATCACTGTCAATTCCTCAACTGATAAAGCCGGATTTTCTTCAAGGGCTGCTTCAAGTAGCTTTTCATCAAACTCAACTGGACGTCCGGTTCGATCTTCATCTTCAAGGGTGAAATCTCCACCTCTGAATTTTGCAAACCATCTTCTGCAAGTTCTTTCATTCACACATTCCTCTCCATAAACTGAGTGAATGTTTCTAGCCGCTTCGCCTGCTGAGTTTCCTTTCTTGAACTCATTAAGCATTATGTGCCTCAAATGATTCTTGGGTACTTCCATGTTAGCAGGGTTTTAATCAAACAAAATTAAATTTTATTGTTCTCTGAAATAAAATTTGATCAGTTTAAATGCATCTAAACATAACAATAATGTTCAGCTCCATTAGACATTA
>CAHIKZ030000424.1:3587500-3684848 GCA_903632075.3 Acanthosepion pharaonis
GCGTGTGTGTGTGTGTGTGTGTGTCTGTCTGTGTGAAAAGCGTGCGAATACAAATCTGACCATGGGAGAACTTTATCAAATATAAAAAATCACCTGTTTCGATGAACGCAAGTTTCATTAAAGACACGCGACTGGATTCGAAATTGCATTCCCTTTTATGGCAAATATCTTTCAGGACGGACGTGTGTTATCATTAGATCCCGGAAGACACCCTACAGCTGAGAATTCATGTGTCATTTTTATTGCATATGCCGTGTCCTTTCAAGAAAACGCGTTATCATGGCTCTTGTCCTTTGCTGCCTTTTATCTTTTTGCTATGTCTCTCAATTCCCAACCATTTACACGAGCTCTTTAGGTAAGCCACACGCGGTTTTCCTCTTCTCCTCAATATGTCCTGCGAGTATCAAATTCTCCAAGCCCTCTTTCCTCATTATGGGTCCTAGAAATTTCAACTGTCTCTTTCTGATTCTAAGTAGAAGTATCCTTTTTGTTTCCATTTTCTCCAGAACTTCGTCGTTCGGTGACGTGTTCACTGCATGGCATTCTCAGCATCCTTCTGTAGAACCACATTTCTGTCGACTAAAGTCTCTTCTACATCTGTGATAAAGATGGTCTAGCATTCACTACCGTTTGAAAATATGTACATCTTTCTTTGGGACTTTTCCGTGGCGATTTCTGCTAAATTCAATTTTCATGCCTGAATCCCAAACAAAATAATTAAAGCAATTTATGCATTTTTTCGGATTTAAAATTCAATTAACTAATTACACACACACACACAGAGGCATATATATATATATATATATATCGAAAAATATAACAAAAATGTGGGTGCTAACTTGATTCGCCAAAGTTTTAACAATAATTTAGTAGGTCGACCTGTTCTAATTTCATCATATCTCTAAGCTCCAGATTATTTCAGTATTTACGGGCCAGGTACGCTCCGGGCTTAATTAGAAAATTTAATATTCTTGTCAAACTTAGGGGTCAAATGAGAACACCTTGCATCAATTAAATAATTTTAAAACTTCGTTTGGAGAATCGAGTTAAGGACTTTTTTTTCGAATAATCATTTTACGAATAATTTTATTTTCCTCTTCCCCTCTATTTGTTTTGATATATTTATACATACTTTTGAAATCTCAGTACTTTGGTATGGTATGATATATATATATATATATATATATATATATATATATATATATATATATATATATATATATATACCAGAACAATGTTAAGAAAAATTAACGAGACAGTGTTAAAATATTTTGTGTGATCCGCTTCATCCTTTAGGATTTCGTCGAACTAAAGTAAAGTTTACCATTGTTACAACTATACAAATGCACTTAGCTGAAATTTTAAACTTGTATGCAGCGAGTTTAAATAAGTGATCGTACAGAAAACAAATGCTTGTTATTCTGACTTATACCGAATGAAAACCTCGAATAACAATGTTATATATGTATCAGAATCTGCAATTTAGAATTAGAAATTCATTGATAAGTGATAGTTATGCAAATTTTTATATTTCGAATAGTGGAGAAAGTGTTCGTACAGTGTCAATATTTTTTTTTAAGCATGCAACCCCAAGCAAGGCGGGAAGCCACTAGCACGCAAGGGGTTACTGAGTAGAAGCGAGAACAAAGAGGAGTGATAGAGGAAAGGATGAAGAGAAGGTTAGTCAGTGCATCTGGAGACGTCGATCGATGTTACATTTGAATAGTTGGAGATTATAGCTATTAGGGAAACAAGAAATGGAGAGGTAGTTCCACAGGCGAGAAGTGCAAAACATGAAGCTATTGGAGTAGAAGAGACGGCTACATTTAACAGTTTCGACAGATGCCAGCCTAGTTGAACGCTTAAATTCATACGGTAGATTTTGATTGTACTTCAAAGTAGAAGATTCTAAACTGTTCTAGACTATTCTCAGTAACTCTATTGCAACATTCAGTTCAAAATTGGATCAGTCTGAAGTCACAGAGCATAAAGATAAGGAAAATTCTTTTGGGGAAAGAGTTCTTTGTACAGATGAGAGTAAAATTGAGTTGTTCGGTCGCAATTCCCTGAATCATGTATGGAAGAAAGACGGCGAAGCATACGGACCCAAGATCGCCATACCAACTGTCAAATTTGGTGGGTGTAGTATCATGATTTGGGGCTGCTTTTCGATGTGAGGTGTTGGCAAACTAGCAATTATAGACGGTAGAATGAATGCGGAAAAATAACAAATCCTAAGCGAAAATTTATCGCTTTCTGTAGAGAATCTTGGGCTTCTTCCTGATTGGATCTTCCAGAAGGACAATGATCCCAAGCATAGTGATAAGAGTACGAAGAATTGGCTTGCTAATAACAACGTTAACATCTTACAATGTCCCAGTCAGTTGCCTGATTTGAATTCAATAGAGTTATTTATGGTGGCTTTTGAAAAATAAGATCCATGATAGAGGTCCAACAGACATCAAAAACCTGAAGACAATTACTTAGGAAGAATGGGACAAAATACCTACTAAAGTTGATTGGAATTTCGAACTGAACCCTTTATTTCATTCACCAAGGTAGATTGATCTCTCGGTTTCTCTTTCTCTCTTTCTGTCTGTCTTTCTTTGTCTCTATTTCTCTCTCTCTCTCTTATTCTCTGTCTCTCTGCCTTCTCACTGTCTGTCTCATCGAAGTGGCAACTGCTAGAGGTTTTTGTTGGAGAGCAGTTACAAGTATATGCCAAAAATAGATGAATTCCAGACAGACATCAATAGCACATCAAAATCCCGTGCAGGCCACAATGGATGCAAGAACAGGATTGTCGGCAACTGATAAAAATCGTAATCACCCAACGGAGTAAAACTTTAATCTCTGTCTAGATTTCTGAGATGAGGTATTGTAATTATTTACATTATTTACATTGTTCAGACCGTTGTCCTCATCTTTATTGCCACATACATGTAGTTTCGTTCTTTGTACGCTCCGGTCTTCTTCAGGATCTTTCTATATTTCGGAGATAAGGTATTGTAATTATTTACATTATATACTTATATATATTCGGACTGTTATCCTCATTTTTATTGCAATATTCACATTTCGGCCGTTTTTCGCTCCAGCCTTCTTTGGGATCTTTCTATATTTATGAGATGAGATATTGTAATTATTAAATTATTTACATTGTTCGGATTGTTATCCTCATCTTCATTGCCATGTTCGCGACGTTTCGGCCATTGTACGCTCCGGTCTTCTTCGGGATCTTTCTATATTTCTGAGGTGAAGGTATTGTAATTATTTACATTGTTCGAAGTGTTATCCTCATCTTTATTGCAATATTCACGACGTTTCGATCATTGTACGCCCCGGCCTTCTTCAGGATCTTTCTGTATTTCTGAGATGAGGTATTGTAATTATTTACATTATTTATATTGTTCGGAATGTTATCCTCATCTTTATTGACATATTCACGACATTTTGGCCGTTCTATATTGACGTTCCTGAAGATTGGTTCGATGATGTCTGTATTGACGTTCTTCCCATGTTTATTTAATGAAATGGGCTGACATATAACCTTGACATTCCTGGGTAGCTCAGTAAAGTCACTGAGAATCTGTTCCATTCCTATCACAATATTTGCAAGTGGTGGGTGAAGGAAATGGAACAGATTTCCCGTTGATTTTAAAAGCATCAACCTGTTTCCGTACAACAAGATGGGACGACAGATCAAACGGCAAGTCACAATCTAGCTTCTCGGCCAAATCTTTGGAAGAAAAAAAATTTCTTACGGTTGCGGTATAAATTAACCACAACGTTCCCCAGATCTGAAAAGTCCCACCTTCTTCCCATGGGGCTATCTCAAAAACCATTTTTCGTGAACAAGTTCCAGTCTTGAAGGACAACATAAAAACAGAAATCAATTCCTTTAGAGTCTGAAACAGTGAAGGCAGTAATGGAGAATGTTTTAAAAAACGGCAAGTTCGTGCGAAGCTGAAAACGCACGCCACTTTAAAATATGTAATTTTTATGAACTAATGTATATTTATTTCCCATGTCTACTCTATATAATACTAATGGAAATTAAACTTAAAAAAATAAAGGAATTATTAAATTTTGAAAACCCTTGCTGACTTTTGGGCCACCGTGTATATATTCATAAAATGAAGTTATCTGTTTCTTTATGCTCTATAGACACAGAAACTCCCGGATGGACTTCAAGTAAACTTGAAATGCTGAAAGGCTACCTGTCATAGTATGTCCCAGGCTATACAAAGTTGTTTTGGGTCAGTCCTGAAGCTTTTTTTTAGTAAAAAAAAAAAAATAAAAATTAAAAAAAAAAATACAAAAGGGTTATAAAAAATTTGAAATCCCTTGGTTACTTTGGAGGCACCCTATATATACTCGGCTCTCCCATCGAATTCGACGTATGAGGGTCAAGTTGATCAGTTCCTAGAGACCAACAGCCTAGACAACAGCACACGAAATTTGATTATAATGGTGAAGGTTTTGTGCAGAACCATCCACACTTTTTGAGACCATGGTGCACTACGTGCCACAAGGACCCCAAACGAGCATTTGAATTCAGAGTTTTCCTTCTCCTAGAGTAGTTGCCATCCAAGGCTATAGAACACAGTCTGTCCTGCTATTTACCTATAGCTGGAGAAAGAAGATTTTTCCCAAGAGTATTAGCACGCAAGGGAATGCAATGGATTCGACTGGAATTCGAACTCAGCTCTCGATTCTCAAACCAAGCCGCTATCCACTATTATATAAACATTAATCCACTGTGCCTCCATATATATATATATATATATATATTTATAATAAAACAGACCAATTTTAAGGTTCCATGTAATAAATTATTTCACCACAGCCCTTTTAAATTACTTCACCACAGCCCTTTTAACTTATTACATGGAACCTTAAAGTGGTCTGTTTTTATTCAAATTTATTTGCTCTGAATTTACATTGAGCTCTCTGATATCATCCTCCTTCGGTCTACCCATACGGATTACCTAGTTTTGCATAAACTATATATATATATATATATATATATATATATATATATATATATATTATGGATTCCGTGAATGGAATCCTGCACAAATAAATAAACAACGCCAGTAATTGAGATAGAAAATAAGTGTATTAAATGTAAGAATACAGACTTGAAGTGAAGATTAGTAGTCCAGGAATGCGGGTTAGTAGAAAGTATATGTACAAATCTTTGTAAGTAAAGCCGCAATCATCTCTCTCTCTCTCTCTCTCTCTCTCTGGACTCTTCTCTAACCTGGACTCTTGTATCTCTCATCCTCAACCTGTCTCAACGTATCTCAACAGCAGGTGAGAGTCCCACAACACACACACACAAACATATATATATATATAAAAAGCGATTTTGAGTTTTTTTAGCGTGTGTAATATCTTAAATAATATATATATATATATATATATATATATATATATATATATATATATATATTTATATATATACAAAAAAATAATATATATATATATATATATATATATATATATATATATATATATATATATATATATATCAAATGAAGCAAAATATTTGCTGTGTATTCTGCGTCCAGTAATTTTCCTGTATGAAACGATCGCTCAGCAATGAATGGCGGGAAAATCTCAGTAAAAACGCGGGAAACGGTATCTTCCCTTTGTCTCCAGACAGAGGCGCCGCTCTCGTTTGTGATAATAAACTTCACCTCAGAAATATAGAAAGATCCCGAAGAAGACCGGAGCGTACAATGGCCGAAACGTCGCGAACATGGCAATAAAGATGAGGATAACAATCCAAACAATGTAAATTACTTAATAATTACAATATCTCATCTAGTATAAAAGGTAAAAAGAGAAGTTTTATGTCAAACTCTCCGACAACTGTAGAGCAACATTCAAGCAGACACCATAGTACCAGAGCCTGAAACACTGACTGTTGTGATGAAAAATGCCTTTGAAAGTGCACTTTTATACGAGCCTGCAAATGGATGCCACTTAAAAGATGTAATATTTTTCAACCGGTGTAAATTTATTTCACATATCTACTCTACATAATACTTTGGTATTGGAAATTAAAGTTAAAAAAAAAAGGACTTATTAAATTTTGAAAACCCTTGGTGACTTTTGGGCCACCATGTATCTATTCACAAAATGAAGTTATCTGTTTGTTTGTCCGCTATAAACAAAGAAACCCCTGGAGGGACGTCAACTAAACTTGAACTGCAGATGGACTATTACTCAGATTATCTCCTATGCTATAGAAAGTTGTTTGGGTCAATCCTGAAGGTCACAAGAGGTCAAAAATAAGATCAAAAGTGCCATTTCTTATGCAAGTTAAATATTTATTTCCACGTAAAAAAAAAGTGGTAAGGGAGGTAAATCAATATTTGGTAGTAAATTAGTTACTTTCATCGGTCTTAATCTATACAAATAAGATGAAGTGTTTCCCTCTTTGCCTTTTTATTTAGACGTCACTAGTTCCCGAGCAAGGCCGGGTACTTCTGCTAGTATACAAATATAATATGATGCTTTTAGTAAAAAGAAATAAAACTGGTAGCTTCAAGATCTTCCATGAGGCATCACAAAAATATGGAGAACTGAAGAGAGAGGTTCGGAATTGTCATGAGGTGCCAACCTGGCCCTGTGCCCAATGCAATCGGATATGTCCGTCCAGGGCAGGTTTTTTCAGTCACCAGAAATGACATCAAGATCAACTGCTTATTGTATATGATGATTTTATAATGGCGTGCAAGTTAAATATTTATTTCCACGTAAAAAACAGTGGTAAGGGAGGTAAATCATTATTTGGTAGTAAATTAATGCTTAGTTACTTTCATTGGCCTTAATCTATACAAATAAGATGAAGTGTTTCCTTTTTTATTTAGACGTCACTAGTTCCCAAGCAACGCCGGGTACTTCTGCTAGTATACAAATATAATATGATGCTTTTAGTAAAAAGAAATAAAACTGCCCGCGAAATGAGGTAGCCGAAAGGAAACACTACGCAAGTTGAATATCAATTACATCGTCATCGCTTTGCTTCGTTTTTGTCGCTAAGAATTGGCGCCACATAAGTTATCGGCGCTCGTTGTTTGTTCCAATATCTGATGTCAGGCAACAATGACAACGAAACAGACGACAAGTCTGCACAAACGAGAGCGGCGCTCTGTCTGGAGACAAAGGGAAGATACCGTTTCCCGTTTTTTTTACTGGAGATTTTCCCGCCATTCATTGTTGAGCGATCGTTTCAGACAGGAAATTACTGGACGCAGAATTTACAGCAAATATTTTGTTCATTTGATATATATATATATATATATATATATATATATTGTTTTTATTTGGTGTAATATCCTAAAATATATATATATATATATATATATATATATATATATATATATATATATATATATATATATATATATATATATATTATTTAAGGATATTACGCACAAAAAACTCAAAATCCATTCACACTTGCAGTTCATTATATACATTATTCGGACTATTGTCCTCATCTTTGTCGCCATATTTATCACGAGGTTTCGGCCGTTGTACGCTTCGGCCTTCTTCAGGTGGTTGGAATTTCGAACTGAACCCTTTATTTCGCTCACTGGGGTAGACTGTTCTAGTTCCACGTGCCATGTTTGATGCATGTCAGTTATTAGTTATCTCCTGCTAATTTCCCTCTGAAAGTTCTCCGTTGAAACGTTGTGATAAATATGGGACAAAGATGAGGACAATAGTCCGAATAATGTAAATAATGTACATAATACCTCATCTCAGAAATATAGACAGGCAATTGAAGTTGTGTTTCAATGCGTATCACTGCATCTCATCAGGCGATTGTAAATTACTGGCGAGTGAACGATTTATTTAGATTTAAAAGCAAAATACAAGTTCATTTTACGAAAAAAAAAAAAAAAATGAGGTTATAAGGTTTGAGGTTTTTACTCTGATCAATCAATCAAATATGAGCAACGTTAAATTTAAACTAAGCGAAGAAGCAAAAATTAAGAAATTACTTTTTATAAATGGGTCATGACCCATAGTTTGGCATTTAACAGCATTCAGTCGAGAGCGGATGTAAATGGTTGAATGAATTATACAAACGAGAAAATGTTGTTTCCTAAGAAATAAAAATAGGCTGGAGGAATAATATAAGAAAATGATAAAAAACTTATATCCTTTGTGAATTTCCTACATAAATATTTTACAAATTAAATGTTCTGAACGTTGTTACTCTATTCGTTCACATTTACCTGTATATATATATATATATATATATATATATATATATATATATATATATATATATATATAGATATATATATATATATATATATATATATATGGTCATTCAAAAATAACTAGCCTATTTTATGTATGATGGATTTTCCTGTCTAGCTATAATTTTTTACAAGGCAGGAGAGTCCATCATACATAAAATAGGTCTTTTTTTTCAATCACTTGTATCCATATATATATATATATATATATATATATATATATATATATATATATATATATATATATATATATAATCATTATAACAAACTTCTGTGTAAACAAACCAGAATGTCATCTTTGACGGTAAACATCTCTGTTGTAAAGTCAATATAACCTCTCTGATGATGGCTCATGCGAGCCGAAACCTTAGATCGAAGATCAATTTAATAAAGAAATAGCCAAATGTTGAACAGCTTTTGTCTTTATTTTCTCTAGAAACTAAAGCCATTATACGACGCTTGCAAAGGCCCAGGATAAAACATAATAGACATTCGTTGTCTGTTATTTTTAACAATTCATGTTTGAACAATGATCTGCTGCCCCTATACACTATATATATACATACTTTAAAAAAGTGTAAACTAAAGGGTGTATACATTTTTTGGGAGACCGTATATATATATATATATATATATATATATATATATATAGTTGTATATTTAGGCAGCAATCCTTCCTTTATGCATGTTTCATTAAAAACGACAGACAAGTTACTACGGTTAATATTTTTATTTAATTTTTCTTGTGTTCGAACAAGAGCTTTCTTTTCTGAACAAAGGGTGTGTAAGAACTGTCCAAATGTTTTATATTTCCGAGCGCTTTCGGCTATACCTTTAGCCATTATCAAGGATGATTTAATTTTTCAGCTTACTTGAGTGTGTGTGTTATGTGTATGTCTTAGTGTGTGGTAGGGATGTTTTTAGTTTCCGAATACGGTTAGCACATTGTGGCTTTGTTCGTAGTTAATATTGTTAAGAGTTGGCTTTTGTTTTTTTATTATTAAAGCTTCCATTATTTTTTAGTCTTTTTTTTTGCAGGTGGATGCAGTTAATATATTTGTGTTTTCTACTAGTATGTTCCTAATGGAGTCGGGTAAATTTGTGTGTGTGTTTAAATGGGTTCTAATGGAGCTCTGATCAGATAGGTGTAACATCTGGATAAGCATGTGGTTGTGTAACCGATGTAATTATTTATGAGTTCGGTTTGATCAGGAACACAGTTCCTTAAGGGGCATTTGAACTCATAGATAATGTTCGTTCTTTATAATTTTGACTTTGTTGGTGTGTTGTTATTTTTGAGGATAAGGTTAGCTGTCTTAAATTTTTTATAATAGATAATAAATTTGATTTTTTTATTCGGATCAATCGGAGTAGTATATTTCTTTATAATATGCCTTAGAGAAGATTCGTCTTGTTTGTAATTAATATGCATTTGGTTTTTGTAATAAATGTGTTTGTGATTTTTGGCTGTGTGTTCACTATCGTTATTACTTGCTTTGGGGAGAAATAGTCTAATTTGGTGGTTAGGGAAGCCGTTGTTGATTAGTGTTTACATTAAGTTCTTTGATATATATATATATATATATATATATATATATATAAACACATACGCACACAAATATATATATATTTACACACACATACACCCACATACACACACACATACGTGCGTGTGTAAATATATATATGTGTGTGCGTGTGTAAATATATATATGTGTATGTGCGTGTGTGTGTATACCTTGACGTCGTTTAAAGCAACAGTTAGATACAGATTTATCTATGTCAGTCAATTGATGCTAGATTCTCTCTTCATTTTCCCTCCATTCGTTTCCAACACTTTATTCTTTTATTTCTTCTTTCAGGTAGTAAAGGAAAGCAAGAAGAAAGGACTAACTATCACTTGTAAGAATACAGAACGTATGGACGTTAGCAAGAGGAATAGCCCAAGATGGCAGCTACGAACTGAAGACGTCAGAATCAAGCAAGTACAGACATTTAATTACCGGGGAAATATGACACCGAAATCCGAAGGCGCATTGGAATAGTGAAAGGTGCCGTTCGAAGTATTAAGAAACAGGAAAATTTAGTTAGACGCACTCCTACGTAACATCTGTCCTTCTATCTGGCAGCTAATACTGAAAAATTACCTCTTAGATAAACAGAAAACGAGGCAACAGATATGCTGAGAATACAACTGGTGGTACGTGTTTGTAGTGAAGAAGTCCTGAAAAATAGAGACAAAAAGAATACTTAGAATCAGAAAAAAAAACGGTTTCTGGACAGACATAGCGAGGAAAGAAGGCTTGGAGAATTTTGACAATCTCAAGGCATATTAAAGGCAAAAGAATCAGAGGGAAACATTGAGTAAACCACTTAACGAGTCAATTCTTACTAAACCGATAGGAAGTTGCGAAGAGCGATGAATCACTCACGTCCTGAAGGGACACGGCACAAAATAGAAGAAGAAAGCTATATATTTTTAAGCAATTTTATGTATATAATTAATATTTAATATATAATATTTGATATATAAGAAAAAGAAAGCGATATGTTTTTATTAATTTATATGTATATAATTTATATTTAATATTTAATATATAAGAAAACGAAAGCGATATATTTTTGTAAAATTTGTATGTATATAATTTTATATTTAATATTTAATATATAAGAAAACGAAAGCGATATATTTTAAGCAATTTGTATGTATATATTTATATTTATTTTTATATAAGAAAACTAAAGGGACAATTTGTATGTATATAATTTATATTTAATATTTAATATATAAGAAAACGAAAGCGATATATTTTTAAGCAATTTGTATGTATATAATTTATATTTAATATTTAATATATAAGAAAACGAAAGCGATATATTTATATGTATATATAATTTATATTTAATATTTAATATATAAAACGAAAGCGATATATTTTTAAGCAATTTATGTATATAATTTATATTTAATATTTAATATATAAGAAAACGAAAGGATATATTTTAAGCAATTTTAGTATATAATTTATATTTAATATTTAATATATAAGAAAAAAACGATATATTTTAAGCAATTGTATATATAATTTATATTTAATATATAATATTTGATATATAGGAAACGAAAGCGATATATTTTAAGCAATTTGTATGTGTATAATTTATATTTAATATATAATATTTGATATATAAAGAAACGAAAGCGATATATTTTAAGCAAATTTATGTATATAATTTATATTAATATATAATATTTGATATATAAGGAAATATAAAGCGATATATTTTTTAACAATTTTATGTATATAATTTATATTTAATATATAATATTTGATATATATAAATATAAAAACGATATTTTTTTTTCAATTTGTATGTATATTTATATTTATATATATATTTATATAAGGAAACGAAAACGATATATTTTTAAGCAATTTGTATGTGTATAATTTATATTTAATATATAATATTTGATATAACGAAACGAAAGCGATATATTTTTAACAAATTGTATATTATAATTTATATTTAATATATAATATTTGATATATAAGGAAACGAAAGGATATATTTTTAAGCAATTTGTATGTATATAATTTATATTTAATATATAATATTTGATATATATGAAACGAAAGTGATATACTTTTTAAGCAATTTGTATGTATATAATTTATATTTAATATATATATTTGATATATAAGGAAACGAAAGCGATATATTTTAAGCAATTTGCATGTATAATTTATATTTAATATAATATTTGATATATAAGAAACGAAAGATATATTTTAAAACAATTTGTTATGTATATAATTTATATTTTAATATATATATTTTTATATAAAACGAAAGCGATATATTTTATGTTAATTTGTATGTATATAATTTATATTTAATATATAATATTTGATATATAAGGAAAACGAAACGATATATTTTAAGCAATTTGTATGTATATAATTTATATTTATATATAATATTTGATATATAAGGAAACGAAAGCGATATATTTAAGCAATTTGTATGTATATAATTTATATTTATATATAATATTTGATATATAAGAAAAGCGAGGATATATTTTAAGCAATTTGTATGTGTATAATTTATATTTAATATATAATATTTGATATATAAGGAAACGAAAGCGATATATTTTTAAGCAATTTGTATGTATATAATTTATATTTAATATATAATATTTGATATATAAGGAAACGAAAGCGATATATTTTTAAGCAATTTGTATGTATATAATTTATATTTAATATATAATATTTGATATATAAGGAAACGAAAGCGATATATTTTTAAGCAATTTGTATGTATATAATTTATATTTAATATTTAATATATATAAAAACGAATCGATATATTTTAAGCAATTTGTAAGTATATAATTTATATTTAATATTTAATATATAAGAAAACGAAAAGCGATATATTTTTTAACCAATTTGTATGTATATAATTTATATTTAATATAATATTTGATATATAAGGAAACGAAAGCGATATATTTTAAGCAATTTGTATGTATATAATTTATATTTAATATATAATATTTGATATATAAGGAAACGAAAGCGATATATTTTTTATTTGTATGTATATAATTTATATTTAATATATATATTTGATTTATGAAACGAAATGATATATTTTTAAGCAATTTGTATGTATAATTTATATTTAATATATAATATTTGATATATATGAAACGAAAGCGATATATTTTTAAGCAATTTGTAAGTATATAATTTATATTTAATATATAATATTTGATATATAAGGAAACGAAAGCGATATATTTTTAAGCAAATTCTATGTATATAATTTATATTTAATATATAATATTTGATATATAAGGAAACGAAAGCGATATATTTTAAACAGTTGTATGTATCAGCGTATCCAAATAATATTTTCTTCATTAATTATTCAGAATAGAATCTTTATTTTTAATACTTTGATCACAGCAAATGAGTCGGTGCGCTCTCTAGCCTTCCTCAGGTTCATGTCTGACTTTGTATTACACAAATTAATTATCAGATATTTGACAATACTGTATAAAATAATAAAGAAAATTCAAGATAATATTAGTATTTATTCTGCTAACAACAGTAATGGTAGTGGTAATATCAGCCGTTTCCTTATAAGGAAACATCCGGCATCCATCGACTGAGCAGTCAGTCCTATCTTTGGTTAACATTTATCAAATCTTTTGCTGAAAACAGATTTTTAAAGAAAATAAGTTTCTCATGTTCACTAGTTGTTATCCTTTCTAGTAATGATAGGCGTTTCCTTCCTAACCTTTTGCTTGAAGTAGTGTGGAACATCAACGCCTTATGTCATTATTTTATCTTCGAATTACATGTGCTATCCATTTTAGTTTTTACTACTGTTAAAAGTTTTCAACTGAGGACTTTCGACCAAAGATAACACTGGGTCTCTGTCAATAATAATAATAATAATAAAATCAACATATATTGTCTTCATACCTGGACGTTTCTCTTGAAACTATTGAACTGTCACCTCTCTGAACAAAGTACCACGTATAAAAATGTAACACAAGTCCATAGAACCACTTCTAATTACTGTAACATTTTGGTCGATAATAAAAGTGTACTCTGTCAATGTAACTGCAAAAAAATGAAAAAAAAAAAAAAAACGATTAAAAATTTTGGAATCTACATAAAAACACGGCAATCCACCGTCAATAAATTTTGATTTGATTTACTTGCGCAGGCGTTAAAATACATTTTAACTTTCAGATCATTCCAGTCACGTGACGCTAAAAATATTTTCCGTCGTCATAACGTGAATCTGCATTCATTTGTTTTTCGAACAGAATATGATAAAATGGAATATGTCGTCATACGTTGAGATTAACAACATATACGCTACACAGGTTATTTTTGGCTTTTCACTTTCGCCTTGATATGAACCAATGGAAATGGCAATTGTAATATCCGTCTCCTTATATGGAAACATTAGGAATTCACCGACCGAAAATCCAGTATTATCAATTAAAAAATTTTCACGTAAATAAGTTTTCAAATCCACGAGCTGTTATCCTTTCTTGTATTGATGGGGGTTTCCTTCCTAGCGTTTTGCTTAGAATAGTGAGGAACATCAACGTCTTATGTCATTATTTTCTCTTCGAGTTACGTGTGCTATTCATTTTAGTTGTTGCTGCTATTGGTAGTCCTGAAGTGTTTTGCTTTCTGTTATTTGGTGCAGTTCTTTATTTGTGATTGTGTAGCGCCAGTCCACGAGGTTCAAAGAAGGACTACTGCGGAAATATCTTCTGTCTAGTCAGTCGTGAATCGAAAGAGGCCTGGTCACTCTAAAGTGTGTAATACATGTTAGAATTGATAAACAGAAATATGCCAATTTAGACAATTTAAAAAATGTACGCCAGAGTGAGTATTGTCACAATACAATCAAAAGCGATCTTTTTGAATGGAGTTATTTAAAACTAAACGCTTCTAATATCATCTGACAATAATGATAGGAACTTAGAGATGGTCAGCTCAATGTATATGCTCCCCGTAATGGAGGATTGTTACGAGTTTGTTGTGACCAAGTTTTCAGTATTATTTTATTCTGTTTGTTGTTCGATATATGTTATCTATTGTTTCAACTGTGTCGGGAAAGTATCGTTTCTTCCTTTGAAAAAGACAAATGGCTATTCAGTTCGTTTCCTCGGAGCCATTTCAAATTTTTGTTCTCTGTTCATAACACAACAAATAGTCCATTCATTTTAGTTCGCGCTGGCCAATTTCTGATTTTAGAATTCTCCCTTAGAACAAGACAAACGCTCATTCATTGTGTCGTCTGTTTTGAACCATTTCACCTATTGAGTTCAATCTCCGGATATCAACGAATGATTATTCGTTGTTTCTTCCTCGTCACGTATCAGGTTCGGACATCTGACAAGACAGACGCTTGGTTGTTGTTTAACCTGAACTGTTTCAGCTTTTGGATCAAACCCACTATTATGCAATAAACTGAGAATGACAAAGCTTTTTTTTTCCTTTTTCTTCTTTTGTGGCGTATTTGGTCGTCCCTAAAACAATTTTCTGATTGATTTATTTTCCTGAAAAGCGTAAAATATTACCCGCGATTCACATTCAAAAAAAGATATTATTACTCTCAAATAAGGCGATAATGCCACTAACACGCAAAAGGGTTACAGCGAATGAAAGAGATCGAGAAAACATTCGTGAGGAGGGGTGAGGAGAAAGAATAAAAGAATAGGCTTAAGGAAGACAGAAGATACCGATTGACGTTGCAATTAGGATTGTTGATTCTAGGGAAGCGAGAAACTGGAAGAGAATTTGAGAGGCGAGAAATGTGAAAAAAATGATAGGAACAGAACTTATATCTAGCTAATTCAACAGTAAAAGAATGAGACATAATAGATATTATGTTCCGTAGAAATAAGGTTTACATTAGATCTACCAATAAGAATGACCTGGTCAGTTTTTATTCCCACCACTGTAACAAAATCAAATAATTATACGATTCTGTTTAAGAGCACTAAGAATTTGCAGCCCTTACTACTTACGCCCCGAGTAAGGCGTGAAGCCACTAGGATGCAGGGGGGAGGGTGGTTGAAGAATATTTAGAGCAAGAGCAGATAGGAGTGATAGAAGAAAGGATGAGGAGAGGGATAGTGGATAGATCAAGGTAACTGAAGATGTCGATTGACATTACATTTGAATAGTTGGAGATTATAGCTCCCAGGGAAACAATAATTGGGAAGAGTGTTCCACAGGCGAGAGGTGCGAGGTATGAAGCTATTGAAGTAGAAGAGACAGCTACATTTAAAAGTTTTTACAGTGTAAGGGCGGGAGCGGGATGCCAGCTTCATAGGGCGCTTGAATTTATGGAGTCTGGGAACCAGTGAAAGCAGCTCAGCGGAGCAATTACCATGAAAGTATTTGTACAAAAGACAGAGGGAGGCAACGGTGCGTCTGTGAGAGAGTGACTGTAGACGAGATGCCAGATCAGGGCCAATTGTATTACATATCCGTCTCTGGATCTTGTCAAGAACTCCGAAGTAAACATAAGGTGCCCCAGACCATATATGGCAGCAATACTCCATGCAAGGGCGAATGGTTGATTTGTATATTTGAAGTATCGATTCCGGGGAGAAAAATTTCCTGGCGCGGCACAGAGAGCCAATTTTCCTCGCGGGGGAGAAGCAGTTGACTCAATGTATTTGTTCCATCTCAGGTCAGCAGTCAACGTGAGACCGAGCTGACGCAGGGAGTTGCTCTCAAGAAGTTGACTATCAGACATTCTAATGGGGGGGCAGGGAAGGATCTCTATGGTGATTAATAGAGAGTAAATCTAGGATTAGCAAGTTAGTGCTACTGTTGGATTGGTGCATAATTATTAGGTGTTTTTTAGACAATATTTATTATGAAAAAAGAAACATAATTCAACAATAACATTTTTAAATGAGTATGATTATCAACATGCATTTTTATAACCTGAAAATGAAATATTTTTATAAAAAATAAGTAAACTAAACAGCAATTTTTATTAACAAATAACTCGTCTACAAAAACGCCTGATAATTATGCACCAACCGAATAGTTTATTGGTAAGTAAAGGAAAAAAAACTCGTCAGAGCAGTTGCCATGAAAATATTTCTAGAAAAGATAGAGAGAAGACACGTCACGTCGGTGAGAAAGTGACTGAAGTCGAGATGCCAGGTGAGGATCGATTATATTGCAGATCATTCTTTGGATTTTGTCAAGAAGCTCGAGATGAATAGCAGGTGCGATAGACCAGATATGGCAACAGTATTCAATACAAGGACAAGTCTTTCTGCTTCATATCAGCGGAAAGTGTCAGCCCGAAAAGGCGCAATGGGGGTCATCGTCATATCCTTAACACGTACAATATAATATCCAATAGTTATCATAGGTCTTTCTATTCGAAATAGCATGTTCATTTTGGCTATTATAAAACACAACGTTTCGGACTTTGTATAGTTTAGCCTTCTTCAGATGTCTATCGTCACATTCTATAATCTTCGTGTAATTTTGAACCAGGCCCTTTATTCAATCCATGAGACTGTTGTCATTCCACTTTTCATGCTCAGGGGAGATAACTTGTATCATCTAATTCTCTGAACAATAGTCCACTTTAGTATCGCTTCTCTATCATATACACATTTTTTTAATCATATCACCCCAAGCAAGGCGGTAATGCTACTAGAACGCAGGGGGTTAAGGGGTGGGAGGTGACAGTGAAAGTGAATGAGAAGATTGAGAATGGGGAGGATCGTGGAAATGACAAAAAATGAATAGGGTTCAAGAAGATAGAAGATGGCGATTGACGTTGTATTTAAATTTTTGAAGATTATAGTTATTAGGGAAGCAAGAAAATACGAAAAAGGAAAGGAGATCTGTTGTTCATGATGACGGTCGTCTTCGAGTATAGAATCCAGAGGTTAGCAGTGAATATTTTGAAGACAGTAGGAAAGCGTTGTTCAGGTTAGCAGTAGATATTTTGGTAAAAGTAGCAGAGCATAGTTCGTCCTTCTGTTTCTCTTCGCCAGACAAGCTGGAACTAGACATTCGGGTAGTGTAAACAAAATGACCGCCTTTATACACGACGGATTGAATATTCTACGTCTTCTGATTGGTTAAATTTCTATTGGTGGACTATAAAGTGAGTCAAGTCATTTGGGCTAACTCACTAGTTCACAGTACCCCCAAAACTGCAACAAGATCCACATCTATTTCAGCATTAAAAAAGGTGGGACCTCGCTTCCAATCTAGTAACGCGCTTAAATTCATGTAGTCAGGGCACCAGGGATAAAAGTTCGTCAAAGTAGTTGCCATGAAAATATTGCCATATCACGTCTGTGAGAAAGTGACTGAAGTCGAGATGACAAGTCAGGATCGATTACGTTACAGATCCTTCTTCGGATTTTGTCAAGGTTCTGGAGATGAACAGAAGGAGAACCAGACCGGATATTGTTATCCCTCAACGTAAAAGTCCTATTCCGACCACGAAGATATATATTAGAAAAAATATATATTAGAAAATATTTGTATAAAAGAGATGCCTGGTCAGGATCGATTACGTTACAGATCCCTCTTTGGATTTTGTCAAGGATCTGGAGATGAACAGCAAGAACATTCAGACCAGATATGGCAGCAGTATTCAATGCACGGACGAATGGTAGATTTTGTAAATGTACAAAAGGATTCTGACGAGAAACATGTTCTGCCACGATACAGTAACCCACTTTCCTTGCAGTAGATGCAGCTATTGATTCGATATAGTCGTTCCATTCAGTTGAAAGCCTGAGGCCAAGAAAGCGCAGTACCGCTAAGAAATTGTGTAATGGGACATTTTCCAAAAGATAAGGCTCTAGCAAAAAATATAGGCTTATACTGCTTGTCTGTGTACTTGCAACCTGGCCAGTCGCCAATGACAAACCACATAGAAATTCTAATCAATTGTAAGACGCATTTAGAGGTCAATGGAACAATGATTATATTTAGACAGGAAGAATTCATTTAAACAATTTTTCTTAAATTCATACGTTAAGGTCTGTTTGCTTATTTTTCATTTTATTTTCCCAATTGTCGAAAAAGATAAATTGAAAATAAACTGTCCAAATTTCACGCACTTGTTTTGTTCTCGGTCATTATCAAGAAGTCTTTGTTGTCAGTATGGGAGATAAAATTTCGTTGGTTACAATTTTTGGAAGGTTACATTTCAAATTCAAATATACGTATCTTGTTTAAGTAACGTTATGCATCGGCCAGTTTAAAAAAAGCTTGACATTGCAGAAAATTGAATATATTAAATATTTTACTTATTATTATTTTTATATATGCATAAGAAATTTTTCTCATCCGAAAAGGAGAAATACAAAAAGAAATTAGAAAAAATATATATATATATATATATATATATATATATATATATATATATATATATCGAAATAAAAGTATAAAATTTTAATATTACAAGACATATTAAAAATTAAAAAAACAACAAAGATGGAAGCAATTGGTTTCGCTCTGCTCTTCAGGCTTCAACGGGAGATTCAAAATTAATACAGAAAAATGTACAATAGAGGAATTGTGGGGAAAAAAATTATATATACCTTATATATATGCAGAAGGAACTAGAGATATGACAACGAGTCCCAACAAACACTCACGTTGTTTGCTAAAGAAGGCTTACGGGACCCGATGTAAAAGTGCCTCCAGAACCTATAGATGAAATATAGAGATAGACTGGGCCAACACGGTGAACCAGTCAACACTAATATTTATTTGCATTAAAATACAAATGCTGGCACAAGGCCAAAGAGGGGATGGGGAATGACGGTCTTCCTCTGTCTTAAATCTAAAAACAGCTAGTCACAGACACTGACCCCAAACATGCCAACAATAATCAATCATCAAAACAATACATTCACTCCTACCTTTCTTACTACGTCCACCATAATACCTCCAGTTTCTCTGTGACGTCCTAACTAGTCCCCATATATACAAATATTGTTCATGGGGGAGGGTCATAAAATAACAATTTTAAAAAATCCCCAAATGCGTATTTACAGAATGAAATAATTATTTACAATAAAAACTAAACAAAACTGAGTTAGTAATAAAACCCCCACAAACTATGAATGTGGCAGAAATGTCAGTTAACCAGACGAAATCGATGCGGGACTAAGAAAATGATTACACATTCAGACCATCAAGCATTCACACAAACACTCACTCATTCATACACAACAACAAATACGAAAACACACACCCGAAACGAAAGGCGTCCCGCATCCACCAGAAAAACTGACATCACTAACCACCCTAACGAGGGAGGGATGGGGGAATTAAACAAAAGTAAAAAAATCAGGACAGAAATAAAAGGGACCAATGAGCTTACATACCTAACTAAGTTAAACAGGAAAAAAAAGAAAAAACTAAATATTCAAAAAACAAACCCTAGTCTAACCTAATATTTGGGTGGTTGCCAATGTTCCACCCTGTTAGGATAATATTCTGTGCCTAACCGACATCTAAATGCCACTCAAGGTCAGCCCCTTTCACTCTACACATTCGCGCAAGATTCACCCACCTTTTGCCGAATTCTGATGATGGAGCTGCCTTTCCGTCTAATCTTGACTTTAAGCTGATACTAAAGTACAAGATCAGTTGGGAAGAGGTGAACTCTCGCCTTCATAGAATCCCTTCTGTCGCGTCGTCCAAATCACGACTCATAACCCTAGTAAGCAACAGAACACATAGTGTTCAGCCTTCGTCAATTGCGATACCACATTGTTACAAACAGAACTGGCTTCCAGGACAAAAAAACTTTCCCTGCAGCATGCGAACCATGAGGCCTTCAACAAACTTGCACAACGGCACTACCGCACTGCACTGAAAAAGGCGTGACCAATGGTCTCGACATTCCCAGTACAGCGACGACAGTTTGGATATTTCTCCAAGCCTGCTGCACAAAGTCTTTGCCGACCCAGAGGGCCCCCGCGAATCATCAGCCAGGTGAGTGATGCCTCATCGTTATTGAGATATTTCAATCCAGGCGCCCAAGGGCCATATCGAGCGAGCCTCCTGCTTCGTAAGACCGAGCTCGTCGATCAAATCATCTTGAACGGCCCCCTAACCAACACACGATATAATGCCTTACGAGACAACGCTTGGGCGTCGGAGAGGCCAACCGACGACCGCAAGAGGAGCTTCAAAAGCACGACGACATTCACGATAGAAGGGCACTCGCCACGAGGAGTACGACCGGCCTCCTCCTCGCACGAGTGCACACTTCTCAGGGATGGGAAATGTTTACGGACATCTTCTTTCCAAAAGGTGCCCACCTCATCCAAACCGCGACACATTCGGTCGAGAAAGGTAATGCGTAGCATATATTGACGAATCTCAATGCTAGGGCATTCCCAGACCGCCCTCAGAGGGATGAAGGCAACAGATCTCGCGAGATGCCATGTGGGCCTTGTCTCTCCACAAGAAAGAGAACAAGGCCTTGACTAATGACATTAGTCGGGCACACGGAGTGGAAGCACAGAAAGACGGTAGAGGAGTATCGGATAGATGTGGGAACCACAAACTTCCGCCCTTCCCTTCAGGAAAGTCTCCTCCGAGACCACAGACTAGCGCCGGCCTCGGCCCGCCCCTGTACCTCCGACCAATTCTTTTCCAACTGGAGATCAGGACCGAACCAGACGCCGAGTATCTTGATCGGCCCATCCGTCAGAGGAAAGGTCCGGGAAGAAACTCCCTTCCACGCACCCAACTGAAAGCCCACAGACTTATCGCGGTTGATTTTGGCCCTGTCACCATCTCATACCCACTGATCTGCTTACTGACTTCGTTAATCTCGGCTCTGCTCGACACAAGAACCGAAACGTCGTCAGCATAGGCAGAATACCTGGCCGAGGTGTTAGCACCAGGCAGCGAAATACTGCGTAGGACCGGATTCGGAGAACGTAAAGCAGAGGCGATAGCGGACAACCTTGACGAATGGAGCGGACAATACGAAAGGCTTCGATCTTACCCCATTCACTTCCACCAGCGCACCGGGGTCGCATACAAGAGACGGATCCAGAGCGAAAGTCGGCTCCGAAACCGGCCGCCGAAAGGACAGCCTCCAGAAATCGATGGTCAACCCTATCGAAGGCCTTGGACTGATCTAAATTGATCAGCGCGGCTTCACTGTCGACTTGTTCTAAGATCAGGCGTACCATATATGAAGGTTATCCTGAATAGTCCTGCCCTTCACAGCACAAGTCTGTTCAGGGCCAATCAGACTAGACAGGACAAGCTGCAAACGGTTGGCCAAGATCTTCGCCAAAATCTTTAAGTCAGTGTTTAACATCGTTAAAGGGCGAAAGTTCCCTAACCCATCCCTCCGTCCTTGTCCTTACGCAGCAACTTGATGACACCTCTGGTGAAGCGTTGAGGTAAAGACCCTGCCTCATCCAGTGGTTGTACATCAGTTCCAGCAAAGGCACAAAAACGTGCGACAACCTCAAGTAAACTTCGTAGGGCAGACCATCTAATCCCGGAGACTTATCCAGGCCAACCTGCTTCAGCGCTTCCCAGATTTCCGACTCTGTTATGCGGCCCTCGCACCTAGCCACTTCAGCTGCCGAGAGGGCAGGGAAAGTCAACTAAATAGGCGTCGAACTGAGCAGAACTCAGACCGGGCTCCCTGGTGAAAAGCTCCTGAAAATAATCTCGAAAGACCTCACATATGCCCGCGTTTGTAGTCACAGTCCGCTTATCCGGTAATGTGACGCACGCTATATGTCGCCTGGCCGCGCTTCGATTTTCCTCTACACGCAGTTCAGCGGCCATATTCGTTGCCTCAGAAGACATTCTTTTTTAACCTAGCCCTAACTACCAGAGCTTGGTCCTTCTTTGATAAGCAAGAGGCCAACTCTGCCTTAGCTAAGACTATGTCCCTACCAACACGGGATTTCACGGCCCGATCAACTTTTTCTTCTAAAGCCGTTTGCGCCGCTAATTTATCTAAATTGAGCCGGGACGACTAAAGTCGGCAGCAAACGAACGAATCTTAGATTTTAATTTGCCCCACCAGGCATTTCCCACAACCGCTCCCGTCAATTCCCTCTGGATTGTTAGTAGCAGCTGGTCCCGGAAACCCTGATCACTGAAAAGCGAATGTTCAATTTCCAGTAACCAGCCAACTTAACCAGGTTTATCTAAGTTACACGGACCCGGACAAGCCTATGGCCCGTATAAACTATATAATGGAAACTTGGACAGCCTAAAGAGCCCTACATCGACTCTCTTAACTAAAGACTCGATCCAGGTAGCTCGCAAGCGAGCCAGGAGCCGAGCTGCCACTAGTAGTCCAAGTCCATACTACCTCCCGAGGGTGTTCATTCCGAAACTTATCGACAAGATCAAACTCATCGATAAAGTCCCGAAATGGTTTCACATCCGGGTTGTTAGTACCTTTTTTGCCCTATCCGATCTATATCGGGGTCAAGGACGGCATTCCAATCCTCCGCTAAAACTACCCGACGAGACGTCGTCAAGAACGGCGCGATCTGCCGAAACAAAGCAGGCCGCTCGGAATGGATATTGGGCGCATAAACCCCAATGAGACGAAGATGCTTATCCTTTATGGTAACATCCAGCACGCAAAATGCCCGCCGGATCTGCGAAGACAAGTGTACATGCAGCCTTCAAAGACCTGCAACCAGCCAAGAGACACCCTCGAACAACCATCAAAACATGCTGAATAAAGGGCGAACCCCCCAGACAGTATGTCCTCATGATCATGAGAAGAAAACCGGGTCTTGCAAACAACATATATATTCACCCCGAGGCGCTGAAGGTCACGAGAGCCTCGCCCTGCGAGACTAGGGACCTCAGGCCCCGGGCATTCAAACTTGCTAACCAGAGAGCCATCGTGAAGCTGGATTAGGGTTGCCCTTCAGGATAGAACATGGCTGGGTGAGGACACCCACAGCTCGTCCCATGGATCCTGACGCCATCTCATTTTCGACGGTATCGTCCTGAGACAAGCCGCCGATGTCCGAAGGGTAGGTAAGTTTTAACGCTCTATAAAGGGATGGGTGAACGAAAAACCGGGACCCTCCTTTTAGTTTCTGGTTTGCTTCGTCACAATCAGGATCAGTGGGTATGCAGCAGGGGCACCATTTTAGAGATGACTGGGCCTCCTCTATCATGCCCCAAATCTCTCCCGCGTTCCAGGCCCGCTCCTAATTACTGTTAACACCCTCTTGGCGGAGGGAAATTCTCAGGCCTTTCCACCTCTTTTTTATTGCTGATGTTTTGAAATTCCAAAGATTTAAAAAATCCTTTGGATTTAGAGTTTGGCCAAATACCCTCTCCGCCTGGTCCCGGGAAACGTGGCAGACGTCTTCCCCTGGGAAATAAGGTGGTTTGACTTTTTTTTTCTTTTTGTCAGAGATGTTTTGAGAGTCAGGACTTCTGACTCTCTTTTTGAGGTATGAATGGGTGTTTGACTGGGTGTGAACATTGGAGAAATGTTAGGCGTGGTTGATGGGGTCCACCCAGAAGGAGTCCTTACTGGCGAAGGCTTAGATGAGTATATATGTTATAGATTTGGGCGGATGAGGCTTTATAAATTTTGATGAAGTAGGGGAAGACAGGGCCAGAGGATAGAGGGGCCGGTGCCCCTGACGATTTTTTTTCCTTTTACGCTGTTTCCAATTTCTCTTTCAGCTTTTTTTTATGTCGAGAATCTTCTGCCAACTCGGCTCGTTTATTTTTGTGCTTCGGTCGCCGTTTTTTCATATGACGCAGAGGCGTCGCCCTCAGAGCTGGTAGAGGGAATGGGGCTGTAGGTGATAATGTCCCTGAGTCATGCTGGGACGGAGGAACCGCTGTTTGCTCTTCCCCTTGCCCTAACCACGGTGCCATTCCCCTCCTCTTCTCCTTAACCACACCAGTGGCAGGCGTCGGTTTCAGGGGCAATGTGGGCTTGGACCCAACCGAGGGACTTTGCCCATCGGTCCGCCCGCAGCTAGACCCATTACAGGTGCCGCGGATTTATCCTTATCGGCCAAATTATTTACGGTCGCCTGCGACCGGAACTCAAGGGGCCTTCTTCCCTGGGCAGGAGGAGGAAAGGTGACCAGTCTCCACACCTCCAGCAAGTCGGACGCCTACCAGTCACGATGACCGGCATTTTCCGGTCGCCTAAACCAAACAGTTGGGGACGGACTTGAAGGCCTCTTGATCCAGCATGATGTCAAAAGTCCATCCCCTGTTCAGATTGTCGGAGAGAGCTCCTAAAATCTGGCCGTACTGCATAAAAAATGCAGCCAGAAGCTCTCCGAAATTTGAGGAGGAACCTCGAAAACGGCCACCCTGGTCCGCCTGCGGCCTTCATATTCTGTACGTAAATCAGATCCTTTGTGATCAGCTCTTTTTGGCCATAGACAGGCAATCTTCTGGTGTGGGCAGCAGAATGTCCCACATGAAAAATCCCCTACCTTTTATAACTCTTTGGGGTTTTATCCCCAGGGACAAAAAGTGATTTAATCACAATGTCTTTTGTGGAGCGACAAATCTTTTTTTTTTAGTTTTCTTGTCCACCACAAAAACGGTCACTATTCTCTTAGCGAACATACCGAGTTCCTGGACATCATCGACGAACCCATCTTTCTTCACCAGATGGGCATAACCTTTCGCCTTGTCCAGGAAATCCGCCATGTTCAGTATACAATTGGAGGAGACTTCCAACAAGAGGGCGACTCCACTGAAGCGTCTTTAGGGCAACATTCGGACTTTCTCCTTTTCTGGAGGAACTCTGGTCAGTCTTAGGGCTGTTGTTAGCTTTTTGGGCTGTTGTTAGCTTTTTGGGCTTTACCAGCCTGCTTTTTTCGTGTCATCCTTTGGGTTGGTATTATCCACCTTCCCAAAGAGGTCTTTTTAATTTTGGACCGACTGCCTTCGTTTGCCGTACTGAAAGGTTGGGGAAACAACCACTAGCGGTTTTTTTTTTTTTTTAACACACAGGAGAGGAGTTGGGAAAAAAAAAACACAAAATAAAGAAAGCCTGGATAAACCAGGAAATTAAAAAACAAACAAACAAACAAATGAAAAAAAGACTGAAAACAGGTAAGACTTTCTAATAAAATAAAATAAAAATAAAAATGGCGCCCGAAGGCAGCCGAAAGAAAAAAAAAAAAAACCAGAAAAACTTCTCTCTTTTTTTTTTACCAGAAGAAACTAAACAAAAGTACAAAATATAAAATAAAGTTTAGTGGCTGACGCCGCTAAAAGAAAAAATTAAAAAGAAAAGATAAGCTAGTCAAAAAAAATAAAAAAAGAGAAAGAAAGGCGACTGGAAGTCGCTAAAAAAAAAAAAAAAAAAAAAAAAGAAATAAAAAAAGCTTTTTTTTTTTTTTCTTTTTCCTAAACTGGTCTTCTTTTTTAAATAGAGAAAATAAATAAAAATAAAAAAGCAGTCGTCCGGTTTGACAAAGTCTAACCGGACTAAAAAAAGAAAAAATGTGAGCTAAGGCCCAAATACAAATTAAAAACAAACAAAAAAGAAATAGAAAAAATTAAAAAGAATGAAAATAAAACAATAACTTATCAGATAAGAAAAGGTCCAATTGATTTTCACACGAAAGTTCTTCAAAATTAAGCAGCTGAAAAAAAGTCTCACCACACAGTACGGAAAAAAAAAAGAGGGTGAGAGAAACAGTCAGAATAAACGTCAAAAACGGTCTCTGAACCAGTCAACACATTATTTATTGTACTATGTACAAATGTGGCACAAAAGGCCGAAAAAGGGATTGGGGTAAAGGACGGTCATCACTTGTCTTAGTATAAAACTTAGCTAGCTACAACCACTGACCCTATCATACAAAAAAACAATATTCCTTTCACCAAAACAACACATTTATCCGTACCTTTCTTACTACAAACACCAAAATGCCTCTTTGACTCAATGAAAATCCTAAATTCTCCCCTTATGTACAAATATTGTCTGGGGGGGGGCATAAAAACAACAATTTAAAATGAACCCCAATGAATATGTACAAAATGACAAAAAATATTTACAAGAAAACAAACAAAAATAGTGTTAGTAATAAAACCCCCACAAACTTTAGAATGTGGCAGAAATATCAGTTAACCGGACGAAATCGATGCGGGACTTATGTAAATGAAGGACAGACTCATTCCTCCCAAGCATTCACACAGGCACACACTCATTCATACACAACAACAAATACGAAAAACACACACACGAAAACGAAAGGCGCCCCACATCCACCAGAGAACTGACATCACTGACCACCTAAACGAGGGAGGGATGGGGAGTTAAACCAAAGGAAAAAAAAAGGGACAGAAATAAAAGGGACCAATGGGCAGAAACACACCCTAGCTAAGTTTAGTGAAAAAGAAAAACTAAAAAAAAAAAACCAGACCTAAGCTAACCTAGATTCAGGATGGGTTGCCTATGTTGAACCCAGGAAAAAACAATATCCTAATGCCTAACCGGCATCAAAATGCCACTCAGGTCAGCCCTTTTACTCGGCACATTCGCGCAAGATTCACCCACCTTTTGTTGAATTCTGATGAGGTGAGCCGCCGCCTTTCCGTCCTGATCTTGACTTTAAGCTGATGCCTAAAGAACAAGATCAGTTGGGAAGAAATGAACTTCTCGCCCTCATGGAATCCCTTCTGACGCGTCGTCCAAATCACGACTCTCATAACCCCTAGTAAGCAACAGAACACATAGTGTTCAGCCTTCGTCATCTGCGGCACCACATTGCTACAAACAGAACTGGCTTCAGGACAAAAAACTTTCCTGCAGCATGCGAACCATGAAGCCTTCAACAAACTTGCACAACGGCACTACCGCCTTGCACTGAAAGAAGGCGTGACCAATGGTCTCGACTTCCCCGTACAGCGACGACAGTTTGGATATTTCTCAAGCCTGCTGAACAAAGACTCTTGCCGACCCAGAGGGCTTCACGAATCACCAGCCAGGTGAGTGATGCCTCATCGTTATTGAGGCATTTCAACCCGGGCGCAAAAGGCCATATCGAGCGAGCCTCCTGCTTCGTAAGACCGAGCTCGCCAATTAGATCATCTTGTACGGACCCCTAACTAAAACTTGATATAATGCCTTGCGAGACAACGCCTGGACGTTGGAGGCAATCCGAAGCCCGTAAGAGGAGCTTCAGAGCGCGACGACATTCACGATAAAAAAGAGCACTCGGCTCGTGGTGTACGGCCGGCCTCTTCTTCGCGAGTGCACACTTCTCAGGGACGGGAAATGTTTCTGGACGTCTTCTTTCCAAAAGGCACCCTCCTCATTCGACCCACGACACATTCGGTCTAGAAAGGTAATGCGAAGCATATATTGACGAATATCAATGCTAGGCATACCCAGACCGCCCTCAGAGGGATGGAGGCAACAGACCTCGCGAGATACCATAGGGGCCTTGCCTCTCCACAAGAAAGAGAACAAGGTCCGGACTAATGACATTAGTCGGGCATACGGAGTGGAAGCACAGAGAGTCGGTAGAGGAGGATCGGATATATGTGTGAAACACATACTTCCGCCCTTCCCTTCAGGAAAGGCCCTCCGAGACCACAGATTACCCGCGATCTCGGCCTTCCCTTGTACCTCCGACCAGTTCATTTCAACTGGAGATCAGGACCGAACCAGACGCCGAGTATCTTGATCGGCCCATCCGTCCAGAGGAAAGGTCCGGAAGAGAAACTCCCTTCCACGCACCCAACCGCAAGCCCACAGACTTATCGCGGTTGATCTTGGCCCCCCGTCACCATCTCATACCCACTGATCTCTTTGCTGACTTCGTCAATCTCGGCTCTGCTCGACACAAGAGCCGAAACGTCGTCAGCATAGGCAGGGAATACCTGGCTGAGGTGGTGGCCCCAGGCAGGGTAATTCCGCGCAGGACCGGATTCGGCTTTAACTTGCGAAGGAATGGTTCCAACGCAAGAACGTAAAGCAAGGGCGATAGCGGACAACCTTGACGAATGGAGCGAGACAATACGAAAGGCTCCGACCTTACCCCATTCACTTCCACCAGCGCACCGGGGTCGCATACAAAAGTCGGATCCAGGAGCGAAAGTCGGCTCCGAAACCGGCCGCCGAAGGACAGCCTCCAGAACCGATGGTCAACCCTATCGAAGGCCTTGGACTGATCTAAATTGATCAGCGCGGCTTCACTGTCGACTTGTTCTAAGATCAAGCGTACCATATGCAGGTTATCCTGAATAGTCCTTCCTTCACAGCACAAGTCTGTTCAGGGGGCCAATCAGACGAGACAGGACAAGCTGCAAACGGTTGGCTAAGATCTTCGCCAAAATCTTTAAGTCAGAATTTAACATCGTTAAAGGGCGAAAGTTCCTAACCCATCCCCACCGCTCTTGTCCTTACGCAGCAACTTGATGACACCCCTGGTGAAGCGTCGAGGTAAAGACCCCTGCTTCATCCAGTGGTTGAAAATCAGCTGCAGCAAAGGGAACAAAAACGGGCGACAGCCTCAAGTACACTTCGTAGGGAAGACCATCTAGTCCGGAGACTTATCCAGGCCAACCTGCTTCAGCGCTTCCCAAATTTCCGACTCTGTAATGAGACCCTCGCACCTAGCCGCTTCAGCTGCCTTAAGGCAGGGAAAGTCAGCCAAATAGGCGTCGAACTGAGCAGAGCTCAGACCGGGCTCCCTGGTGAAAAGATCCTGAAAGTAAACCCGAAAGGCCCTCGCATATGCCCGCGTTTGTAGTCACGGTCCGCTTATCCGGCAATGTGACGCACGCTATATGTCGCTTAGCCGCGTTCCGATTTTCCTCTGCACGCAATTCAGCAGCCATATTCGTCGCCTCAGAAGACATTCTTTTTTAGCCTAGCCTAACTACCAGAGCTTGATCCTTCTTGATAAGCAAGGAGGACAACTCTGCCTTAGCTAAGACTATGTCCCCACTAACACGGATTTAACGGCCCGATCGACTTTTTTCTTCTAAAACCGTTTGCGCCGCTAATCTATCTAGATTGAGTCGACGACCAAAATCGGCAGCAAACGTTCTAATTTTGGATTTTAATTTGCCCCACCAGGCGTTTCCCACAACCGCCTTGTCAATTCCTCCTGAATCATTAGTAGCAGCTGGTCCCGGAAATCCTGCTCACCAAATAATGAACAGTTAAATTTCCAGTAACCAGCCATCCTAACCTGAACATCTAAGTTTATACGGACCCGGACAATTTATGATCCGTATAAACTATATAGTGGAAACTTGGACACCCTAAGAGCCCTACATCGACTCTCTATTAACATCGGTCCAGGTGGCTCGCAAGCGGCCAGGAGCCGAGTTGCCACTAGTTGTCCAAGTCCAAGCTACCTCCTGAGGGGTGCTCATTCCGGTACTTATCGACAAAGATCAAGCCTGCCGATAAAGTCCCGAAATGCCTTCACATCAGGATTGTTAGTACCCGGTTTTTACCTATACGATCTATATCGGGGTCAAGGACGGCATTCCAATCCCCGCTAAGACTACCCGACGAGAAGTCGTCAAAAACGGCTCGATCTGCCGAAACAAAGCAGGCCGCTCAGCATGGCTATTTGCGCATAAACCCCAATGAGACGTATTTCACCTTATCCTTTATAGTAACATCCAGCACACAAAGCCTGCCCGCCGGATCTGCGAAGACAAGGGACATGCAGCCTCAAAGACCTGCTCACTAGCCAAGAGACACCCCTCGAACGACCATCAAAACATGCTGAATAAAGGGCGAACCCTTAGACAGTATATCCTCACGGTCATGAGAAGAAAACCGGGTCTCTTGCAAACAACATATATTCTGGGGAGGCGCTGAAGGTCACGAGAGCCTCGCCCTGCGAACTCGGACCTCAGGCCCCTGCACATTTAACGTAGCTAACCAGAGAGCCATTGAGAAGTCCGATTAGGGTTGTTTACCTGAATTAAACATGGCCGGGTAAAGTGATGCCGACGGCTCTCCCATAGACCCATGGCCCATCTCATTCTTGATGGAACCGTCCTGGGAGATCCCGCCGATATCCCAGGGGAATGTTAACTTTAGTGCTCTATAGAGGGAAGGATGAACTAAAACGGGGACCCTCCCAGTACAACGATTAGCCAGCTGTTTCAATTGCTCATTTGAACAATGGCTATTGGCAAAGCCATTTTGCAAGCACAAATGGCCTCCTCTATCATTGTCCAGGCCAGCTTGTTGCAGGTCCTGTTCTTACCACAGTAAGGACCCTTTGGGCAAGCGGAAATTTTACATTTTTCGGAACCTCCACATCCAAGTCAGCGTATTGCTTAATGGATAGGAGGTATTTTAATTTTTTACCCTATTCCCATAATGGGCTCTTTCTGCTTGCGCTGATGAAATTTTACATACATCTTCGCCCGTGTTGAAAATATGTTTTTTTTTTCTTCTCTTTTTGTGTTTTGGAGGGCTCTCTCCCGTTTGGGAGCGGGAGGCGGCATTTCCGATTTCTTGACGGGGAAGGACTGGGAGTATGTAGAGGGGTATGGATGATCTTCGTTTAACAGGGAAGGGCTGGGAGGTGTGAAGGAGTGTAAAAGGATCTATGTTTATAGGGACTGGGATCTCTACTCTGAGGACGGGCTTTTGACGGTGTAGATGGAGGGGAATGTTTGCTTTTGGGTGAAGGTGCGGACCGGGCAGAAGACGTGGAAGGAGTGGGATTTGTGTTTTGAGATTTAGACTGGATATCTAGTTTCTTTTAAGCTCTTTTATCTTTTCCGTTTTCTCATAACCAGGGTCGTATTTTTTTGTTTTTCTTTGAATTCGAGTTGAGAGCCCGGGCGTCGCCCTCAACGTTGCCAGAGGAGTGGGGCTGTATGTGCCTTTTTCCTTGGGGCTTCAGGGTACTGAGGACCCTCGTTGTCTGGCGCTTCCTCTGGCCTTACCAGCCACCAGCCATTCCCCCTCCCTTCTCCACAACAGCACTAGCAGCGGGCGAAGGCTCTTTGGGACTGGTCTTTTTGATGGAATACCAACCGGAGGATTAACCGACCCGGTCCTGGAATCTGGCACGCCATTACAGGCTAGGCGGAAAGTGGAGACGCGATCAGAGGGGGATTTTGGTCAACAGGGCTGATTCTACAGGCCTTCTTCTCTGGGCAGGTGGAGGAGGAAAGGTGACCAGTCTCTCCACACCTCCAGCATACGGTCTTGACCAGTCACAATGACCGGTAATTTCAAACTCCGACATCCAGACAGTTGGGGATGGAGCAGAAGGCTTTTTCGTCTAACATGAGCATCGAAGCTCCACCCCCGTTCAGGTTATCACAGGAGGCGCCCAGAACTTCGCCATAGTGGGACATGAATGCGGTGTTCCCCGATAATTGAGGAGGGACCTCGTATACGGAATCTCTGGTCCTTCTGCGGACCTTAATTTTACTCAGTTCGAAGGATCAAATCTTAGTGATCAGTTCACGGCTCGCCGCGGCTACGCAGTCTTCTGGCGTGGGTAGCAGTACGTCCCACATGAAGAATTTCTCCCTTTAACAATTCTAAGGGGCTTAAACCCCAGGGACTCTAGTGACTTCAACACTATTGTTTTTAGTCGAGCGACAGATTTTTCGCGAACGCCTATCCACGACAAAAACCGACACAATTCGTTTTTTCAATCTTCTTCAATTCTTGGGGGTCTTCTAAGGTCCACCTTCCACGACAAGGTGAGCGTAACTCTTTAGCACGCTCCCAAAATCCGCAAGATTGATAATGCATTTTGGTGGGGACGAACAACAAGAGCGGCGATTCCCCGGCCTCAGTCTTTTCTTGAGAGCCATTTTGGCTAACATGTCACTTTTGGTCTTTTTTGGCCATTATTGGCCTCCGTAGCATTTTCATATTTTTTACTGCCATTATTGGCCTCCGTAGCATTTTCACATTTTTTACTGCCATTATTGGCCTCCGTAGATTTTTCACATTTTTACTGCCATTATTGGCCTCCGTAGATTTTTCACTTTTTTCTGCCATTTTGGCCTCCGTAGATTTAGTTGGTAATTGATCCTTTCTCCCAGCGATTTCATCATCGCAAGGGGAACTTGATTCTAGGGCTGGGTATTCAGGAGGGATTGTCTTTATCCGGTGGATCTTTTTGGGGGGTTAAATAAATGTTTTCTTATCGACTTTCGGTAGTCAGATAAGTTTGGTTTTTTTACAAATGGCTAAAACGAAGGTGCTTTTTTTTTCTTATCCATAATAAATTTTTTATAATAAAAGGGAAGGGATGGGGAAAAGGTGAGAATAATAGAAATAAAGATAACACATAAAAACACAAAGCTCACCGAAAGTGATACAAACAAGCAAAATAAAAACACGTACAATAAATATTATATAAAAATGAAAAAGTTCGCCTAACGGCGAAACAATAAATTAAAAAAGAAAAAAAACTCAAACGAAAAACACTTTGACAAAAGGAAAAAACAAAAGAAAATACGAAACTAGGCAGATCTAGCTACAAATTACAAAATGGCTGACACCAAAACAAATAAAACAAAAGAAAATTATACAATACAAAACGTTAGCACAAGGACAAATATATGGACAAATAGACAGCAAATAAAGGTTACAACAATTAAACAAATATACAATACAAAAAAAACGGAAAACTTAAATGATATTAAAAAGGAAAGAATAAAAAGAATTATTTAACGGTAAATCAAAACGAAAAAACACAGACACGGGTTACGGAACAAAAAAAACGGAGATATAAAAGGAGAAATTAGAGAAAATGAGAAAAACGAAAAGGGAAATCTAAAATAAAAGGAATAAGAAGAAAATTAAAGTAGATAAATATATTAAAAAAGAGGAGGGTAAAATGGAAAAAGAAAAAAAAAAAATCTTTTTCAAAAACAGTTTCCATAAGAACACAAAAAGAGACAGTAATAAAAAAACAAACTTGACAAAAAAAATGACGTTCAAAGCGTAAGGACAAATATCAAGAGGGCAGACGGTCTTCAAAAAGTAGTCCAAAAATGACACGCACTTTCGTGAACCAGTCAGCACTAATATTTATTTGCATTAAAATACAAAATGCGGCACAAGGCCAAAGAGGGGGATGGGGGAATGACGGTCTTCCTCTGTCTTAAATCTAAAACTTAGCTAGTCACAGACACTGACCCAAACATGCCAACAATAATCCAATCACCAAAACAACACATTCACTCCTACCTTTCTTACTACGTCCACCATAATACCTCAGTTTCTCTATGACGTCCAAACTAAAACCCTTATATACAAATATTTTTCATGGGGGGAGGGTCATAAAATAACAACTTTTAAAATCCCAAATGAATATTTACAAAATGAAATAAATATTTACAATAAAACTAAACAAAACTGAGTTAGTAATAAAACCCCCACAAACTATGAATGTGGCAGAAAAGTCAGTTAACCAGACGAAATCGATGCGGGACTAAGAAACCGAGTACACATTCAGACCATCATTCATTCACACAAACACTCACTCATTCATACACAACAACAAATACGAAAAACACACACCCGAAACGAAAGGCGCCCTGCATCCACCAGAAAACTGACATCACTAACCACCTAACGAGGGAGGGATGGGGAATTAAACAAAAGTAAAAAAAATGGGACAGAAATAAAGGGACCAATGAGCTTACATACCCTAGCTAAGTTAAACAGGAAAAAGGAGAAACTAAATATTCAAAAAAAAACCTAGTCTAACCTAATATCTGGGTGGGGTTGCCTACGTTCAACCCTGTTAGGACAATATTCTGTGCCTAACCGACATCTAAATGCCACTCTAGGTCACCCCTTTCACTCTGCCACATTCGCGCAAGATTCACCCACCTTTTGGCGAATTCTGATGATGGGAGCCGCCGCCTTTCCGTCCTAATCTTGACTTTTAAGCTGATGCCTAAAGTACAAGATCAGTTGGGAAGAGGTGAACTTCTCGCCTTCATAGAATCCCTTCTGTCGCGTCGTCCAAACCACGACTCGCATAACCCCTAGTAAGCAACAGAACACATAGTGTTCAGCCTTCGTCAATTGCGATACCACATTGCTACAAACAGAACTGGCTTCCAGGACAAAAAACTTCCCTGCAGCATGCGAACCATGAGGCCTTCAACAAACCTGCACAACGGCACTACCGCACTGCACTGAAAAAAAGGACCAATGGTCTCGACATTCCCAGTACAGCGACGACAGTTTGGATATTTCTCCAAGCCTGCTGCACAAAGTCTTTGCCGACCCAGAGGGCCCCGCGAATCATCAGCCAGGTGAGTGATGCCTCATCGTTATTGAGACATTTCAACCCAGGCGCCCAAGGCCATATCGAGCGAGCCTCCTGCTTCGTAAGTTGGGGAGCTCGTCGATCAAATCATCTTGAACGGCCCCTTCCCAACACACGATATAATGGGTTTCAGACAACGCTTGGGACACCAGAGGCCAACCGACGACCGCAAGAGGAGCTTCAAAGCACGACGACATTCACGATGAAGGAGCACTCGCCACGAGGAGTACGACTGGCCTCCTCTCTGCACGAGTGCACACTTCTCAGGGATGGGAAATGTTTACGGACATCTTGTTTCCAAAAGGTGCCCACCTTTAGACATCCAAACCGCGACACATTCGGTCGAGAAAGGTAATGCGTAGCATATATTGACGAATCTCAATCCTAGGCATCTAGACTGCCCTCAGAGGGATGAAGGCAACAGATCTCGAGATGCCATGGGCCTTGGTCTCTCCCAAGAAAGAGAACAAGGCCTTGACTAATGACATTAGTCGGGCACACGGAGGTGGAAGCACAGAAAGACGGTAGAGGAGTATCGGATAGATGTGGGAACCACAAACTTCGCCCTTCCCTTCAGGGAAAGTCTCCTCCGAGACCACAGACTAGCCGCGGCCTCGGCCCGCCCTGTACCTCCGACCAATTCTTTCCAACTGGAGATCAGGACCGAACCAGACGCCGAGTATCTTGATCGGCCCATCCGTCAGAAGGAAAAGGTCCGGAAGAGAAACTCCCTTCCACGCACCCAACCGCAAGCCCACAGACTTATCGCGGTTGATTTTGGCCCCTGTCACCATCTCATACCCACTGATCTGCTTATTTGATTCGTTAATCTCGGCTCTGCTCGACACAAGAACCGAAACGTCGTCAGCATAGGCAGAATACCTGGCCGAGATGTTAGCACCAGGCAGCGAAATACCGCGTAGGACCGGATTCGGCTTTAACTTGCGAAGGAAACCAACGCAAGAACGTAAAGCAGAGAGGCGATAGCGGACAACCTTGACGAATGGAGCGAGACAATACGAAAGGCTTCGATCTTACCCCATTCTTTTCCACCAGCGCACCAGGGGTCGCATACTAAGAAGACGGATCCAGGAGCGAAAGTCGGCTCCGAAACCGGCCGCTTAAAGGGACAGCCTCCAGAAATCGATGGTCAACCCCTATCGAAGGCCTTTGACTGATCTAAATTGATCAGCGCGGAAGCTACTGTCGACTTGTTCTAAGATCAGGCGTCATATGAAAGGTTATCCTGAATAGTCCTTCCTTCACAGCACAAGTCTGTTCAGGGCCAATCAGACTAGACAGGACAAGCTGCAGACGGTTACAAAAGATCTTCGCCAAAATCTTTAAGTGAGTGTTTAACATCGTTAAAGGGCGAAAGTTCCCTAACTCCATCCCCTCCGTCCTTGTCCTTACGCAGCATCACTGATGACACAGGAGGTGAAACGTTGAGGTAAAGAAAAGTGCCTCATCCAGTGGTTGTACATCAGTTCCAGCAAAGGCATAAAAACGTGCGACAACCTCAAGTAAACTTCGTAGGGCAGACCATCTAATCCCGGAGACTTATCCAGGCCAACCTGCTTCAGCGATTCCCCAGATTTCCGACTCTGTTATGCGGCCTCGCACCTAGCCACTTCAGCTGCCGAGAGGCAGGGATTTTCAACTAAATAGGCGTCGCAGTCAACTGAGCAGAGACTCAGACCGGGCTCCCTGGTGAAAGCTCCTGAAAATAATCTCGAAAGACCACATATGCCCGCGTTTGTAGTCACAGTCCGCTTATCCGGTAATGTGGGAGCCTAGTATGTCGCCTGGCTTTGCTTCGATTCTATTCACGTGCAGTTCAGCGGCCATATTCGTTGCCAAAGAAGACATTCTTTTCCCCAGCCCTAACTACCAGAGCTTTGTACTTAAACCAGTCAACACTAAATTTGGCTGCATCAATCTCTGCTATTTAAAAGATGTTCGCATATGGCGGAACTGTATGTGTTCGGGATTAGTCCATTCAAAGGCAGTGTGGAGAAATGAAACCGGAACTTCCCCCTTTGTTGTTTTTTTTTTTTTTTTTAATATGTCTTGTAATATTAAATTTTATACGTTTTTATTTCGATCATTAAATTTTGTACTACAAATATATATATATATATATATATATATATATATATATATATATATATAGGGGAGTGGTTATAGTTGTTCTAAGGAGAGAAAAGTGTATATTTTAAGCTGAGAGAAACAAACATTTTTTTTATTATATGTGTTTTTATTAAATATATATTATACTTTATTTTGACATATTTTTTTACACGCGTTTCCAGTCTGGCGACATTCATCAGGCAATTATTATTCAAAAGGAATTAATTTTCCTTTATGTTTTCGATGTTTAACCATTGTCTTTTGTGTGTAATAATAACCCAAAATTTTCTTGGATTTGTGGGGAAAATATTCTGCTTAAATCAATTGTCCATAGAAAAAGAGCGAAGGAATAGCTCTTTGTTTTTATCTTTATGACCTGTGTATCTTAGATCAATCTCCATTTTTGTGTATTGTGTGTGCGTGTGAGTTTTTGATAGTATGTGTATGTATAATCCTTCTCAATACATATATACTGTTTTTTATTATTATTATTATATATATATATTAAAGACATTTTTATATTTAACATTCTTTTATAGATACAGTATTTAAGTAAATGCTCTGTTTATAATAAATAAATTATTTCTCGGACATTCAGGCCGGTAAATGTTATTTAATACTGTTTATTATAAACAGAGCATTTATTAAAATACTTGTATCTATAAAAGAATGTTAAACATAAAAATGTCTTTAATAAATTGTCGGACTTTGTCCAATTCTTAATGTACGACGTCATTTTTTTTACATTTGATACGCCATAAAGCTATGAATGTACGAGATTCATGGAAGAAACGGAGTTTATAAGCAGTAAATTCGTGACGATTACTGAACGCTCCTTTGTGGCGAGAAGTCCCGGTTAAGGTACGTCAGCGTAAATGACGGTTCCATTATAGGATGCAGGTTCGAATCCTGTCAACGGACGAATATTTTCTGAAAATTTCTCGAAATTCAGGCTGGTAAATGTTATTTAATACTGTTTATTATAAACAGACCATTTACTTAAATACTTTAAGCGATAAAAGAATGTTAAACATAAAATGTCTTTAATAAATTGGCGGACTTTGTCCAATTCTTTATATATATAAAAAACAGACCACTTTTAGGTTCCATGTAATGAATTGTTTCCCCACAGCCCTTTTAAAAGGACTGCGGATCATCAGACTTACTTCAAAACAAAAATGAAAAGACATTTATTTTATTTAAATTATTTGCTCTGGATTTACATTGAGCTCTCTTAGTTTTATCCCCTTAGGTTTACCCATACGGATTACCTAGTTTTTCATAAAACTAATATATATATATATATATATATATATATATATATAATCGACTCTCCGTCGCGTTCGACGTATGAGGGATGGCCGAAGTCCCCAGGAAACCGACATCCCGACACCGGCACATGAGATTTGATTATAGTGGTGATGGTTTCGTGCAGGACCAGCCACACTTTCTATGTTGCGTAGGCCTCAAAAATCCACATTATAACCAAAACGAATGGTGTTTCTCCTTCTCTTTAATCTGATATATATTCAGGTAAAATGACAACAAATGGAGTATGATTCCAGTGTACGTAACATTTAATTTAAAAGAGGACTCAATAAATATTATTTATTTTAGGATATTAAAACATGTTACAAAAATCGTTACACAATTACAATTATGTTCCAACAATATATATGTGTCTCTTCAGGCGATATTAAACCTTGTAGCAAGGATTGTGGCAGCATTCACTAACATGGGGACCGTCCAGATGAGTTGCAAGAGATTCCGAAGGTTGCCCGGTGGCCGTGGTTGAAAACAAGGGCGATTTTATTAAATATTTACTCTTCAGTATTTCAAGTTAATTTTGTGTAATTTGGTAATATATCTGTTAAAATGAAATATCAGTGTTATTTTCATTTTGCATAATTTAGACGGGGCAATTTATCCATTGCACCCTGTATTATTTTGTCATAAAGCATATTTTCTATGAAATTTCGAGAACATTGGGGCCCATAAACGTAATTAATACTGTTTAATTAAAAACAGACCATTTACTTAAATAAATTATATCTATCAAAATAACGTAAAAACAAAATATATATATATATATATATATATATATATATATATATATATATATTAAGAAATATACACAATATCTTACATTAATGCTCAACTCTGAGTTTCATGCCGAAGCAATTTTAAAGTAGCGGAATACTGGTCTAGACCTTAAATATAAATAAGAATAAAAATAAATATAAAAAATTGCTTGGCATGAAACATAAATCTGTGCAATTAATATAAGATATTATGTATACTTATATTAATATTGATAATTAATAGCTCTGTTGCATTAACATTGAGCAATGCTTTTTACATTATATTAAGTATTTATATGTATTTGTATACGCTCGATCGATCGCTTGCTCGTATACCTACCTACATATACCCCTTAGTTACATATACATACATACATTCGGTATATATTTAAAAGACATTTTTATGTTTAATATTCTCTTTTTATAGATACAAGTATTTAGTAAATGCTCTGTTTTAATAAACAGTATTTAAACAACATTTACCGGCCTGAATGTCCGGAGAAATTTTCATAGAAAATATTTTTTGCTGACAGGATTCGAACCTGCATCCTATACGGAACCGTCATTTAGCAAGGTCGAATTTACTGCTTACAAACTTCAATCTTCCATGAATCTTCACGTACATTCATAACTGCTCATGGCGTATCAAATATAAACAAATGACGTTCTACATTATGAAATAAGAATTTGTGGCCGAGAGGTTAGGTACGTCAAGCTAAATGACGGTTCCGTAAGGATGCAGGTTCGAATCCTGTCAAAGGATGAATATTTTCTATGAAAATTTCTCGGACACTCAGGCCGGTAAATGTTATTTAATACTGTTTATTATAAACAGAGCATTTACTAAAATACTTGTATCTATAAAAGGAATGTTAAACATAAAAAATGTCTTTAAATAATTGTCCGGACTTTGTCCATTTATAATGTACATATATCTTTCAATGATAATCTTATTAAGCTTATCAGACAATATGAAAGGAACTTACTTAAAATAAATAGACAAAACTTGTCTATAATATTAAATATTATAGACAAGTTTTGTCTATTTATTTTTCATGTTCCTCTATATTGTCTGATGTTTATAAGATTATCATTGAATATTATAGACAAAGTTTTGTCTATTTATTTTAAGTAAGTTCCTTTCATATTGTCTGATAAACAATAAGATTATCATTGAAAGACCAAACAAAATAAACTATGAAATCTCCACAAATGTTCTTAAATACCTATGATTGATAACAAAACCCATTGGTTTATACCAAAGGCTTCCTATACTTAATACTTCTCGTTTTCACTCTCGTGTGATGTCACGAGCTGCGCTGTGATTTTCGTTTCTGTGTCTCGTATACACATGAGTTTGTCGTTGCTTTGGAAATCTTTCATACAACAAAAAACAGACTATCATTATTGTTTTGTCCATGTATTTTTTAATATAATGAAATGTAATTCTCATTTTTGACAATGGCTTATGTAAAGCGAAACCGTAGATAGGATTAAAAAAAACATGTATCAATATGGTGATTTCCTTTCGTCTTTCAATGATAACGTTATTATGCTTATCTGGCATTATGAAAGGAATTTACTTGTATATATTATTTAATGAAACATGCATCAATGAAAAAAATGCTACCTAAATACACGCACAATATATATATATATATATATATATATATATATATATATATATATATACCCAATGCAATGAGAACGAAAGTAATATATAAATTCTAACGTTCACAGCATTAATTCAAAAAAGAGGGCTCAATACCAAAAAATAGAGCGACGATTATTTATTATAATTTTATCATACAGAAAAAAACATTTTATTCACTACAAAGATGAAACTTCGTTTCGGTGCATTTTCAATTACCTCGACGGGTGAGAACCGAAAATGGTTATGAACAATACTGCTTGTAGGCAAGCCGTATGTGAAACGTCGCTTCCTTTTTTCCATTTGTTTGAGAAAAGAATATACATGCAGCAAAAAGGTGACGGAGTGAAAAACAATAGTGTTTGTTGATGCACCAAAACGAAGTTGCATCTTTTGTAGTGAGTAAACTGTTTTTGTGTAAATGATAAAATTATTATATATATAAAAGTGAACACTATTCCTTTTATGTACGCTCTGTCTTCAGGCACTTTATCCCATAAATATGTGTATGTATAATCCTTTCCTAATACATATATACTGTTTTATTATTATTATATTAAAGATATTTTTATATTTAATATTCTTTTATAGATACAGTATTTAGCAAATGCTCTGTTTATAATAAATAAATTATTTCTCGGACATTCAGGCCGGTAATGTTATTTAATACTGTTTATTATAAACAGAGCATTTACTTAAATACTTACCTATAAAAGCAATGTTAAATATAAAAAATGTCTTTTTATTAAATTGTTTGATTCTGTCCAATTTCTTAATGTATGACGTCATTTGTTTGCGAGCATTTGATACGCCATGAGCAGCTATGAAATGTACGAGATTCATGGAAGATTGAAGTTTATAAGCAGTAATCTGACCTGTCACTGAACGCCTTGTGGCCGAGTCGGTTAAGGTACGTCATGTAAATGACGGTTCCGTATAGGATGCAGGTTCGAATCTTGTCAACGGACGAATATTTTCTAGAAAATTTCTCGAAATATCTAGCCGGTAAATGTTATTTAATACTGTTTATTATAACAGACCATTTACTTAAATACTTGTAGCGATAAAAAGAATGTTAAACATAAAAATGTCTTTAATAAATTGTAGGACTTTGTCCAATTCTTTATATATATAAAACAGACCACTTTAGGTTCCATGTAATAATTATTTCCCACAGCCCTTTAAAAGGACTGCGATCATCAGACTTTACTTCAAACAAAAAATGAAAAGACATTTATTTTATTTAAATTATTTGCTCTGGATTTACATTGGCTCTCTTGATTTTATCCCCTTAGGTTTACCCATACGGATTACTTAGTTTTCATAACTAACTATATATATATATATATATATATATATATATATATAATCGACTCTCCGTCGCGTTCGACGTATGAGGGTCAGCCGAAGTCCCCAGGAAACCGACATCCTGACACCGGCACATGAGATTTGATTATAGTGGTGATGTGGGCCGTGCAGGACCAGCCGCTACCTTCTATGTTGCGTAGGCTTCAAAAACCTTTAAAAAGTATGGTAAACAGAAATTTCAAATATCGTAGATGACATTTTAAGACTCAATAAATATTATTTTTATTATTTAACATGTACATACAAAACTGTCATATTGCTTCAAATAAAAATATTTTTTAACGTTTCTACATCAGGTGGAAACTCAAGATCCCTAAAATATTTTATTTCACTGCAGTTAGCGATACATCTTCCACTTCCATCGTGGAATATCTCATATGTATTTGGATGTAGAACGAAGGAAATATTCCTTTGGAAGAAAGGGAAGTAAGGTCGCAGTTAAGGGTTCTATGCCGACTTCAATGGAATTCAAAGCGAATCATAGTTTAATTTAAATGGTAACATAGCAGGATCGTTAATGTTTCTAAGACAAAACGATGCTTGGAGACAATTATTCATGGAATGTGTCAGTATTTTATGGTGGACTTTCTAATATCCTTGATACTAAATTGATTCCTATTGTCCTTATTAAGGATGAAATTTTAATACTATTGCTCCATTTAAGTTCATATTCATTCCGAATTATGAGAAATCGAAGCCACATTCATTCAGAGACATTCATTTAGGTGCCTAATACCCTTGGGGATGGAAGGTGAAATAGCAGGAAAAGACTGGGTTCTTTTACTCCTGGCAACTAGTCTGGGAAGGACAACTCTGAATTCAAAACCTTTGTAGTGGGTCGTTTGGGGAGATAATAAGATTAGTGTCATGTGGCACAAGGCCTTTTAACATCTCCAGGCCTGTGGGCTCAGCCAAAAAATATCTCATTGAACCCTTATAAATGTTCCGGATAATAATGTTCAGCCTCTATCTATCTGAATCTGGCTGACTGGCTCCATCTGAGGATCTACAGGTCTCTGCAGTTTTCTCTTCAATCAGATTCCTGCACAAAGTCTTCACTACTATCAAATAATGAGCAGATTGCCTGGCTGTTTGTTCCTAGGGTTGCTTCTAATCTGTCAAAATATGATGGGCCAGCATATATATATCTATCTATATATATATATCTATCTAATATATGTGTGTGTGTGTATAAGATACTGTTCTAGTGGCATTTCTCATGAAACCAGTTATCTCACCACAGTTGATTTTCAGGAAGGAGACTTCTTATATATCTATCAAGGTCCAATCACAGTGTGTGGCATTTTTGGAAATCTCTAGCTTTAGACCCGCAGGGTTGACCTGGAGCCTTCTAGTGAAAGTGGGTAGATGGATCTGGATGACCATAAATAGCTGTGCTAGCAAGTCACAAGTCTATCTAACTTGTGTCAGATTGTTTTTAATTTCTCTCTTTCTTTCTATCTATATTTCTATCTACCTGTTTTATAAAATATGCCTCTACATCTATTAATCTATCTATCTATCTACCTAGTAGATGGGTATCCTTGAATCTATCTATCTAATTGAGTCTGTTTATATCTATCTATCTCTGTGTTTTTCTATCTGTATATCTATATACCTATTTATATTTATGATTTCTATCAAATCTATATATCTTTCTATCTATCTATCTATCTATCTATCAAAATAGGTCGATAATTATTTATCTATAGTTTTGTCATATAGACAAAACCATTTACCACTATTGAGTTTGGTTTCAGTGCATTTTCTATCGAAAATCTATGAACAATCCTGCTTTTAGGTGAAACATTTCTTTTTTTTCCATTTTTTATATATCTATCTGTTTTTATGTTATATCTGTCTATCTATCTATTTTACATAATTTATATCTGTCTATATACCTATCTATATTTGGGTTTTAACTTTCTCTCTCTCCCGTATTTCTCTATCTTTGACAAGGTATCCATCTTTTTCAGTTGTCTATCATTATAATGACTATTACATTATTTTCTGACTATTACATTATAATTTTCTGACTATTATATAATACCATTACATTATAATTTTCTACTATTGGATATAATTTTCTGACCCTATCTGAATTTTCACTCTTTTTAGTACCTTCAATATTTTGATTAAAGTAATTCTGTTTTTACGTCAACGTTCGTCACTCTTGGGATATTTTATCTTTTTTGCGGTGAAAAAATTGATTTGGTTCTGCAAAATTAGATATTTTCGGATTTTTCAGGACTTATTCACAAACGATTTAAAATTATTTTGAATCCTCTGTGTTTTTTTTTTTTGTTTTTTTAGTCCTGGTAAAATATTTTTTTTACATTTGTTTTACTGCGTAGGATTTCTGCTAAATTTTTTGAAATTATTTTCTTTAGCTTAATGCTTATATTTGTTAGAAAGTCATATCCTCGGAGGCTGTAAAAATAAAATCATCTTTACTTTTTTTTTTTTTTTTTCTTTTTTGTCAAGCAAGAGCCCAATTTTCAGAATATCTATATTGTTTCGTAAAATAGAAAACTAAGACATTATTTAATTAGAAAAACTTTTAATGGCTTTTTTAGAATAAAATACTATTTTCTGAAGAAAGAAAATTTTTTTCGATGAATAATGTATTTTTTGCAAGAATTAATTTTTTAAAATTTGAATAATTTATAAAGTTTTTAAATCTTTTAAAAATTTGTATTAATTTGTAGATGGTAAGGTGATATCGTTATTTTCATTTTTACTAATTATAAAATGGACAATTTATCAAATTCATCAGCCCAATATTTTCAACAGAATTTTTAAATGATTTTTTCATGTATTTAAATTTGCCGAATTTTGTAAATATGGATATGTCTATCTATCTAGAATCCTCTAAAATCTATAGTAAATTAAAAATTTATTGGTAATTTTCTTAAATTTCCGAAAGTGTCATCGCAAATATTATAAAAAAAAACTGGTCTTTAAACCAAAATACTAAGATTCAATAAAATACTAGAATATTATAATATTATCATAAATTTTAAAGATTTCTGGGTAGTTAAAAAAAAAAAAGTCCTATAAAAGAACGCGTTGTAAAAAAATCCAGCATTGCCCCTTTACTAAAAAAATGTCAAAAAAGTTATCGATAAATCTTTCACCACTGCATAAAAACACCCTATTCCTTGTTGAAATGATAGCTATATTTAAACTAAAAAATAAGTAATTTGTTTTAATTCAGATCTTAAATAATCTTTTATTCATTAAATTTTCTTCAAATAAATTAGAAAAATATATGTTATTATTGAAAGATTTTAATGATGAGATATGTTTATAGATTTAGCAATATTGTTGATTATAGTGATTATAGCAATTTAAAAAAACAAAACAAAATATTTTAACCAATTGTCTATTTGAAATATATTAAGTGTTTTTCTTATTCTATCTATTAATCTATCTATCTGCATTAAAAACTAAATGAAAACAAATCAAGAAAGATTTGTCATTTTTAAATGCATTTTTTATACTTTTTCTTTTTTAGAGATACATTTAGAATAGTATATATATGTTTGTATATACATCTACAATTAATGATATCTATTTAAAAAAGTGTATTTATGAATACTATCTATGAATCTATCAAATTATTTGTAGAATATATATGATATCTATGTATTTGTTTATTGCTTCCTACAGGCTGTTTATCGCCAAATACCAAAAGAGGTTTGCATATTGTCATCTATCATCTTGTTAAATCTATCAGAGTAGGGATGATCTATGGATCAAAATATCTTTAAATACTATAAATTGTAGTCTCAGCCACGACATATGCAATCTTATCTATCTATGATAAGAATCTATCTATCTATCTCTATCTATGGCTATTAATATCTATCTATGAGGAATCGATTATCTAGAAGAATAAAAAATCTAAAATCTATCTATGAAATTAAAGAATAAAAAGAAAATGATGCCATTAAATGAAATATTGAAAACCTATTAATATCATCTAAAATATTTGTTCTCAGAGTTTCTATTATCTAGGAAGATACATTCATCTGATCTATCTTTATTCATATACATCTATCATTCATCTATCTATCTATCTATTCACATCTATTCATTGGGATTCATCTATCCCATTCATTGAGATCATTCAATCCATCCAAGAGTGTACATCTATATGGATCTGAATCTATATCTATCTATCCTATCTAACATCTATCAGATCTATCTATCGCAAGATTAACATCTATCTCAGACCATCAATCTATCTATCTATATCCTATCTATCTCCCCTATCTACATTATCTATTATCTCTATTAATATCTATTCATCCTATAAGCATCTATCTCAGAGTGCATTAATACATATCTTTCATCCATTTCATTCATCTAACACACTAGTATCTATGGATTCATTATATGTGATCCCAGTCTTTATACATTCTCCATGGAATTTTCTCATCTATCATCTATTTTTTTATTTTATATCTAAATCTATCTATTAATCTATCTATCTCTCATTAATATCTGGACTCAGCCTATTAATACATCACATCCATTCATACGCATCTATCTATCTATTCAAAGATAAACTATTAATATCTATTCAACCTTTTAATATAAAGTTTGATCAATATCTATCTAGTTATCTATCTTTTATCATTATGCTATTATCTATCTCATCCCACTCAAACTTTGTTCAGATCATTGAAATCCCTCTATCTAACACCATTCATTTATCTATTCATCTTAATATCTATCTTTGTCATTAATAATATCCAGTTCCATATCTATCTATGAATCTATTTATCTATCTATCTATCTATCTATCTATCTATAATATCTTCACACTTATACGTACTCAGATCAAATATCTCTCATCATTATCTATCTATGTATCTATCTATTTATCGATTTATTCATTATCTCTCTCGTCCGAAACACTCTATCTATCTATCTATCTAAAATCGGAACATCTAACAACTAACACATGTGATAATCTTATTTGGATCTGAATATATCTATTTCTTTTTTATCATTTTCAATACATTTTCTAAACACACACATTCATAAAAACATATATATATATAGATTATTCATATAACATCTCATCCACAGACAGCTCGATGCGAGCTTTAGTGCGTTGGCTAACATCCGTTTGTATTTAAAATGTTATTGAATACTGAGTTAGCAAAAAGCGTATTTTGTCGGATTTTGAAAAAGTGCATCTACTAAAATATATTCGGAAAGTGCGTCAGGCAAAAATGTATTTTTTTTAGAAACACGCAAAGTGATAAAAGTGACTCATTTACTTTCGAAAAGAATCGCCATAGCTATAATCCTTTTGAAAAACTGATCAAACATGAAAATGTCTTAAAATAATATTCTATCCATTTGATAAACTTAAACTCAAAAGCATATATATCTCTCTCTCTGAGGGTTATATATATATATAGAGTAATTTATATATATTCGATATAAAACTACAGATTGATAATCTCAGAAAAAAATCAATATATATATAAATCAGTAGTATATAAATTTTTTAATTAAATTAAATAATTTTTCGATGCTACCAAATTTTATCCAAAAAATTAAAAACTTTTTTGGCATATGCCTGATGTTTTTATGGGACACAGTCGAAGTTCATTATTTGAACAAGAAGAATGAAGAAAGTTTATTGTTTTAAAATAATCATCCTTTCCATCAGAGTACCTGATTTTTTTACATTTTTTCCCTTTAAAAGTGTTTCACCGTCCAATTTTATCTGAATTATCTTTATTAATTGATTTTTTATAAAAATGATTAGTAAAATATATATTCAAAAGGTCTGAAGATTTTTTCCCAAAATTGCTTTGGGAAGGATCCCAAATATTTAGGTAAATATGTTTTGTTTATAAAAATGTTTTTAAATAACTACTATGGGTCCTGAATGTCTTGAGAGAAAACCAAAAAATATACTTCCTTTACTAGGATTTCCTTGCATCCAATACAGACGAATTATAGCCTGAAATGCTTTTTTTAAATAATTCCTGTTAAAGATCGTTCGGTTAACGGAACCATTTCACGAACCAACAAACATCAAAGCCTATTTTCCACGTACACTCATTAACATCTGAAAGTTTTTTTTTTTTTTGTATACAAATGATTCACAAGATTATGAAATGGTCCTTTGCACCTCCAGAAAGTGTATGGTTCCTATTTTGTTTAGTCCCTCTTTTCTTTAATAAGTATATGTATAAAAGAGGTTTAATTCGTTTTTCCAGTTTTTATCTTCTTGACTCAAAAGAAAAAAAATCTCTTTCCATCTTTTCTCTCTAATGATCTTTTCCATTTTCTCTGCAAAGCGTATATATAAAAATATATATGAAATATATAATTTTGGTTAATTTATTTCAGCAAGTCGTATTTGCTAATCCAGTATGGATAATTCCAAATTTGGAGGGTGTAGAGCTCAATGAAAATCTTGCTTTATCAAGCAGAATGCGATACTAGTTTGCACAAGAAAAAAACAAAAAAAATTTTAATTATGATACAAAATTTTTTAAAAAAATGGACAACATTATTAGAAAGAATTTGTCGTATGAAATGAATTATAATCAGTTGTCTTTTTCTTAAAATTGACCTCTATTCATTATTATAATATATAAATATATATATATTATACATATATATATATATATATAAGTTTTATTGACAACGTCATGGGATAAATTTGCGAATATCAGAAAAGGCATTTGCATAAATTTAAATATAAAGTGAACATTGGTGGAAGCACTAAGAGGGCAATCCAAACATTCATGTAATTAAGCTTAATTGACAGTAGAATGCCCATTCGTGTAATGAAGATATCTATATGATGAGGAAAAATGTGACACAAATAAATTAACGATTACCTTCATCGGAATTGGGTAAAGAGGGTCCTTAATTAACATCCGGCAAAGACGAGAGATGCTGGGTATTTTAAATTTAAAGAATTTCTTTTTACAGATAATTTAACCAAAAATCTATATTCTCTCTTTTTGTTTCCTATCTTTGTTATTTTTGCAAATCATTTCACCAGCCTTCTCATCTCTGTTGTAAGAATCTGGATACACAAATTTACTGTGGATGAACTTTGTTTTAAGACATTTTATAAACATATTACATTGGTTAGTTTATTTTCTCTTTAATTTCAATACTTTTTATGCAAAATTATGGTAACTTTATATTTGTTGAAAAAAACCAATACGTTTTGATAGAATTTGTTCTATCAAAATGGATATTTTGACGTTGTTCATTATGTAAATTTTATTTGGTTGTGAGGTTTTTCAATAACAACCATGCCTAATCTACAAGGTGATACTTTTAAATTAAATATTTGACTCAAAATGTAATCGGAATTGCTTATGGAAGGTTTCCATTCCAATAGACCGGTTATAAACCAAAACATATACAAATTTAAGATATTTTTTATGTTTATACATTCTTTTTATCCAGATGGGTTAATTAGGTAAATGCAAATGTTTATTATCTAAAAAAATTTACCGGCCTGAATGTCCGAGATATTTAAATAAATAAGGGTTGATCCAACAGGAATCGAACCAATCAATGAAATATTGATTAACAAAACAGGTATGTCTTTTGTTTAATTACATTCTCTGGAATATAAAGATAAGCGTTCGGCAGCAAGGACCAGTTTTATATTGTCTTTTAAAATTAATCCCTACTTTATACCCGCTGCTTGTTTCGTTTCAAATTCGATTGTCCTGGGTAAGACGATAAACTTCACATGCAAAAATGGAGGCTTTCCGACAATTATTTTAAGATAAGTTGTATGTTTATACATTACCTTTATATATATGGTAACCTATTGGAAGGTTCAAATATGGGCAAATAGTTCGAACTTTATCCATTTTATTAATATATATATATATTTAATAAATAATACCAGTAATAAAATTGTGTCTGGAATTATACACCCCGTCAAAACAAAATAAAGCTATAATAAATTAAACCCAAAATTTTCAAGGAAAACTTCATGTGAATTTTTTCAAATCTTGAAATATGCATTAAAATCCATTGGCTTTAGTCATGCCTTTGTGCAGGATAAACCACTAATACCTTAATTACATATTCTATTCATACAATATTGTTAAAATCTTGTGTGCATGTAAATATTTAATGTCATGTTGATATGCCGTAGTAAACCAAGCGCTAAACCCAAAGAATACATATTTTATTCCTTTGAATCTATCCTAAAATCTTGTCAGCATTAAATAACCCATTGAGGTGTTGATAATATAAGAAAAAAAAAATAAACCAAACCAAACTAAACCAAAGAATACTTTCTTTTATTCATACGAATCTATCCTAAAAATCTTGTCGGCATTAAATAGCCCATTGAGTTATTCCTTAAAACAAAACAAGCCAAAACAAATTCTGATGAGGCATGAATCAACCCTCCCCTCTCCAGCTGGGTTAATTAGCCATTTGTATCACGAAATCATTATCTCAAAAGTAATTCGTACAATCTAAAAATATTTTATGGCTTTAAACAACCTCCAAAGGTTGATAAACCCGTAGAAAACGAATCAATCAATCCTCAACGTTGATGATCTGGCGATTAAAGCACTTTCGTTTTGTTTTCTCTTTTTAATGAAAGTAGCGATCTTTAATCGAAATTCTGTTCGATTGCGCAGAAGCGACAAATGCATTAGGTGCACCGTAAGAGATATATAAACCCAGTCTTGATGCATAAGATTGGAGACTGTATTTGATTTTTTACTTTTTAATGACTTCGTGCATCATGATTCCTAGTAAGAAGTGTATGCTTTTAAATGTTCGTGGAGACGATAGGCTAAATCTTCAATTAACGCACCTCTCTTTCACCTGTTGGTCTGAGTGCTTGACGGGCCCGGGTATGATTAATATTTCTGGCATCGGCGGTCGTCGGAGAGAAATTATTTACAGGCGAATGACGACATCGGTGGAAACACGGCGTCCGGTGCAATATTCAGCCAAGCATGAAGCGAAATAGTTCATCTCATTTGGAATGGATTTAAATAAGCAACCTCCTCGTGCATACACACAAACGCGCACACCCACGCACTCAAACACACTGAACACATGCACACGCGCATAACATGTAAACACACATATCGAAGAGAGTACGCCGACAGCAATGATGCGAACGCTTTTACTGTACGTGGCTTGAGATACAGAGTTTAATTCGTTCAAGACTAGCTCATAAATTAAGACTCGTATCGCCAATCAATTTCTTCACTGAAATTAAGTATTTCGATCCGTTTGAGGTCCCTAAAATCGCTCTTATTTTCATAAAATCACCCTACTTTCTTAAAACTCACCCTTACTTTCGTATTTGTGGTTTTTCTTAAAAGCAAATCCATGAATAAACAAGAAAAGCAGTTCTAAACATAAAACAAAGAAAAAAGTAATTTGTAAAAAGAAGTGAACTGTATTAAACCATAGAAATTCAGACGGGTCATAAGCCCTAATTGCCGGAGGAGATTGAGAGAGAGGGATGACAACATCTAGACCAGCAACCTAGCCTAGTCTACTGTGCAATAATTAAGGTTATCACTTAATTTTTAAGTTTTTTTTAAATGTTTGCATTTTATCCGTTACTATTAACTAAATTTTTTTTGATTTTTTTTAGATTTTATGATTTTTTTGTATTTATCGTCAATGTACTGTCTTGAAAATAACTGCCCCCCGCCAAAAAAAAAAAACGTACATCACAACATAGATGCTTCCCAGAGTGAGATGAACACGTATACTGCGTATGGAAATACTCTGGAAGCTTGGCTCATATGTCAACTATCTATCTATCTCATTCATCTATATCTATCTATATATATATAATTAAGTAATTCATCGAGTCTAGAAGAAACCTCAACAGGGCAGAAAGCACTAGACGGCCGTTAAGTCCTTTATTTGGGACTCATCAGCAGTGCGCGCATCCACTACTGAGAAACTTGGACAGTTACGTTATCAGGCAAACGTCATACCAACTGTTCCAACGGGCCTCAGTGACGAAGAGGTAACGAATCAGACTCGATATAGCGCCGCTCGATCACATATTCCGTGGTGGAACTCATCCAAATTTCTCTTAACCATAGGACTGTGCCCCCCAGAGACATGACTACTACCCTAAGCCGCTCAGTCCAGAGAATTGGAAGCCGGTTCAGGCAAGGATATACAAGTGATAGAAATTGAAGGATTTGAGAGGTATAATTAATTTTAAATTTAATCGAGTCTAGAAGAAAACTTCAACAAGAATGCAGAAGGCCCGTTGGAACAGTTGGTATGGCGTTTGCCTGATAACGTAACTGTCCGGGTTTCAATTTCTCCGTAGTGGATGCGCACTGCTGATGAGTCCCAAACATAGGACGAAACGGCCGTTCAGTGCATTTTTGGTGAGTTTTTTCTAGACTCAAAGAATTAATTATAATTATTTCAAATCTTCCTAATTTTCTTATATATATATATATATATATATATATATATATATATATATATAGTCTTAAGGTATGCTATATTTATGGAATAAAGTGCTCAATATCAGAGATAGGCGTAAATATATAAGTGAATATCAAAACGTAAGGGCGACAGTCTGTTTCATGCTTTCTGCAATCCAGAATATGCTGTTATTTTTCTCGAGAAAAATAAATATAATATGCCGATTGAAAAATGAAACAGACTGTCGCCCTATGTTGATATGTTCACTTTTATATATTTAAATATATATATATATATATATATATATATATATATATATAAAAAGCTCTACGGCATTTTTATGTCACACAAATAATAACTATAGAGTTTATTTTGTTATTGAATGATATAGGTTTTCCTCTATTATGGTTGGCTGCGAACTTATAACGCTTTTACTGTAGGAAGTATGCTTAGAATTGCAATTCCGACGTTTTGGTCGTTTGTATGTATTGCTATTGAAATTAATGGGAATATTTCCGATCTGTTAAAGGTCCCAAAAAATCACCCTTATTTTCCCAAAACTCACCCTTATTTCCTTAAAACGCACCCTATTTTCTAAAACTCACCCCTATTTTTTTTGTATTCGTGGGTTTCTTAAATGTAAAAAGCGTGTGAATAAACAAGAACACAGTTTACAAACAATAAAATAAAAAGAAGAGAAGCAAATTAAAAAGTGAACTGTACTAACCACGTTATAATCCAAAGGTCAAATTATGGGGAGATAGAGGATACAATAACATCTAGTCAAGTAATACTAACCCAGCCTAGCGACGGCTAGCTTAGTCTACGATTAATGATGATTAAGGCTATCGTTTTTAATTTAAATATTTTTTTAAAACATTTACATTTTTATTCATTACTGCAACTAATTTGTTTTCAATTTCAATAATTTTATATTTATACTGTCTGCCAAAATCCATTACTCATATGTCTCACATACTTTTCCCCCACTTTACCTCAAGCGAAAATCATACGCTTCGGCATTTCCACTTCTGTTCTTCACACCTACTTTCTCTAGACCCATGGAGTCACTAAAGGAATTTTGCAAATAACGACCAAAAAAAAAAAAGACACAACACAACAGGAGGTATTTCTAGTGAGGTGAACCCGTGTACTGCACAGTGGAAATACCCTCGAAGTTTGAACTCGCTTGCGCCAAGAAGCGGACCAATTGAAACTTGTTCGTATCTCAAAATTCAGCACGAACCTCAAGGGAAAAAATCGTCCGAACCCCCCGGCTCGTATCTCTAAAACTCTAAAGTCGCTGCACTTGCATCTCAGATCATTACTCTATATATTAAACAGCATACTGTACGTTTATATTTGTTTTTTTTTAAATCTTTATTCTTCATATCCTCTTTTTTGTCAATGCACTTAGTTCAATCCTGAGGCTAATCTTGTAGCTAGGTAGATCAATGCGTCCGAAGCCTATCGATGAAAGAACTATTTATAAAACATAAATATATATTTCTCAACATAATTTCGTTCCATGTTAATGCATTTTAATTCAAGGGGAATATTAATGTCTTTATAAGACATTAATATTCCCCGCTTGAAGGTGAATAAATAAATCTGTAGTTGAAATTGGAAAAGCATTACATTTTTGCAAATATATATATTTTTTAACATAATCTCCTTGCTTGTCATTGCACTTAATTCAGTGGGGGAATATTAATCATACTCCCGAGATAGTGCAAGTACTTCTGTAGTTAATGTTGAAAAGCATTTATTTTATACAATAAATATATTTTTAGACATAGTCTCCTTCCATGAAATTCAATTAATTCAATGGTGAATATTAAAATATAGATAGAACATTCCTTATTTTAAATTTTAAATCACTATTAAGTTAATTAATCTATCAGGCTAATAAATTATATATATATATATATATATATATATATATATATATAATATTAGTGGTAAATATGCACATACATATGCAATCATATACCCAAAATATATAAACATACATACATACATACATACATACACATATCATGGAATATTAGTGTTTAAGCTTTTTTATATATATATATATATATATATATGTATTTGTATATTTGGGCAGCAATCCTTCCTTTATGCATGTTTCATTAAAAACGACAGACAAAGGTACTACGGTTGAGCTTTTATTTAATTTTTCTTGTGTTCTGAGCAAAGAGCAGAAAATAAAGCTCTTGTCAGAACACAAGAAAAATTAAATAAAAGCTCAACCATAGTAACTTGTCTGTCGTTTTTAATGAAACATATATATATATATATATATAGTCATCTACAGACAGGCTGTTTCGCTGTATCACAATTCTTCATCGTGGTTAGACGTCCGAATGCGTCAAGCCAGAATCGAAACCGACCGATTTGGTATCAGTAGGTCCCACGGCAGAGGAAAGGAAATTTTAACGTTTTCTATACGAAATACGTTAGTGGCGGGTGCTCAATTCAATACGGTTGAAGAGCAATACGGGCGTGTTGGGCTCAGTCCAGGCAGTCAACATTCAAGTATATCTATTTCAAAGCAACAGATGTCTTTCGTAGTGTGTCATTTTCATTCTTGATTTCAGTTGGATCCAAAATTCAAAACAATAACCGAACGAAATACATTTCGTTGATATAGTTCAAAAAGAAAGAAAGAAAAAAAAAAAATAAAAAAGTAAGTAAAAAAAGAATGAAATAAAATTAAGTCAGTCGGGCTGCATAGGTCTTAGCCCATTCTAATCTGTCCAGTCGGGCTGCATAGGTCTTAGCCCATTCTGAGCTGGCCTGTCGGGCTGCATAGGTCTTAGCCCATTCTGATCTGGCCAGTCGGGCTGCATAGGTCTTTAGCCCATTCTGAGCTGGCCAGTCAGGCTGCATAGGTCTTAGCCATTCTGATCCTGTCCAGTCGGGCTGCATAGGTCTTAGCCCATTCTGATCCTGGCCAGTCGGGCTGCTAGGTCTTAGCCCATTCTGATCTGGACAGTCAGGCTGCATAGGCCCAGCCCATTCTGATCTGTCAGTCGGGCTGCATGGGTCTTTAGCCCATTCTGGATCTGGCCAGTCGGGCTGCATAGGTCTTTCATTCTGAGCTGGCCAGTCGGGCTGCATAGGTCTTAGCCATTCTGATCTGTCCAGTCAGGCTGCATAGGTCTTTAGCGCATTCTTGAGCTGGCCAGTGGGGCTGCATAGGTCTTAGCCCATTCTGATCTGGCCAGTCAGGCTGCATAGGTCTTAGCCCATTCTGATCTGGCCAGTCGGCTGCATAGGTCTTAGCCCATTCTGATCTGGCCAGTCGGGTGGAGGTCTTAGCCCATTCGATCTGGCCAGTGGGGCTGCATAGGTCTTTGTGCCCATTCTGATCCTGTCCAGGGGCTGCATAGGTCTTGGCGCATTCTGAGCTGGCCAGTGGGGCTGCATAGGTCTTAGCCCATTCTGATCTGGCCAGTCGGGCTGCATAGGTCTTAGCCCATTCTACAGTCTGGCCAGTCGGGCTGCATAGGTCTTAGCCCATTCTGATCGGCCAGTCAGGCTGCATAGGTCTTAGCCATTCTGGATCTGTCAATGGGCTGCATAGGTCTTAGCCCCATTCTGATCTGGCTAGTCGGGCTGCATAGGTTGTAGCCGATTCTGATCTGGACAGTCGGGCTGCATAGGTTTAGCCCATTCTGAGCTGGCCAGTCGGGCTGCATAGGTCTTAGCCCATTCTGATCGTGCCAGTCGGGCTGCATAGGTCTTAGCCCATTCTTATTTGGACAGTCGGGCTGTATAGGTCTTAGCCCATTCTGAGCTGGCTGGATCGGGCTGCATAGGTCTTAGCCCATTCTGATCTGTCAGTCGGGCTGTATAGGTCTTAGCCCATTCTGATCTGGCCAGTCGGGCTGCATAGGTCTTAACCCATTCTGATCTGTCCAGTCGGGCTGCACCATTAGCCCATTCTGATTCGGCCAGTCGAGCTGCATAGCTCTTAGCCCATTCTGATCTGGACAGTCGGGCTGCATAGGTTTAGCCCATTCTGAGCTGGCCAGTCGGGCTGCATAGGTCTTAGCCCATTCTGATCTGGCCAGTCGGGCTGCATAGGTCTTAGCCCATTCTGATCTGGACAGTCGGGCTGCATAGGTCTTAGCCCATTCTGAGCTGGCCAGTCGGGCTGCATAGGTCTTAGCCCATTCTGATCTGTCCAGTCGGGCTGCATAGGTTTTAGCCCATTCTGATCTGGCCAGTCGGGCTGCATAGGTCTTAGCCCATTCTGAGCTGGCCAGTCGGGCTGCAGGTCTTGGCCCTATCTGAACTGGCTAGTCGGGCTGCATGGGTCTTTACCCTATCTGATATGGCCAGTCGGACTGCGTGGGTCTTAGCCTGTCTGAGTTTGAGACAATCTTAATAGACAGAGTATTTCTAGAAATAGTCTTTACAAATCTCCTAATGATTCACTATGCCCTGGTTTCAAAAAACACATTTTTATTTAAAAATGTGGCACCAAATGTCCATTTTAAATAATTTATTGCGTAATATTTTTAGTACACTATATCAATTGAAAAAGGCAAATTAAAATTTAGCCCGACCTCAAGGCCGGCGAAAATCAAAAGTGTTCACGGGACGGTTGATGTGAAGACTGTTACTGGAAATGTTGAGTGTTGAGGAAATATGATATCAGTCAGCAGCCACGATGACTGACTCAAAAACGTGGAATAAATTAGGCAAAAATTCACACACACACACACACACACACACACACACAGATGAGAGACGCATAAACATACTAACGCATAGACATATAAAGCACGCACTCGAGATTTAACTTTGCAGGTTATTTAAAAAACAAAAATATTTTGGCTGAAATTTTGAAAGTATATTTTTGATTAAAAGATCATTTTTAGCATATATGTTATACCAATATCATGTTAAGATTATAATGAAGCTCAATTAACATTGATGAATCAGTGCTACTGATAACCTATATATATATATATAAATAATAATATAAATAGTTATACTCGTTTGGAAAAACCTTGCAGGTATTTTGCATAATTACAAAGCCAGCTTGCCCCTGAAACGATCCGTGTAGGTGTGAAACCTAGGTAGGTTTTACCTAGGTAGGTTTACCTGGCTCTTTAGATTCATAGTTATATATATATATATATATATATATATATATATATATATATATATATACTATATATATCTGCTATGCAAAGATGTGCTGCATGGACAACAGTCTATTACATATGCAAAATACTCACTGTCGCTTCATGGTGGCGGCAAAGTATTTACTGATTATGAGCCTTCACTGTTGCCCACATAATGTGCATCACTGTCTCCAGCAATTTACCCGGCGTGGACTGGAGACGGCTCTATTAATAACTTGAAAATTCCTGTATCTATCTGGTGATGCAGGTAATGGTTTGGTTTGTAACGGCATATCAATACCTTATGGGTCATAAAAGTTTCAAATTTAATTTTCTTGCGAGCTTTGGCAATTTTTTTTTCAAAATACTCTTTCTTTTTATTTTTCTCGTCTTCAATAAGTATTACTGGTAATTTGTTTTTTATTATGAAAATATATTGCTGGTATTTTACTACAAAAACGTATTTTTGTACATTCATAGTATTTTTGACAGCAGTTTGATTCAATATTTGTCCATAGCCAGGACCCTTTGGGTGCTACCACCCCTTGACAGCAGGGGTTAGTGCTGTGTATCGCCAGTGAATAAACTCTGGAAAACGCCACTTCCTAGGTGTAGGCCACTCGCAAACTGCCATTTTATGTGTTGTGACCATTCAACAGCTGAGCGATTTATGGATCTCCACAGCTTCCTTATTTTTCACTTCTCCTGCTCCCAGTTACTGTTCTGCCGTTCATTTGCACAAGCTCGTTAGACAGGTTAGTCACTGTTTCCTTAGTCTTTTCTTGTCCTCACAGTTTTCTATTTTTATTCCCTGGTCCCTATGCACATAATATTTTCCATGTGTCTCCAATGATTTCTTCTGTGGTTCCTTGAAAAGCAGCACCGGCCATTTTATTCAATGGCATTGTTGTCCACCATATTCAGCCTATCATCGTCCCGCTTCTTTGATGGTCGTCTATAGATATCTGGTGATAAACTTCCATTTTGAAATCTATCTTTATAAATGATTCTAATATTATTTAATTTATTTCTTGAAACATCCATCTTCCCCAAATTCAGAGGATGGACATTTATTAGAAATTCTTCTAGAGCCTCGATTTCAGGAGTGACTCACCGCACCTCCTTGGCCTCAACTTTTTGGAAACCATAAGTCGCTTTCAACTTCCCGGTCCCTAGCAATCGAATAACAATAATGATTAAATTAGATGATATTAATACCAGTACAATTAGTGTTTATGTCAAAATAACATTGTTTCCAAAAATACTGTCTGGAGCCACTGATTATTCCGTTTGTAATTCTTGTAAATTAATCTGTTCCATAAGCAATGAATAAATTTGATTTACACTCTCTCACTTGAAGATAAAGCTGGAATTGTAAGTTGAAGTAGGTTCAGACCAGTCACATATATGCAGATTTCAATATATATATATATATATATATATATATATATATATATATATATATATATATATATGTAATAAAAAAATATAGTTTTAAGTTATACTTATTGGTTAAAGTGCTTAATATCAGGGATAGAGCATATGTAAATATAAAAGTGGACATTGAAGTTAACACCCAGCAGCAACAGTTTGTTCCATGATTATATGCAATTCTCAGGCCATATATATATATATATATATATATATATATATATATATATATATATACATATAGTGCTCAATGTAATAAAACAGAGCTATTAAGTAAATATTAATACATATACATATTATCCCTCACTGGTAACAAGAATCTTCCGGTGCTGAGTAAAGACTGACTGTTATGTAATTTAAATTTTAATAAAAATTACTGCTTACCACAATCATATATTATATGGGGACTAACTTTTTTCTTTTATTATTATTATTATTTAAAAAAATATATTCAGCATTTAAAATAAATAGGATTTATATATATTTTTTTTTGTATATATATATTATATATATATATATATATATATATATATATATATATATATATATAAAATTTAGACTTGTGAATGTTAATTTTTTATATTAAGCATAAAGGAGATTATTGGTTATATTTTTTTTTTTTTTTTTTTTTTTAAATAAAAAAACAAACCATTAAAAATTAATCTGGATCAATGTATTTCAACAGATATTTGTTTTATTTACATGTAACCATCAATTCATTTCTCTTGTTTAATAAGCTAGTGTTATTCAAGTGTTTTATGTTGACTAATATGTTAATATATATTTTCACTTTTTGTTTAATATCCCAAAAACATATGTCACATAGTGTCCTCAATAGTTTGCCTTCCTTTTTTAATGCCAAGAGATTTTAAAATATTTTTAGAATGTTGTTAAATGCATAATGTTGTTTTTTTTTCTTATTACATTTTCTGTTGCATAAATACAAGTTAGTAAATAAGTTTTACACTTTCTTTGAAGTTCCTCAAGGAACGAAAAACACTGCTCATTATATATGGGCATGTTGGGGTTGAAATCATGAGATCTGGTTTCAAATTACGTCATGCTATCAGGAAGATGACTTCTTGATGTTATTGACCTTGGGAGACAATCCCATTGTGTGGTACCATTGTAAAGTGCCTGTATACAATACCATTAATTGATCTCATCAGATTATACAATTGCTCCCAGAAACTGTAAGGTTTACTCAGTTTATTTGCAGGTTGCCTCTGTGAGTATTGAAGATACACAAATGTGCCTGAGCAGGTGTCTGTAACAAGTTTTAGCTAGCCACCTTAGCAGAAGGATGTACTCAGAAACTAGTATACAGTGTGTCCATAAAGTTCGTGTGCACTTTAGAAAATTTATAACTTTATTTGTATTTGCAATAGAAATAATCTGTAAAAATGTTATAAAGTTTAATGTACCTAGTTTTAATTATAGTTAAAATAACTAATGTGATTTCAGGCATTACTGTAAATCAGTTGGTAAATGTTTTCGGGAACTGCAAAATCGTATTACCCCTTTGTATTGCTAATGATGGAGGATATGGAAACTTACATAAAATTTCAATAAAACCTTAAAAATATAGATTTTCTTCTTTCTAATCCTTTTTTACAAAATTATTTCTATAAAATACAAATAAAGTTATAAATTTTTTAAAATGCACACGAACTTTTTATGGACACCTGTGTGTATGTATGTGTGTATATATATATATATATATATATATATATATATCTCTAAAAAAGTCATGTGGATCTCGGTCTTCCTCAATCCATAGTTTGTGGTGCCACAGATCCTATCTCAGCAATACTATGGTAAACAGCAGCAAAGTTTGGATGACTTAGCAGTCTTTGGTCTGGAAATGCAATCTGATACACCCATGCGACCGTGTGTCCATTACCATTTGTGTGGCTGTATGTAAAAATTGTATTTGCCTGCTCACAATATGAATATCCTGCCATTGTTAAATGGAACACTTAGTTAACTCACTACAACACACATTAAACTTTGAAGACAGATTAGCCACAAATGTACACAAATGACAAATGTAACCTAGTCTACATGGCAACACAGCTCCATCTGCTGTAAACTTTTTTAAACTTTACTTAAAAATGAAGGATTTGCACACATGTTTATATAGACTTTTGTCTTTGGTTTGATGTGAAGACCCACCCACCTCTCCCCCATGGACACCCAAGTGTGTTAAAGTTATCAAAATTTTAAACTCAAAATTTCAAAATCACCTGATTTGCTTTCCAAAATCTCTACATTACTTTTATTCAGAATTGTTTCATTGCAATTTTTTTTTTTTTTTTTAAATATTGTCAATAGGAAATTATGAATGACTGCTTCATTAAATAAAAAAAGAAAGCAAATACATTCACTTATAATAATTAGGAATTATTTAACTCCAATAATATATTTTTAGGTGGGGATGATATGAATGCTGCAACATAAGATATTATTGAACTATGAAGTGGTACTGAAAAGTTATCAGCTTAACCAAAAAGGGATTGCAAAAAAATTCAGATATTTGGTAAAATTTTGGGAAGTGAGTTAGGCTGAGAACGTTTCAGTAGCTTCTTGTATACATCAGTGAGCGGTAATGTACCGATTATCAGTACAGAAAACATGATGCTACTTGTATTTACTTAGCATTAATACCTTTTGGAAAAGCATGACTCCATCTCTCCCTGTACTCTGTGCAATTGTCAGATATCATGACAAAAATTATCCCTTGCTAGCTTTGTTACAGTGATTTGACTAAGACTGAAAAGTAAGTTGACTTCTTTACTCTGATTTAATAGCTGTTAAGCCCCTTGTAAACCTTGACAGTGACCAGTCATGTAGGCACCCTCTAAACTTAACTGATTGTTGCAGTTAGGCTGAGAAATGAGTTTTTCATAGGGTGCAAAATTGAATCATTTTGTCTGTCTTAACACAAGTGAGTCAGATGATATTTCAGCAAAGATTTTTAAAAAATGTTGAACCTTGATGTGTGGTAAATGAGATTCTGTGTAAAAAATTGTATTCTGTAAATATACTGACAGACAAGACGTTGTAGAATGTTTCAGGACAGACCAAATCTTTTCCTGTAACATTACTATGGGGAGAGAGAGAGAGAGAGGGGGGGCAAGTAGCATGAAGTGAATCCTCTCTCTTTTTCACAGACACACACACACACACATATATATATATATATATATATATATATATATACACGCTCTTGCACATTGTTGACACTCACAAATTCTATTCCACATTGGATTAATTCATAATTGAAAAACAGGGAAATAGTTACAATAGTTGTTATTAAGTCCTTGTTTGTTTAACTAAGTCTGTCCTATAAAATGCTTCCCAGTTATTGACTATTTCATCTATTGGTGTATTATTACTTGCAGTGTTGTGAATTATTAGTCTACATTTAATTGTTTGCCTATTATGTCATCATCAGGTTGCTGACCAAAGATCAAAATTTTATATTTTTTCAAAAAAAAGGTTTTTTGGTCTGACTGAGAACTGCTCAGCATCCTCACATTTATATTTCTCTCTTTATATTCTCATTTTTATATTCTGTCTCTCTGTCTTTACAGTACCACTTTGGTGGTACTGTAAAGTCTTTGGCTTGACTAAAAAAAAAAGTCTAAAAATTTTGTTTGGATATAAAAGAGTATATTTCCTTTTCTTGTGTTGTAGGAAATTTTTGCATTTCTTTAAAAACAGACTATGCATAACTTTGTTTGACTCAAGGGCATATTTCTTGAAGATTGCATCTGGTAAAAAAAAAACATTTAAAATATTCATTGTATTATCTGATTCAAGCAAAAATGTTGGTTGCAGAAGCAAATTAACATGTGCCCATAAAGTTAATCTATAATATGTATTGTAGGCTATTAATCATTTCTTTTTCCTTCTGCTTTCTTTAAGAAAGTCTTTCTGGTTATATATTACTGTTGGTAACAGGTTACTGTTTATAAAGTTACCAGTTTGAGCTAAAACTAGTGAATTGGGCAATGTTGATTTTTTTTGTTCATGAATAAAAGACAGAATGCTTAGTTATCAGCAAAAGGAATAGCTCAACATGAAAATTACAAATTGGAGATACCAAAATCAAACAATTTAAATATTTAAATGTTTTAACAGATCGGTTCTGAAAAAAAAAAAAATTATCAAAAGCGACAAAAATTATAAAAGGCGAAAAATGTATTGAAAGTGCGCTCAATTTCGAACTCTTAGTAAATATTTTTTAGTTACGTCGAGGATAAAAAGAAGGTCTGAGTGAGAATCACATTGAGACGTGAAACTGATACTCACCATACAGCGTTGATTCCTGCGTCCGCACACATGTGTACTGACGTAAGCGTGTGTGTAAGGGCATGGAAATCAACACTGTTATACTGTGACTCAGTTATGACACCTCAATGCGATCCTCAGAACTTCCTTTAAAAGCGCTCTGACAATAAGCACTCTTCTTGCCCAAGCATATGATTGTCAGTAGAGCACGTGACAGTTGAATGACACAAGCCTTTTAAAGCCTTCTTTTTTCGGCCTTCAGTATATATTTTTCTTAGAAATGTTATGCAGTCAAATCTACGTTTAAAACTTGGATTGGCTTAGGTTATTAATATTTAATTCTATTCATTTATTGCATAAGGAGAATTTTCTCATAACGTTGTTAAAAGTCAGTAAAAAAAAAAAGAGTTATTTTGTTTTTTTTTACAACTATCTTCCTTTGATGATCGGTATTTTTTTTTTTAACAAAAACTAAAATATCGTCAATCATTTTATTATTCAATAGACGATGACATGAACTTTTATATTTTTCTTGAAACCTGCATCACATCACGTTTATATATTTATTTATTTATTGTTGTCACTGTGCAATGCACAATAAATTGGACAACAGCCCCAAGGTGCACCAAACACACACACACACACACACACACACACATACACACACACACATACATAAAGTAAAAGGAGCACGCACAACACAAACGAATGAAGAACGGGAAAAACAAAAAAGCAAATGATGTTTAGTTTAAAAATAAAATTGTCAGCGTGCAGCAGAATTAATTTCGGTTGTTTGTTCAATAAAATAAAAGTGGATTCGTGCCAAAAAATAGTTTACGAAGTGTAGTATATAGGTTGCAAAAAAAAAATAAAAATAAAAATAAAAATAAAAAATTAATAAACCCTAAATCCGAATATTCAAGTTGTATGTGCTTGGTAACTTACTACTTGTTAGAGAACATTTCTAAAATAACGTGACTGATTTAAACGAAGAATTAGTATAAATTTTGTTAATTAATTGATGAGTTGCTCTCACTATGCCTCAGGCCATTGAGATAACAGAACATTAATAATAAAAAAACAGATTGGATGCATTTAGCTTCTGTTTCAATGTCTATATTGAGACGTTAAAGCACAACACATTAATTTTGGTGGCCACATCGCCATGAAAAAAAAAAAGGGTGGTACTAACGAGTGAGTTTGATTTTCACCGGGTGTCTCATACTTGCGGCCTTGTGCCAGAACTAAGCTACGTTTAAATAAATAACATTATCTTTAAAATAAAAAATAACTTCTTTTAAATAAAAAAAATATCTTTATAAAAAAAGGTGTTCCTTTTGGTTGATAAATTTGTGATTTTTTTGATTTTTTTTTCTTCTTTTTTTTTTTTACATTCCTGTCAGATAAATTATTTGCCAAAAACACCTACTCTCCAGGATTTAATCACAGATGTTAGAAAGGATGCATAAAATTACAGAAATTTAGACATTTTTTAATAATTTTTTTTTTTTTTCAGTTGTAGCGAAATAAAAATCAAATCTCGATACTTTTTTTTGTTTGAAACAGTCATGCGAAACAAAATTGTTTTTTTTATCATATGCATTATTTGCTATAAAATCTTAGTTTCATATTCACTATATTATAAATTAATTATTTTTCTCAACAATCTGCACTTAAACTTGCATCAATGAGGTCAGGAATTAAATGAGTCACAGCATCTTGAATTAACTGTTTTCTATCTCTCGCTTTCTCAAAATGATTTTGAATAAGTTTTTCATATTATTCATTCTCCATCGATCGAGGTCAGAAATTAAAAATAAAAAAAAACCAAGAGAGTATTTAATTAATTTTTTTTTACAGGTATTGAATTTTAAACAACTTTTATTTCCAATTTCCTTAATTAAAATAAAATTCCATTATCTCCGTTTTTCATTTTTTTAAACTTTTTAGTGACAAGATTAAATTAATTTTTTAAGCCAAAACTTGCGAATTTTGGTGGCAAATTCAGATCAAATTTGTAAAAGAAAAAAAAATAAATGATAAAAAACACGTCTGTCTTATCGCGTCACAAATTTGAAATGGTCTTTTTTTCTTAAAAACTTTAATAATATAAAATAAACGTTAGTTTTAAGCTGCTATTATTATTATTATCATTATTATTAGTAGTAGTAATAATTTTTAGCAATAACGAAACAAAAAGCTAAAGAAAAACCTTTTTTCAGGCAATCAATGTGCAACTCTGGTTGTTTGAGATTTGAGAGCTAAGAAGAATAATTTCCTTACCACTTTCGGCTTTTTGCTTAAACTAAATTAATAAAATTATAGAACTACTAAAACTCCTTAGTTGTGATGTTGAAACTAATAATTAATTGTTCTGAGGTATGATAGTCAGAAATAAATAAATAAAATAAAAAGTAGGCACGTTAATTAAGCAGAGCCGGTATTTTTTGCTGAACGCACGCACAATCTTGGCTTACGTTGCTTGCCTTTGTGGTGTAAAGCAAGGAATGATAAGATTGTCCTAGAAGCCTGATGTAGAGGCAGTCAGATGAGGCTGGTTCTGTTTGTGTGGAGAAATTTGGTTAGCTATCATCATTATCAGCGTTGTTAAGTAACACTCTAGCTAGAGAGAAAAAAAATAAATGTGTGTGTGTATGTGTGTAGTGTGTAAAGAAAAGAAGGGTATTTTAACAACTCTGGTTAGCCTCTCTATCTTGTCCATGATCGTCATAGAGAGGGTCACGTTGTTGTGCTGAAGATGTGTAGGGTATATTTTGAAATCAATATTTCTCAAGATGTAATAGTAGCAGCGAGTTTTGGGACTGAATTCAAGAGGAAAATAGATGAACGTTCTTTTTTGCAGTTGAGATAGTGAGAGATAGGTACCACACCACATCACTGGTACGATTACTGGTATTAGCTAGCACGCTACTTCTTGTATGACTGGTTTTAAAAAAAGTAAGACTGACAGTTGGCGAGTTTGTTTTGTTTGTTTTTTGTTTCTTGGCAAAAGAAAGTGGAGAGACGGAAAGACATAGACAGATTAGAACAGATTAGGAGGCAAACTAATCAATCTGGAAAGACAGATCAGATCAGTCTGTAGAAAAGCGAAGATAGAGATGGATTATAAAACTCATGCTGATTTTAGTGAAGATGAAGTCACAGCAAAGAAAGAATAGTTGTTATCTTTGGAGAAATCAAAACTTTTTTCTCTTTCTTTAACACATATCCATGATGATGATGATATACAACTTTTAAGGAAAGGAAACTGCAAGAAACTGGTTATGAACATCCCCGAGACCTTGTTACGGAGATAGGGCCTGTAACAATTTTATGGGAATTTACAATGCACACAAACAGAACAATCAAAGGCAAAGCTAATCATCCAGACATCATGATCAAAGACCCGAAGAACAGGATTTGCTTTCTTATTGACATGGAATCTCCTATAGACTGTAATGCCTCGTTGAAGATCTTCAAAAAGCTATCAAAATACAAGGAACTTGAAGTGGAAATCTATAAAATGCGACACATGAGGACATCAATAATTACAGTTGTAGTTGGAGCCCTCGATTGATTGTAAAAGGTCCAATAGACTCATTGAAGGGATTCTGGTAGCCCATGCCTTAAAGAATGACAAAAATTGTACTCACAAATACAGCTCACATATTTAAGAGCTTATCTATGTAGAATATGTGTGATCTTAGATTTTTTTTTTTTGTTGTTGTTTTTTACATAAATGATCTGGGAAAGATGTCATGAAGCCATTTCTGACCTTAGGTCTCTGGTTGGGACCCAGAAGAAAAATGTTTATACAACAGAAAACCAAGGAAATAATAATAATAATCTGGACAAATGAGCTTAAGTTACAATTTTATGAGGAAGACACAACAAACCTGCTCTATTAGTTTAGACCCTGGGAAACAATCAATAATTTAGAGCAAGAAAAGCTTATAAGTACTAGGTGTAAATGAGAGTGAAGGAATTCACCATAAAAAAATGAAAGAAATAGTGTGAAAAGAGTACTATAGAAGGGTATGACTGGTATTAAAACTGAATTGAATTCTCAGAACAGAATTATGGGCATTTTCATCCATCCTGATTCAATATAGTTTCAACATCTTGAACTAGACTCTAAAATGACATCAGACAAATGGATTCTAAAACAAGAAATCTTCTTTTCTAAGTATAAGATGCATCATCCAAAGGCTGATGTAGACCATCTATACATACCCTGTAAAGAAGGTGGAAGAGGTCTTATTCAGCTTGAATTGTCATACAAGACAACTATTGGCTTACTAACTTATATGGAAACAACAAATGACTGGATGATAAAATTAGTGAAACAACACAAAAACAGAAAGAAAAAAAATATTCAATAATAAAAAGAAGGTTGTAAATATAAACAACATTTTACATTTAGTAGATCCTGTAGTAAATCAAAACAGAAGCCAAGAACCAACTATTGCAGCAAAAGATATGAAAAAGAAAGCCAAGGATAAAGCCCTTGAACAGATGAAACAACGCTGGCAAGACAAACCTCTGCATGGCCAATATCCAGAACGTGCAAATAAACCCAATGTTGATAAAGTTAATACTCATCGATGGTTACGAGCATCTGGATTAAAGTCTGAAACTGAAGGCTTTTATTCTTGCAGCGCAAGACCAGAGTCTTTTTCACTAGGAATTTTCAGGCAAATATCATACATAATAATGTGGATCCAAAATGCAGGTTCTGTGACAAATACCAAGAAACAATAGACCATCTAATCTCAGGATGTTCTATACTTGCCCCAAATGAATATAAAAAAATCGTCACGATAGAGTGGGGCAATACTTACACTGGACAATGTGCAAACACTTTGGAAAATGTAAGCAAACACTGGTATGAACATCGGCCAGCGCCGGTTACAGAAATAGAAGATGTCACCATTCTATGGGATTATACCATCCACACAGACAGAAAAATTGAAGCAAATAGGCCGGACATTATTGTCAAAACCAGAAAGAAAAACTTGCCTACTAATTGATATGGCTTGTCCAGCGGATTGTAACATAGCAACCAAGGAATTTGAAAAAACTATCAAAATACAAAGACCTGGAAATTGAAATAGAAAAAATGGAAATTGAAAACAAGAATAATACCAGTGGTAATAGGTGCACTTGGAATTATAAAAAATGGAACAAAACAACACATTGAAAGAATCCTTGAAACCCCAGCTTAAGAGACATACAGAAAATTGTCTTATTAAGTACAGCACACACACTAAGGAGAACTTTGTCTATGTAACGCTAGCAACTTAATCGGAAAAAAAAAAAAAAAAAAAAATTAACATGAAATGTGGTTATAATAACACACCACGACCTGCCTTAGGTCTTTCCGCAGACTTGGTAGGTAGTGTGTCCATAGCAGAAATCGAATGATGATGATGATGACAATAATGATAATAATAATAATAAAAACTAAGCATGATAGTGTGGGCCAATATCTGCACTTTAACGTATGCAAAGCTTTACGGGAAACTCCAAGAAACAGGTTTGAACGACACCAAGGCCCAGTTACAAAGATAGGACTTGTAACAACTTTATGAGACATTACAATACCCGCTGACAGAACAATCAAATCTAATCACCCAGACATTGTTATCAAAGACCACAAAAACAGAATGTGCTTTCTTATTGACATGGCAAACGTTCAGATTGTAATATAGCTTTGAAGACCTTCAAAAAGCTATCAAAATACAGGGATCTTGAAATGAAAATCTCAGATATGTAGCACATGCGGACAGCAGTAATTCCAGTTCTAGCTCGTATTGATTCAAATAGTTTCTGATAGACTCATTGAAGGGATTCCTGATAGATCATACCTTAAAGAATTACAAAAATTATACTCAGAAGCACAGCTCATACATTACGAAGAGATCCATGTATGTAAAAAGGGTTTGATCTTACGTTTTTTTTGTTTTTTTTTTTAAATGTTCGGTGGAAAATGTCACGAAGCAATTTCTAACCTTAGGTCTATGTTTGGAAGCGGGAAGGGAATGTTTATACGACAGAAACCCAAGGAAATAAAGGAAATAATAATAATAATAATAATAATAATAATAATAATAATAATAATAAAACAATTAAAGCCAATCGCCCAGACATTGTTATTAAAGACATTCTTATTAAAGACCGCAAACAAAAAAGTGTCTCCTTATTGATATGGCAGACCCAGCAGACTGCAATGTATCTTTGAAGATATTCAAAAAGCTGTCAAAATACAAGGCCCTTTAAATAGAAATCTCGAAAATGTGGCATATGGGAACATCAACAATCCCTGTTGTAGTTGGAGCCCTAGGACTGGTTGGAAAAGATTGCAGTAGACTAAGTGAAAGGATTCCTGGAAGTCCATGCCTCAAAGTGAAACAAAAATTGTTCTCACAAGTTCAGCCCACACTTTACGAAGGGCTTTATTTATGCATGTGTTTTTTTTTTGTTTTTTTTTTGTTTTTTTGTAGTGGAAATAGTCATGATACCATTTCTAACCTTAGGTCCCAGGGCGGGACCCGGAAAGAAATGTGTAAACCCCAGATATCAATGGAAATAAAAATAATAACAATAGCGATTTAAGCGCAAAAGAGTGAAATCACTTGTATGAAGGTAAGGTTTTAAAATGAAAATATAACTATTTGGTCTTTTATGATTGTGCGTAAAATAGATAATTTACAAGAAGCCTTTGGTTTAAAAGAATATCAAATCCTCTCTCTTCTGCTCCGGATCTGTGGATTGTTTCTTTATTTTTGAATATAATTTCTTCTTTCTTCTACGGTGTGGTCGATCTGTGTACGGAAATTCTAAAGTCGTTATTCAAAGGCACGCTTACACAGCCGGTGTCTGACACAATGTGATGTTTAAGGTGCGTGTGGTTATATGCGTACATTAACTGCGGGCAAAACATTGTTCATAGCTAACCTTTCTTGTTTTGGGAACACTTCACGCGTTAGTAATGATCCTAACCCGTTCCCAAGGGAACAGTAATTCATGGAAGTGTTACATTATTTAGGTCCGTGAAATCCCATAATATTACGTCATTTCTATTTTCCAAGACAGTTTCTCTTTTTAGCTGATACGATTAGGCCACTTGTTCGAACCCAAACACGTTGCGCAGTTCTCTGTAAATAACCGCAGCCACCCTGTCGTCCCTAAACATAAGCCTAACCCTCACTTTCATCCTTTGCGGCTAATTATAGTAATTACTTTTATTTTACTATTTTCTTTCCCTCAATGATTGGCTGCTTTCTTATTTTTCAAATGTTTGCGTCAATAAAGCCATACGATAATTCTTCATATTCCAGCTGTCATCTTCTTATAGAAAATGGAATCTTGATTTCCAGGAAGTCTCCCGGAAAACAGCTTTCTCTCATTCTTGTCGGATCAAGTTTACAACGGAAATTACTGAGATTTCTTTTATGTTATTACGGTTAGAGCCAGGCGTTCCATGTTCTTCATGAATCAGTGTCATCCCCTTGTCATAATCATCGTATCACTATCCGAGAATTTATTCATGGCTTCGAAAACGTTATAGTGCTAAAGATTGACTGACGGCCAAGACATATTGATCTTTTAACATAGATGCTTCACCCAAATTATATCGCAAAAGCAGCAATACCTACTTACATACACTGACATGCCAATATTCGTTGGATATGTGCTTAGTACAAGAAAAAGATATCTCTCAAATTAGAAATTCGAGGTAGCATAGTCTCAAGCGGAAGAGTAATGAGAGATTATGTTTTCTTTCTTCTTCATATTCCACCTTTATTTTCCAGATATGCGATTTTTTAATCGGAAAACCGTGTTGTTAGAAAATTAGTATAGCAACTACGATAGCAACTTGGGATTGTCAAGGCTTCATCATGTTTAAACACCGGTTTCTGTACGATTAGCGAAGTTAAGCAACGTTGAGCTTTGTCAGTACCTAGATGAGTGACCGCTTGGGAATGCCAGGTGCGCTACGTTTGGATGTATGTTTGATGTAATGTTATAAATGAAGTTGAGTCGGTCGGAGAAAGTTCCAACCCATTTTAAGTATGCTACTACTGCAACTAGTACTTCTTCTTCGTCATCATTTTAATCTTTTATTCATCGAGTCCCCTTTAGTTCATGTGGGGTACGGTGTAGCAATGGAGAGCAGCTAGGACCGACGAATCGTAGAGCCGATTTTGAATTTCAGTGGAGTCTATTACATTCACTTATGACATGAATCCATGTCCTCTTCACCCATCGATTGGTAAATAGCAGGACAGACGGGGTCCTATAGCCTTGATTGGCGACTAATATAGAAGTAAACTCTGAAGAGAGATGAGTTGACTCAGACTATCTTACCGAGATACCACCACTGCTGGAAGACGCGATCTTTTAGCACATGGGTAATCATAGCTTTTGCCGCTTTCTGTACTTTGTAGCTATTAGAAATGTGTGTCTTCTTGTCATCCTTACCACTATATACCTTCTATTTTCACAAACATTTTATTGAGTACTAGCAGTAGAGCCCGGCATTGCCCGCGGGATGTAACAGTAGGAGATAGATCAAGTATCGACCATCATAAAGACTGAAAAATAAAATTGACAAAGATTATTGTTTAAAGTTGATGGACACGCATGTCGTAATTAATTTTTTGATTTGTTTTGTTTTTTTTACGAATTGGTCAAACCCAAAAACATTGTTTTCAATCGTGATGAATCTACCGATTGAATAAAATTTTTCAATTTTATTATAAACAATTGTTTTGTAAATGGAATTTTTAAAGCATTATGAATGTAAAAATAAAGAAAAGAGTATGCAAGACAATAAGAAACACTACCTGCCAAACAAAAAGTGAAGTTTTGTTGAAATCGGTTGAAAAATGTAGGAAATTTGATCCCATATATAAACGAACACACACACAGACACACAACCTGGGTTTTATAATAATTATAACTCTATATGAGTTGTCCCCGTTTCATTCTTGTGACAGCAATGCCTTATAATCGTGTTTTCAAATTGATTTCATGTCAAAACAATTGTGTTTTTCCAATTTTTGGCTCTGTCTGAACCACTGCAAGGTAATTTTACATAGTCCTGTGAAGTTTTGTTGAAATCGGTTGAAAAATGTAGGAAATCCGATCCAATATATAAACAAACAGACACACACACACACAAAATATGCGTTTTATAATAAGTATGATTTCAATCTGTTCATCTTGCTGTTCTTTGAGTCTAAAATCTTCAACACCCTCACTTCTCATGATGTATCCTAGAAATGTCAACTGTGTTTCTCTGATTCTAAGAATAATTTTCCTTTTGGCTTCCTTTTCATTAATATTTCTACGTTACTCAGACGATGCATTCTTAACATCCTTTTCTAGAAATACACATCTGTTGACTTGGGTCTCTTCTTCATCTCTGAACTGATCGACCAATTTTCAATGCGGTGGGAGTAATATATATTTAATAAGATATCAGCTTTTCTTAAAGTTAAAATAACACGGACATTTTCTATTTACTAATACTTTGCTTAGCTTCTGAAATGCATTTTCACCATCCCAACGCTCCTTCGGATTTCGGTGTCACATTTTCTGTACTCTGCCAAAATCACTACCAGATATTTAAATTTTCGTGCTTCCTTGATTTTGATATCTTGTGGTTCCATGAAGAATTGGGTTAACCTAAAATTTTCGTAAAACAACCCAGATTCGCAACGGGAAGAATCAGACATTTTCTAAATATTTTAAAATAATAATGTAAATTTCAATCCTTCCAGAAAAAGCGATAAGAAAAAAAAAAAAAAAAAATTAAAATAATTGTTTTTAAATTTAACATTTTTTTTTTTTTTTGTTTTTTTTTTTTTCTTAAAAAGCCGTTTCAAAATGAAAAAAAAAAAAAAAAAATATAAAATGGATCAAATTAAAAATTAATAAGGATGAAAAAACTATTATAATTCTGTATATTAATTTACATTTTGGGACTCTGCCCCCATTTTTTTAAATTTTCCCGCGTTTCCCCTTTACGGCTTCTTCAGGATATTCTATATTTCTGTATGGGTATTTTGATTTACTTCACTTTTTCGGACTGCTGTCTTCGTTTTTTTTCCATATTCGACTTTCGATTGTGCCCCCGGGCCCTTTTTCGGATCTTTCTATATTTCAAAATGATATTTTTTTTTAAAACCCGTGTTCAGATTGTTTTCCCACTTGTATTGCCATATTGGACGCTTCGGGCCGTTGTACCCCCCCTTCTTCAGGGTATTTCTATATTTTGAGATGAGGTTTGTAATTTTTTACACTATTTACATTGTTCAGATTATTTTCCTCATTTTATTTCCATACTGCGACCCTTTATTTGGGCTCCGGTCTTCTTCGGGTGATTGGATTTTCGAACTAAACCCCTTTTTCCCCACTGGGATGACTGTTCAAGTTCCATGTGCCATGTCTGTTTTGGATGTCCCCAGATCCATGCCTTTAACTAAATTCTCAATTTTTTTTCCCCTGTCTAAACCCTGGTCAGTGGATAAAACCGTTGGTTGGACCCAAACTTGCCCCAGAGGGATTCAGCCCTCATTTAGTCAAACTTTTCCCAAACCCTCTAGCTATGTTTCTATACCCTTTGTGGCAACCGGTTGGAAAAAGGAAATCAATTAAAAAAGCTGTATGATGTAGCCCTGTCAAGCACATACTTCAATCGTTTGAATGGAATGATCCCGATTACAGTCGCTTTTTATATATATATATATATATAAATATATATATATATATAAATTAATTGATTTAAAATTTTTTTTTTTCGCTACACAGTTTTAACCCATGCAAAATGGGCTAAAAGCTTCAATTTTAAATTTTTGTAATTAAATTAAAGGCATTATTCCCATTTCACCCTAAGCAAATTTTAAGTAACTTATTTTAAAATTACGGGTTCTAAGGCATTCAAAAATTCTAACTTGTATCCTTGGCTGAATTATGAATTTTTTTGAAACTCACAGAAGGGCAACAGATCGGAGAACAACGGAGGGCCATCTTGTATTTCAATATGGCCCTTTAGACTTAATGCCCGTTTAAAAAGCCAATAATTCCCGCACCCCCCTTATATTCGGTTTTTTCATAACCCCATCCTCCCTATGCCCCCGATATCTTCTCATTTCCGGCTTTTTTGCCGTTTCTTTCCGATGGATTTTTTGAATGCGGAACTCCTCGAACTGCGTGTGTGTTGTCCCGGACACACCTTGGGGTCCTAATGGACTCGACCAGGGGCTATAAAAAGTGCGGGGGGGCCCCCTTTTTTGGGGGGTCAGGTCGTCCGTCGGCAGCAGTGTGGGGGGCCGTTTTGTTTTGCGTCAAAAGTTTGTTGCAAGAAGGCGTTCGTCTTTTGTCAAGTTGTTTTTTCCCCGTTTTTTCCCAAAATTTCCTTGCATTTCAATTTTTTAATAGAAAATTTGAAAAAATGAAACCGGAAGAATCCCATAAAAAGAAATAAGAGATAAAGAAACCAGCATAAAACTTCCGGTTTTTCTCCCAATTCAACAAAATAAATAGTGAAAATAAAATATAATAAAAAAAAGTGTTTATTATTTTTTGTCAATTGAAGAACAAAGAAAATATATAAGCCCAATTTCATTTTTGGTTTTTCCCCTTTCTATCATGGGTTTTAAAGCAAAAACATCGCCAAAATGAAGGTAGAAAAATCACTAAACAAAAATTTTTAAAGGGGAAAAAGAACAAAAAAACCCCAGAAACATTAAGGGCGGAGAATCCCCTCCTGTATGGCAGTGAACAAAATGAAGAAGATACTTGAACAACGAAAGGAGACCCCCCCTCTTTTAATTACCCCCTCTCGACCCCGGGTTCCTTCCTCTCCTTAAAAAAGACTCTACACCCACGCCGGCCTTGGAGTTTCTTCAAGGACCATCATCCACTGGCTAGGATCTCTCTCTCTCTCTCTCTCTCTCTCTCTCTCCCCCCGAATCTCCGGGTCATTCTAATGTCTCAGTCTATCTCCCTCAATTCTGGCATTTCTTCCCACGCTCTCCATCCCCCCAAAGTGGGGGGTTCCGAAAGCATTCCTGACAAAAAACAAGGGCTTCTCTCCACCCGTTTCCATATCTCGGTTCGGGGGGCATTCCCCACCATCCCCGTGGCAAAACCTATAACTGCCTTGCTCCCTCAAACCTTAACTTTTCCTCAATCCCCACCAAATAGTTGCTTTCCCACTTTTCCCCCAACAACCGGGCGGTAATTTTTTTTTTGATCTCGTTCCCCCCCCCCCGAATCCTGTCCCCCCTGCAGCCTGCCCTTTTGCAACTTGATCGCGATTCGTAAAAATCTCCTTCTTCCATCCCCACAAAGCCCCACCAACAAAACATCTTTCTGTTATCAACGGGCAAACTGGGATGGTTCAAAATTTCTTCCGATGGCCTGGGGTTGGTCCCCCTTAAAAAAATGCGCTTCCTAGGTTTCCCCCTGGTTAAATGCGGAATCAGGCTTTCATCCCCAAAAATCTGGTTTAAACCCGCGCTCATTCTTTTGTTCTCTGTGCCTTGCTCAGCTGCCATTGCCCATAAGAATCCTTCTTCCGCCTATTGTATGACATTCAGATTCCGACGTCTTTTGTCCCACCCCAAGGTGTCCTCAATGAAGAAAAGTCACTATTTGCTGATAAATGAAACAATGTATTGACCGCTTGACTAAGGATTATTGGCTTTTCCCCAAAGGCTACTTATGAACACAAACCCACAATACCTTCTTTGTTCAACCAATTTAACTGAAAAACTCATTTTTTCGAAATTCTCACCCAACTAAACCCTCACTCATCCTTTTACCCCCCCCGTTTTCCCCCAGAACTGAGGCTCTATTGAACGGTTACTTCCCGTCGTTGGTATTGGGCATCATCAAAATTAACTCCCCAAAAGGGTTTGCAGTGGAGACGGGATACCAACATTTTTGAAAAATTTGTTTTCCAAAGGCCCCCCTCTGCCTCAATGAATCTTGCTTTTTCCCGCCTGTTGGAAGTCCTTATCTTTTTCCGCGAAAACCCTTTGACCATTCTATGTCCTATCAGTCTCCTATTATTCTTAAGAAAGTCAAGCTTTAATCAATGCCGAAGTGGTTAACCATATCCCGGGTCCTCTCGCAAGCAATTTGGTTTCCCTTTTCGGGTTTGACAGCTGATATACCAACCCCTAACAAATTGTTTCCAACACTTCACAATAACGGGAAGCTCGTGCCCCTTGCTCCCGAATCTCTAAAGGTTTGATGGTTTGGGGTGGGTCTCCCTAAACTTTAGGATACGAAATTTCGGGGCGATTTTTGACTCAAACGATCATTCCCGTCAAACCTAACGAAGGGCGTCCTTTCCAGAACGCAGGTGCTCAAGTTTTATCCAAGCCCACTCTGTTCTTTTCTTCATTAACGTCTTGATCTCATCGTTCCCCATGTAAGCATCTATCGACGACACTCTTTTTACTCCTCCCTAAAAGGAAAAGGGTACCTAAAAAAAACTAACCTTCTAGTATCGAAAAAGAATGTTATTTATTAAGGTTGTAAAAAAAAAAAAAACATTTTTCAGTCTAAACATTTTATTTCTTCTTCAAGTTTTGTTTTTAAAGGAAAAATTACAGCCTGACAGAAGACAGTGTCTTTGAAATCTTTTTAAAAAAATACACAGACCCATCAAACAATTTTATACAAAAAGACCCATCATTCGTGGTTGTTGTGTTTAATGTTATATTTTTTTGGAAAGAGTTTTTCCCATTAACCCATTAATATTCTAAGAAATGTATGATTATTTCTTTATAATATATAATATATGCTGCCTAATATATATATATATATATATATATATATATATATATATATAAAAAAAAACTTTGGATCATATGTAGTAAAAAAATTACAAGGAAAGGAAAGGGTTGGGGGGCCGTGATCCCCGCCCAAAAGGAAACCCGGCAAAAAAAAAAAGACTGATTTTCTCATCAGTGTCCATCTTGCACATATAAAATCTACCATTCATCCCATTGAACTCTTTGATATATCTGTTCGGCTGCTATAAAGAGAAAAAAAAAAGACATAATAACATTGACATTGCATTTAAATTTTGAAGATAAAAGTTTGCATCTTGGACACCGAAGAAAGTTCTACAAGCGAGAAATGAAGCTGTTAGCATAGAAGGATGATATAGAATAGCTTAGTGATACCCTGCATCTGGTCAAGTTTATTTTTTTTTCACTTCCCAAATTTTTAAAATTTCTCATTTATTTCGGGCCTACACTGAACCTGACAGCCCGACATTATAGTAGTTTATGTGCATATTTTATTTTTGCTTGTTCTTTTTTAGCTAAAGTTGTTTTAAGCGCATAACACGACCAAAACGTCTATTCAGTAGAATAAATATTTTTCCAAAAAAAATCATAATAGCAAGTATTTTAAATTAAAAAAAAATTATCTTTTAAATTTTTCGGTTTAATTTCTTTTCCTTGATTTAAAACCTTTTTTTTATTTTATACATTTCTGGGTTTTTAAATGTACGGGGGGGTATCTGAGAACAATTAAAAACCTGAAAAAACACAATATTTTTTCTTTGCGCCGTGTCTTTGGATATGGCTCTCCACTTCTTCTTCCTTGTAGCTCTCAATAATTTTTGTCTTTGTTTATTTCCCCAGAACCTGGTCCCCACCCAATTCTTAAGCCCTTTAAAATAAACGCGTTCTTTCCCCTTTTCCTTCTTTCCCCCTATCCCCTGTGGTATCAGATTTTCCAAGCTATCCTTTTCACTTTCCCAGAAATTTCGGGTGTTTATGTTAATTATGAGTTTTCCTTTTGTTTTCCCCCTCCAAAACCTCATCGTTGCTCATTGTAAAAAAAAAATATTTTATTAAGTTTTTTTTAAAAAAAAAACATTTCTGAAATAATTAAATTAATTTGTGAATAAGTCCTGAAAGTTTCATTAAAATACAACAATTATTTGATTTTTACAAAATTTTTTCAAATCAATTTTTTTTTTCCTTTGCAAAAAAGAAAAAAAAAAAAAAAAAAGGGCACAAATTTTCTTTTTATATACCGTGCCTATGAACACAAATTGGGTATGTCCCAATCCTCATAAATCGTTGGCCCACTTTGTAAATTGGGGTAATATGCTGTCTAAGTAGTCCACCATAGCGTGGTTTTCTCCACGCCGCTGGCATTTGTTTTTTTATTGATGTTATAAATTACCATTTCATTTCAACCTCCGTTTTGGTTTTCGTCATTCATTAACCCTTTCTAGGTTACAACACTATTTCTCAATTTCCTTATCTCCCCAGACTATTCGTATCTTCCTCGACTCGCCCTTATCTATCTATCTGGTAAAACCATACCTATAAAACACTAATGGACATACCCCAATCCTCCTTTGGGACAGGGTTGTAAAGTGGAAATAATATGCTTTTCGTGTCCCCCAAATAATCAGTGGTTTACCTACTGCACGCCCTGGCGTATTGTATTTTTTTGATGTTATTTTAAACCTTTTTCTTTTCCCAACCTCCAGTAGAATAAATAAAATTTTGCACACAAAAAATCTTAATAGCAAATCATTATTAATTTAAAAAAAAATGTTATCCTTAAATTATTTCTGAAACTTCGTTTTTTTTTTTTTTTTCCAAATTTTAAAAAACCTTTTTCTTTTTTTTTCCAAAAAAAAAATTTTTTTTTGTTTTGGTTTTTTTCTTTTTTAAAAAGGGTTTTTTTTTTTGAGGTTTTTTTTATTGAATTTTATTTTTTTTTTATTTATTTAAAAACCCCCCTTTTTTAATTTTTTTTTATTTTAAAATTTTAAAATTTTGAATTTTCTTAATACCTTTGGGAAAACCCCCCGTTTTTTATTTTAAACCCCCAAAGGGAAAAAAAACATTTTGAAAACCCCCGTAAAAAAAACCCCCAAATATTTTTTTCCTTTTAGGCCCGCCCCCTCCTTCATGGTTTTCTTTTTTCTTCCTTTCCCCAAAGTTTTCCCCAATAAGGGTTTTTTTGGTTATTTCTTAATTAATCTGTATTCATTGTGTTGTTGTTAACAATTTCCTGCCCCTTTCCTTTCCCTCTTAATCCTGGTTGGGGGGAAAATTTTCAAGGTTTCCGGGATTATGCGAGGTTAAAAATATAATTAATATTTTATACAACCTTATCATTTGTTTTTCATGGTTCGGGGGTAACGATTTTTCTTCCCTCTTCGTTCTGTCTGTCTTTTGTCACCTTCCCCCTTTTTTTTTTTTTTTTTTTTGGGTTTTTTTTTTTTGGGGGGGGGGGGGCCTTTTTGTAAAAAGGGGGAACCCTCAACAATTTTTAATGCCAAAGTCTAAATTTTTGAACGCAATTTTTAAAAAACCCTTTTTTTTTTTTTTTTATTTTAAAAAAAATAATTTTTAATAATTTTTTTAAAAAAATTAAAAAAAAAATTTTTTTTTTTAAAAAAAAATTTTTTTTTTTTTTTTTTTTTTCCTTTTTTTTTTTTCAGAAAAAATTTCCCCCCATATTTTTTAAGAATTTTTTTAAGGATAAAATGTTAAAAGTTCACAAATTTAAAAAACTAAAAAAAAATTGTATTTTTTTTTAATTAATTTTGTTTCCTTTTTTAAATTCCTGATAAAATTCCCCCCCTAAAACATTTAAAGCTTTGGGATAAATGGGACATTAAAAGGAGATCCCACCTTCCCCCCCCCCCGTTCTTTTTTTGACCCCTTTAAAAAATTTTTTAAAAAAAATAAATAAATAAAAAAAAAAAAAACAACGGAACATCCCCGTTCTGGATTTTTTAACTTGTCCATTTAAAAAACGATCATTGTTCATGTTTTTCCAATTAACAAACCCTTTCCTCATCACATATCTTGTCCTTATAACACATTCAAATGAGATAAATTTTTAAAATAAATAAATAAAAAAAGTGAAGTTTAGTTTTTTTTGTTGTGAGACCAAATTACAACAGGGACTTTTCCCAGATATATAAAGTATGCGATAAAAAACCTCTAGGAAAAGAAGAGGGGAGGGGGAGGAGGGGGAGAAGAATGCAAGAGAAAAGTATTCTAATCCGAGTATCGCCGCTCCCCCCAATTTGGACACTGCATATAGTAAACCCCCTTTATTTCACTATCTTTTTCCTTTTTTTAATATATCTTTCTTACCTCTAATCCTTTCCGTTTTTTTTCCTTCCCTGGTCCCAACTTTGGGTCGACACCCTTTTGAACTTATTTTTTTACGGGGTTTTTAAAAAGTGTAATAAAAAAAAAATTTTGATTTACATTTGGGTTTAAACGAATGACCCTTTTTTTTCATCCACTGGTGTAGAATGTTCCTTCCCGAGGGGTCTAAACCTTAAGTTAGGGTTAAAATTTATATATCCCACATATCCCCAATTATTTCCTTTTACCCCCCTTCATCCCCTCACCCTCTTCCCGGTTTTCAAGTTTTCTCCCCTTTTAAAAACTACTAATTTTTTCATCTCAGCTGTAGCTGGGTTTGGAAAACAACTCTATAAAGTCCCGGGTCCCCCAACGTTTTTTTCCAATGTGCCATATAGACGAAAAAAAGGTTTCCTTTAAATTAAACATCCCAAGAGACTGGGCGTAAAAGGGAAACGTCTGAAATGGCAATAAAGATGAGGGCAGGAGTCCCAAAAGAAATAATTACAATACTTCATCTCAGAAATATAGAAATATCCGAAGAAGGGGCGTAGAACGGCGAAACTCGGAAAATGGCAACGTCCCAAGAATGTAAATGATTAAATTTTACCCCATCTGAAATATGAAAAAACCCTGAAAAAAAGGGGGGGCTACAACGGGGAAATTTGAATATGGCAATAAAGATGAGGGCAAAGTTAAAATTAAACGTTTAGATATATTGGCACCATTTGTCGAAAAATCGTTAAAAATCTTTGAGTTATTCAGCTAAAAAGAGAACGGGTTTAAAAATCGTTTTTTTTTTCAGACCCACTGTTTTTAAATGAACAATGGTGAGGGGAAAAAAAAGTCATTACGGCCTTCAGTAATGGGAAACCCACATTCATAATCGGGTTCCCTTAGGGTTTATTCAAGAACCATCAAAAGAACGGTGAATGGGGTTTTAAAAAAAAGGGAAAAAAATAGAAAAAGGGAAAAGAGATTTGGGGGGGTTTGGGTTTAAAAAATGGAAAGGTATCATCATTTCAACTTAGAACTAAAGAGATGAATTAGAAAAGATCCCGAGGGGTTTCACCTTTGGGAGTACAAAAATGCAGTGAAAAGACTTGAAAAAAAACCGTACATGAAACCCCTGAGACACGTTGTTATTTCAAAGGGCCCCGAAAGTTAAAAAGTTAGAAGGGTAGATCATCGTGAATAAGAAAAAAATGATCCTGGGAAAAAATATATATATATATATATATATATATATATATATATATATATATATATATTTACAAAATAAAAAATTGGAAAAAAATCTTAGATTTCTTCAAAATTTTCAAAATTAAAAATTTTTTTTTAAATTTTCATTTTAAACCCAATGTTTTTATCAACAAAAATTTAAACTGGGGAAATTTTTATATATATATATATATATATATATATATAGAAAAATTTTAAACCTTCATGAATTTAAAAAACCCTTTAAATTTAAAATTCTTAGCTATGATTAATTAATAATGAACTTTTCATTTCGTTTAATCGATTTTTCCCAAAATCCAGTAAGCTTGGAAAATTTTACATTTTTTGCTCAAAATAAGTCTAATAGTGTTATAAAACCTCCAGAATTCCAGTAAAGGGAAAACCAAAACATTTTTAAAATACAAATCTTTTAAACTAACAAATGGAAAAATTTTTTTTTACCAATTTGGACAATTTGCAGTTACACCTGGTATATACGACGGGTGAGCGGGTAACTTCAAGAATATTGATAATCTCGACCAGAATTTTAAATAATTATCTACCAGAAGGGGGGGTTTTGGTCAGAAAATTGATTATTTCTTTTTTGAAGGCATAAAATAAATAAAATTTTTTTTGGCTGCCCCTGTGGAAAACTGGACTGTTTCCCCGGAAAAAAAATGAATTAATCGAAACCTGTAAATAAAAAAGTGCTTAAAAGGACCAAAATGGGTTTGCCAAAAACCCCCCTTTTTTCGGGTTTTTTAAATTTAGTCGGGGTAAGTTTTAAAGAGTATTTTAATTTTTTAAAGTTTTTTTTATTACTTTCTCAATTTTTTTTCCCCCTTTTTTAAAATTCATTTATATCTGATATAAAAAAACCAGTCATCCTTGAAAAATTAAAATAGGTAGTAAGTACCTTTGGGCCCTCGGCTGGTTAATGGTTGAAATGGTCTTTAAAACTTTCAATGAATATGAGTTCGTCCCCCCTGGGTCTCCATACTTTTGGCCATGTGCCATCTAAACCCCCTTAGAAAATCAATATAGGTATAAAAAACCTATAAATCAAATGTCTATGAGAGATTCAGGAAGCTGAGGTAACGACCGGGACGTCGACCTTTCCCTTGGCACTCACTATTAGATTGACCTTTTGTATAATGTCCGTATTTTATATTGTATTTTGTACAATAAACCTTTCTTTTTTTATCCACCTGGTTTAAGTATTTATTCCCCTTTGAACGGGATAGAACAATATTTTTTAAGAGTCTATAATTCTATAATTTTTTGATCTTTTCTTGCATTGTTACAAAAAAGGGCACAAAGCAAATCAAGCCTTTTTTAAAAAAAATTATTTTTTGTTTTATGTTTATGTGAAAAAATGTCTTTCCTTTAAAATTTCACTTAGTAATTTCGGTCTTGTTTGATTTTGTTATTTTTTTTCATAATCAGAAAAAGAGAGGTGCGGTTTTGCATTGGTGGCCACAATCTTCCCAACATAAGGTAGCAGATGCCCCAATGATAGCAGACATGAAAAGAAATTGCAAAATGGGGCGATAAAAGTGTGAAGAAGGGGTAAGCATAAACTCGAAAACAGAATGCATGGTGATCTGTAAAGGATGGCCGAAATGCGTTTGCAGGTCGGGGGCAATGATTTAAGCGCGGAAATTTTAAAAAGGGAAGGTTTTGACGAGGAAGGTTTCGACCGAGATCCTAACGTATTGGGGTGGTCGGACGCATTCTAAAAGCTGGGCGGGGTACTGCGAGACAGGAGGTTTCTTTGGTAACGAAGAAAAAAAAACGGGCTGTTACGCGACATCTGTCCTTTTTTATGGCGCAGTGTTGGGTGATTTTTAAAGATGACGAAGAAATTAGGCAAAGGAGATTTGGGTTTTTCAGAAGGATGCTAAAAAATTGGACCGACGGGGTGAGCAACGATGAAGCCTTAGAGGATGCAAACAAAGGGGGAGCCTTTTTCTTTTCAGGAAGAGGCAGCTGAAGTTTCTGGGGAAAAATAATAGGAAGGAGGCCTGGGAATTTGAACTCACGGGGCGTTTAGGGGAAAGAGACAAGGGGAAAAAAACCCTGACATAACTAGCGGCCTTAACAAATGGATGACAGAACGTGATCTGGGGGGGTGGCAGGGGAGGCTTGTTGAGAGCTGAAAGGGATAAGGGTGTGGAGAGCCGATGCTCGACAAGACATAGAAAGAAAAAACATGGTAGAAAAATTTTGTCCCCCCGGTTTTTTTTTTTACATCATTTACATTATTCGAACTTTTTCCCCATCTTCATTGCCATATTCAAACATTACCCCTGGGACATGTCTCCTCGAGGAAAATGTCCAGTGGATAAAAAAATTTTTAAACCCAGTGACAAAACCCCAAAAAAGGTTATGAATTAAAACAGGCTACAGCATGGTGAACCGAGACTTGGAATTTCGTTAAAGGAAAAAATGGAATCCGAAAGAGGCGGGGCCCGGGGAACTGAAAATCTCCCCCGGTGGAGAAATAAAGGGTTCGGTTTCAATTAATAAAGAATCCCGGCTAAAACGGCCAAATTTTGAATAGGGCAATGAGGACGGATAACAGCCCTAATAAGATAAATAATTTAAATAATTAATACCCCATCTCAGATATATAGACCGATATTGAATGCATGGCATTGGAAATGAACAATATACCCGGGGAACGGAAACATCACCTGAAGAAGGCTGGAGCGTACAATGGCCCAAACGTTTGAATAACAATGAAGAGGGATAAAGTCCAATAATGTAAATAATCATAATACCTCATTTCGGGGATATAGAAGATACCCCTATTTTATATAAATAAACGGATCGTTCAATTCCAAACACTAATAAATAAAAAAGTTTGCCTATTAAAAAAAGTTTAGATTTACAAGCATATTAAAGAACAAAAGATTCAAAAAAACCGTAAAAAAAGCCCTTTTTTGAGTTAATGTCTTTGGCTAGTCGGTCCCAAAAAAAATGCCCGGGAATTGAAAAAAAAATCATTAGTAAGATTAATGGCTACCTTTAGAACAAAAAAAAGCGAATGTTGTTGAAGATGATTCTTTCGCGCACATAATTGTCAGCCAAGATTCACTGACTATCCCAACGGCGGGGCCCTATCGATATTCCAATTTCCCCGATAAGTCCTGCACCCCCTCTGAGAATGGATTTCCGATATTGTCGGAACATTTTAATGCTTTGTTTGCATTTCGCTCTGCCGGACCCCCCCCTGGACGCTTTCAACCCTTCCCAAACATTGTGCAGAAAGGACCTGGTGCTTCCCCCCCAAAAAAAAAAAAAAACCCACTACATTGTCGAGTTTGCGTCATCGCAACAATTAAAGCTGGGCTTTCATCTCATGCCTTCGCTGATAGGTCGTCATTGATGCTCTGAAAGGATAAAAATATAAATTGATTATCACGTAATTACAGGCGCATAATCCCGTGTCAAAATACTTTACCAGCCTGTATTTTTTTTTCTTTCTTTTTCAGCATTGTTTTTTTCCTTGCGCCGAGGGGTTATAAAACCCAAAAGAGCAGTATTTGATTGAGGGAAATAATTTAATTTTTTAATTTTAATTCAAAGCACGAGAAAGGATAAACATTACTAAACCAACCATCTTGTACTGCAAAAAAAAAAAAAGGTTTTTTTCCGCACCCTATTATTTTTAAATACCTTCCTCCTCGTAATGTTTATCGTTTTTAAAAGGATTATTTAAAATTTAATAAAACCTAAACATATGGAAATAAAATTCACTATTCTGGAGCAGAAAGGGAAAAAGGACGATGACCCCAAAAATTTTCCTTTTTGTCTTACGTCGAGGGGTTATCGGATGATTCAGAAGATTTTCTGATTTTTCGGTTTCATGGGGTTCAACCCCTACCGAGCAATACAGCATCAGGACCCTTGCGCCCACCCCCCCGACCTGGCCAGGTCACACGAAATTCGAGCCAATCACGATTCCATTCGAAAAAACACTTACCGATGTACTTCTAGGTCATCCCGTTGTGCTAACGTCCTCACGCCCACCGACACTTTTTGCCAAGAAAGAAAAAAGGAAAGTACATCCGGGTGAGCTCTACCCGGGGGCGTCGAGCCGTGCCCGAACCATGGGAGACGACGGGAGCAGGACGTTGGGAGAGAAGGGGAGACTCAGGCGACGACACAGAGTTTTGTACAGATCGTTTCGGCGGCATCGGAAGCACAAGGCAATCGTTTCCACTTCGGTCGTGTCAACCGCTTGGCATTGACCACGAAGGCTTAAGTATTCATTAAAAATCTGCAATCAATAATAAAAGCAATCCCTCCCGGCGGAGAACAGGGGTGAAGAATTGCATGTACTCGTTTGAGGCCCATAGAGATTAAAAAGGGTGGACAAGCCGCTTCCCATAAATATGGGCGGGAGGAACATAGAAATCCCGTAGTGGGGGGTGAAAAAGGAAAACCAATTGGCTTAAAGAGAGGAAAGGGTACCAGCCCGTGAAATGAAGGGAAAAAACTGGACGAGGAAGAACACTGGGGAAATTAACGTCTGAAAGGAATCAGCAGATATGCTAAACTATAAGGATCTCCAGCATTTAAATAAAAAAGTGGGGGGGGGCTAATAAAACAAGAAAAGACGACAGAATGTATTCAAAACGGGAATCAAAAAATAAGCGAAGAACAATCAAAACATGACAAGAAGCAGCGCATGCAACCCAATCAACATGCAGGTTGGGTTAAAAACCCCGTTAGTACAAAATTTTTACGGGGGGATGGCTTGGTGGATAAAAAAGTTGGTTTTGAATCACTGGGTCGGGGACTATTCTTTTTTTTTTTAAGGTTCCTTTTTACAAGGCCCGTGGGACACTGTAGGTGAGAGTTACGTTGGTGGCCATTTGTGTGTTTTGGGTTGGGAGATACCGGGGTGGAAACGGGGACAAAATTGAAAGTACAAAAAAAAAACCGATTGCGGGATGGGGGCAGGGCAAATTGGGAAAAAGTGGGGGAGAAAATCAGCTTTCAAAAACAGACTAAACATTCTCGTCTCCATTTTCCTTTTGGACGTGAAACGTGGAAAATATTCAAAAAATAAAGGCTTCAGTTCAGAATTCCTGTAAATTACAAAATCATACCCTCAAGGCCGAAACTTTGGGATAACAAAAAAGGTGATTTCGAATAAAGGGTAAATCTTTCTCTCAAAAGAAAAAAATCTTCCCCCCCTCAAAATTTTTATTGATTTTAAAAGCATTGATTATAATTATTTTGTAACGTGGGGAAGGTTACTGAATAGAAAATCACGGGGGGAAATTCGATAATATTAGGAAAGAACAACAATAAAGATTCGAAGCGGGGGTAAAAGAAGTAGTCAACTGTTAGAAGTGGTCAAGTGAATTTCCCAAAGAATCTCCAACTGAAATACTCCAACCCCCAAGGAAGATGTGGCATAAGGCAAAATTTAAAAGGGATCGACCCCCTAAACCCCAAAAACCCTGACCCGTCTAAAAAAGGGTTGGGTAGCTTTTTTCCCGGGCGAAAATTTTCCATCACAGAGCCTCGTTTGGGATCCTCTCTCCCGAGGCAGAACAAGCACAGCTGGAACAATCTCCCAAAAGCAGGATATCTACCAAACCCCCCCCCGTCAAAAGTGACACAAGGCCGAATTTAATTTATCCGGCCCGTGGTTCGGGCCCAAAAATTTCCCCCCTAGACCTCTTAAAACAATGGGTGGGTATTCACGATAAAAAACTCTACCTTTTATCAGGCTTCGCCTGGGATCCCTCTGCACGGGGACAGGGGGACCAGCGCAGTTGGAAAATTTTCAAATGCAGAAAACTACAGTATTTATTTAATGGGACAACCCCTTATCGTCCGTGGATTAAACAATTATAATAAAACTTAATCATATGAAAGTGAATTTATATATTTTGTTGTTCTTGGAATCATACTTATTATAAAACTGTGACGGGTTACACCTGGCCCAGTGTCGTTATCCGTTGCACAAAACCCATTCTGCACCCTTTTTTTCTACTGAGATTTGGGGTTCTTCTCCTCCCTGATTCATCTTCCGGGGGATTCCCCTCACCTCCCAAACCCTTTTTTCTGTGTTTAATTCTCGTCCCGGGGTTTTTTTTCCTCTTTTCCTCCCCATTCTTCTTTCTGTAAGTCTTGCCTTGAATGTCTTCAATACCTCTCGACTCTATGTCTAAACTTCTCCTTTTTCTTTACCCCTTTCCCTTTAAAGCTGGGAAAGGGTTTTGATCCTCCTCCCCCCACCCCTGGCCCCTTTCCCGTCTTGTTGGGTGCCCCCTTTTAAAACCTTGACTGTTTGGGTTGGACCTCTTCGTCTTTCTCTTCCTTTCCTTCGGACAGGGGGGTGTGATGGCGATCCCCGGGGTCTTCTCTGCACTGATTAAAGTCGACACGGGAAATGTTAACCCGCTGGGGTTTTAATTTGTCCTCGGACTGCTTCTTTATCTGGTCAAGTTGACCTATCTCCCTCATCTTCTTGGGAGTCTTCCCCCTTTTCCTTTCCCTTCCCGGTTCAACCAAATTTCCCTTTCCCTTTTTCCTTGTCTTTTTGGCCCCCAGCCCCGCTCATTTCTAGGTTAGCTATTTCAGCCTTCTTCAGACCCCATTGGCATGAACCCTCCTCGCTCGCCCTGCCTTGATCCCTTATTACATATGTCGGGGCCCCGTCCTCTACTACCCCGGTGGTTTTTCCCATCTCTGGCCCATTTTTCCCCCTCTCTCGGTGGTTTTTATAATAAAACAGGGTCTCCAACCTTCAATTCTCCCCCTTTTTTTCAGCATTCACCCTCTCTTTTCCCTTTTCTTCTGGGCCCTCTTTTTTCCCCTTCTGGCCTGTACGATATCTTATGTTGCTGTTCAGCAATAGTTGATGTTTCTTCTCCCATATACCTTCTTCGGGGCTTCATTAGGTTTCTGGGGCAGGACCGTCTCTGAAACAAAAAAAAATAAGGAAAAATCGGGGGTTTTATTTTCGTAAACCCCCGGATAAACCTTCAAATAAAAATTCAATTTCCAATTTTTCTCCTGACCAACTTGGCCAATACATCCCCAAGGTTCTATGAAAACCTTTCCTTTAGCTTTTCCCGGGGGGTGATGGGGGGATGTTTTTTTTGCTCAAATTTCAAACCTTCAAAACTTCTCTCAGTCTTTCACATTCTCGTCCATTATCTGTTCCCAAATTTTTGGGAAGGGCACCATACCTGGGGAAAAATTTCACTTATTATAAACCCCGGGCCCCACAGTTCTGGCCTTCTTGTCTGGTCAAAATCCTAGGCCAATTTGTTAGCCAATCGACAAAACTCACTAAAAGTTTTTTTCCTTGTGCAGTTTCCCCATATGGTCCTGATCATCCCCCCTCCCCTCAGGGGAAATTTGGTACTCTTTTCCTCCAAGGGTGCCATTTCCTGCCTTCTGCTCTGCAGGGACTACAACTCGAACTAGTTAGTGACTTCCCCCTTACAGTTTGGGCCAATAGTACTTTCTTCCTTGAGATCCCCTTGTCCTATAAATTTCCCCTTGAACCTTTCGGGGCACTTTTCCCAAAATATCTCTGGTCTTAAACTTTTAGGAACAATTTTTTGACTTCATCCCTTCCTGGGGAGATAATCCCCTTTTCCCTCTTTTAAACCCATCCGGTGGTCTCCCCTCCCTTTTCCTTCTCTCTCAAACGCTATTTCACTGTCTCCTTTTTTTTTCCTTCCTTCTGCCCAGTAGGGATCATTTTATTATCTGGGCGCCCCCTTTTTCCCGTCCGATTCTAATTGGGGCGATCTTTTATTGAGTTAATTACCCCTATTCTAAGGGCTTTATCATCTACTCCCTTTTTCTCCCTTACAGATCTTTTTTCCCAGTTGTTTCGGTATTTTTGGGAGAGTAAATCTGCGCGTGTTTTTTTTTTCCTCCCAAGTACTCTATCTTACAGTGGTACCCCTTAAACTTAAGTCCCACTGTTAATTTTTTAAATTGTTGCCCCTCTGCCTGCAATAAATTTTGCAGAGGCTTTGGTCTGTCTTTTAGTGAAAACCCCCATTTAAATGGAAATTATTTTTGGAAGCATCCCTTGATAGCATATGCTTCCCTCTCTTTACTAACCTCTTTTGTGTCTCTGGGGAAGCTTATGGGGGGGAATATTCAGTACTTCCTCTGGTAAAACCTAACACTGGCCCCTTCCTTATCGGGGGACACGGCGGGGTAAGTACTGCCCCTACACTGCCCCGGCATCCGTTTTAAAATTCCTTGGGTTTGGGGTCGGGTTTCGTAAACCCTTTGGAACAGTCGTCAACTGTTCCTTTAGCGAATCAAATGCTCGTTGACATCCTCTGTCCACTTAAAACCTGGCTATTTCTTCGTCAGGGCCACTAGCGGTACAATTCTTGAAAATGCCGGGACAAAGCCGGTAGTAGCCTAAAAGCCCCTATAAAACCTCTTCCCTGCCTCACTGTTTTGGGGCCCCTGGCTTTTCCCCTTATGCCCTTTTACCTTACCCATGCCCGGGTTTTAATACCGTCCCCGTTTATGCCCAAACCCCAAATACCCAGTTTCTTCCCTCAGAAACTGTTTGACAATTTAAATTTTTTAACCCTGTTTCCTCAACCTTAACACCTTTTCTTAAATGAAAAAGGTTTGTTCCACTGTCCCCGAAAATATCAAGATATCGTCCAAATACCCCCTTGTGGCTCTCTTATCCTCCTAACACTATTGACTTTAAAGCTTTTGGGAAAGACTCCCGGGGCTTCCCCAAACCAAAATGGCATCACTCGGGGCTGAAACAGCCCCCAGGTGACCGAATGCGGCCTTCTCCCATCAGCCTCATCCGGGGCTACCTCCCCAACCCCGGACCTCATGCCCAACGTAAATTTTTGCCTTCCTAAAAATTTGCCAAAAATGTCGTCTATAAATGGCAATGGCACCGCCAACGCTTCGTTTAAAATTAAACCAAAACCCCTACACAAAAACTTGGCCTTTTTTTCTTACCTACTATTACTTTGGGAAGCCCCAAAGGAAGTCGATTTTTGATCATCCCAGCTTCAACATTTCCTTTTCCCCCCCTTCTAAAAGGGGTCTTTTTTTTATAGGTGTTCGGTGGGGTTTTTAAATTTTTCACGGGGGTGGTTTTTCATTTTCGATTTTCTTTTTCGACTGTGGGTTGCCCCTGTTCCTTGTCTTAAAGGCCACCACATCTCGATTGTTTTAACCCCCCCACTCTGGTTAAAATTCATCCGGTGCTAATATATCCTCATCAAAAGTTTCCCTTTTTGTTTGCTCTACTGGTTTCCCTTCGTTCCCCCTCAATCTCACCCGATTCGGTTCTGGGGGGCCTCCCCTATCTTCTCCCCCCCCAAACCCTTTGGGTAGTCTTTTGGGCCTGGTTCACCATCATAATGGGCACCAACTCAGCCCCCCCTACCGTTTCGCATAGGGTTACCTCGTTATCTTCTGGGCCCCTTTTCCTTCTGGGGACCAACTGCAGAGGTCCTCCCCTCCTTTTTTCTGACATTACCCTCCCTTTTTCCCAACACTGCGGTCCTGGGAGGTAACTTTACATCTTCCTCCACCACTATGGTTATCTCTTCCTCTGGTGGGCACCCCAATGGCGTTCTCTCCCCGTTCACCACCAACACAGTAGGTTTAAAAACTCTATCGGGGCCCCTCTGGCCCCGGGCCCAATTTTCCCCAAAGATTGCCCCCGACCGGGTCGGGGGGTTACGAAAAAAATTTTTGGGTGTTTTCCCTTTTTCCCAATCCTTCCGGGGCCCCCACCACCCCTTTTTTATCCCAGGGGCCCCATCTGTTCGTGATCTCTTGTCCGCTTCCCTAACCTTCTCTTCCTTTTCCCCCGCCTATTTTTCCCCTCTCTCATCAAGGGAAAAGATGCCCCTGTGTCCCCCAAAACCCCTCATCTCTCTACCCCTATTTTGCTCTACAGGATTTTCTCTCTCTTCGTTGGAAAGAAACATGATTTTCTTCTTCCTGGGTCCCCACCTTTGGGTTCCCCAGCCACGGCGCCGGTAGCAATATATCCCCTTTTCTTTTTTCTCATGAGGTGGGTTCTCCCCCCCCTGCCCTGGGCGCCCCCAGCCGGACCTCCCCCGGTCCCCCTCGGCCGTTCTAAAAAATCAGTTTCTTTTCAGGTGCCCTGGCCCCCCTGAAAACCGCCCTTCTTGTTGGACACCCTTCCCCAAAATTCCCCCCGGACCACATGCCCAAATTTGCTTTTTCCCCTTTTTAAGGGGGGTTGGGCCCTTGTGTCTATCCTCGGGGAACCTCCTCTTTTCGCCTTTCCCGACTCGCTTCCAATACCTGGTCACTAAAGCAACTATACCGATCTCCGGTCTGTCTACCCACGCTGTGTTTAGATCTTAGACAGACGGGACCAGCAGGGATCGGGGCCGATACAAGTTGAGTCCGACGGGGTGGCAAAACACAAATAAAACAAAACTCACGACACCAAACAAAATTGCTGATAAAAGGGTAACAACCTTTTATATCTTAAAGTCCGTTACATAAAAACAAAATTGTTCTCAATTCCCGACCCGCTCTGTGGACTATGGCACCAAGCTTCTATCACACAATAGGAAAATGTCGAATTACCTACTTTCTAGAATCATGTATGTATGTCGGAGTGTGGTTCAGTTCGACACTGGGGCTAATTTCTATCGATCATTCGCAGTTGATTCTTCTCTCCGACTTGAGTTGTATTTCTTCTTCTTCTTCTACTTGGGCTGGAAGTTCTTCTTGTCTGAGGGTTCTTTTCTCGCTGCCGTCCGGGGATGAACTCTAACTTCTCATCGACTTTCGGCTTGTCTGCAGCTCCAATTCTTCTCAGGCTTTCAGGCAATCTTCTTCTTCGTCTACTTGGGCTGGAAGTTCTTCTTGTCTGAGGGTTCTTTTCTCGCTGCCGTCCGGGGATGAACTTTAACTTCTCATCGACTTTCGGCTTGTCTGCAGCTCCAATTCTTCTCAGGCTTTCAGGCAATCTTCTTCTTCGTCTACTTGGGCTGGAAGTTCTCCTGTCTTCGACTTGGGCTGGAAGGATTTCTTGTCTGAGGATTCTTCTGCCCGCAAAGGGGCGAGTGAATCGGGCCTGATGGCCGCGTTCAGGCTCTATCCCTGCCCGCGGTCCAACTCTCAACTGCAACTCCAACTCAACTGATTTCTGTCGACTGGGGTCCTGCTTATATTGACGCCGCAACAAACTGGGGTGGGTCTGTCGGCGTCAGGGTTTTCTCGATAATTCCAAAAGCTGCATTAATTCTGTCTTCTCCATTATCGCTATTGTTTTCGCCCCTACTTCCTCGCAGTACCTTTGGTGGGGCGGCGCACATCCATCTCTCTTAGTCTCTCGTATGTCAGGTGACCGCTTTTCAACCAATCGTTCCTGATCGAGCATTTCTTTCCCTTTTCTTCCGCAGGTCACGTGATCGTATTCGACCAATTGTTATTGATCAAACATTTCTTTCCTTTTCTTCCGCAGGTCACGTGATCGTATTCGACCAATTGTTATTGATCGAACATCCCTCCCCCTCTGTTTGCGGGCGTGGTTACATCGTTCTTGTTTAAAAAAAACAAAATCCAATTTTGCCCCTTTTTGCACGTACGCAAAATGACAATCTTTGGCTTTCTCTCACCTGGACTTTGTCAAACAGCCCGCTGCTAATTAGTCTTGACTTTAGAAAGGATCTTTTCCGCCTTCTTGGCGCCCTCTGTGAGCCAAAAGCAATTGTCCCTATTTTTACCTCTTTTTGTTTTACCTGATAGTCGAAAATCTTAATTATCTACATTGAAATGTCTCTACTTTATTAACGTGGGTGTCCAATTCTTAACAGGTCTGTATATCGTTCCACCGGTCCTCCCCTCAACCCAAAGACACTTTTTCTCTGATTAAAAATTGTTTCATTGTTCCCAAAATTTCTCTTTATCCAAATTGATAAGGTGTTATGATTTTGATATTAATCAAATCTAAAACGTCCTTGTAACATGAGGACGTCAGTTTTGGAAAGCTTAGCACAAATTTATTGAACACTGTTTCTATGTTTTGATATTCGTGAACTTTTTCCTATTTCCAAAGGTCTGTCTCACCAATTACTAGGCTGAAGAACAATGTTCAGGTGAACAAAACAAACATTCCTAAACGTAACATGAATTGGTTTCCTTGTCAGCGATATGTATATAATCTGATAAAAACTTTGTTCCAGACATATTTATAGTGTGCATGTATGTGCGTATTTTAATAGCAGACGTGATCAAGAAATTGAAAAAAAAAAAAACTTCGATTTCAGTCAATGTATCGTTTGAATTGGAAGCGTGTATTGTTTTCGGTTTCGATATGTAATAGACATATTATAAATATCGTCATGACATACAGAAAGGATATATGAATCTGTATCGAAACTTAACATTTAGATGAGGGAAAATTTCGTTGAATGATTTTAATTAACGTGTGTACCTGAAGCGCAATGGATAACATGCTGGATATTTAATGCAGAAGTCGTTGTTTTGAATCCCTGCAAGGAGGAATGTGTGTCACATTTTCGTCATAGTAAATCTTTTTGCTTATCGGTATGCTTTTACTAATTTGCATGGTAGAAAACGACATGATATTCACATTGTTTCCTTTGAAACGAAATAATCTGGTCTTAACAAGCGAAAAATTGGTTTCATCGTCTCATCTTATGTTTATTAACGAAATTCTATCGTGTTTTGTTATTCACTTAGTGATGAATCGGTGTCCGGATTACGTATTTCGAATTAGTATTGTTTTATAGAAAATTCCTATTTTTCTGAATGTTCAAGAAGACTAATCTGAACAGGAACCTTGAATCTTCATGGTCACTGGACAGAAATTTATCGGAATATAGGGAAAGTAATCGCCCTTTAGTATATACAAAACACTACGATTCGTGTGGCCGGTTAGCTCAGTTGGTTAGAGCGTCGTGCTAATAACGCGAATGTCGTTGGTTCGATCCCCATGCTGGCCACTGAAAGAGGAGCATCGTATTCATTTTCTTACAGGCTTTTTACATTTTTTTGCAAAACAACATTTGACGCAAGACGTGGTATAATACATACGTAACATTTGATATTTTTTAATAATATCTATTCCCTATGATTTTGATATTAATCAAATCTAAAACGTCCTTGTAACATGAGGACGTCAGTTTTGGAAAGCTTAGCACAAATTTATTGAACACTGTTTCTATGTTTCGATATTCTTGAACTTTTTCCTATTTCCAAAGGTCTGTCTCACCAATTACTAGGCTGAAGAACAATGTTCAGGTGAACAAAACAAACATTCCTAAACGTAACATGAATTGGTTTCCTTGTCAGCGATATGTATATAATCTGATAAAAACTTTGTTCCAGACATATTTATAGTGTGCATGTATGTGCGTATTTTAATAGCAGACGTGATCAAGAAATTGAAAAAAAAAAAAAAACTTCGATTTCAGGCAATGTATCGTTTGAATTGGAAGCGTGTATTGTTTTCGGTTTCGATATGTAATAGACATATTATAAATATCGACATGACATACAGAAAGCATATTTGAATCTATATCGAAACTTAACATTTAGATGAGGGAAAATTTCGTTGAAAGATTTTAATTAACGTGTGTACCTGAAGCGCAATGGATAACATGCTGGATATTTAATGCAGAAGTCGTTGTTTTGAATCCCTGCAAGGAGGAATGTGTGTCGCATTTTCGTCATAGTAAATCTTTTTCCTTATCGGTATGGTTTTACTAATTTGCATGGTAGAAAACGACATGATATTCACATTGTTTCCTTTGAAACGAAATAATCTGGTCTTAACAAGCGAAAAATTGGTTTCATCGTCTCATCTTATGTTTATTAACGAAATTCAATCGTGTTTTGTTATTCCCTTAGTGATGAATCGGTGTCCGGATTACGTATTTCGAATTAGTATTGTTTTATAGAAAATTCCTATTTTTCTGAATGTTCAAGAAGACTAATCTGAACAGGAACCTTGAATCTTCATGGTCACTGGACAGAAATTTATCGGAATATAGGGAAAGTAATCGGCCTTTAGTATATACAAAACACTACCGCTCGGGTGGCCGGTTAGCTCAGTTGGTTAGAGCGTCGTGCTAATAACGCGAATGTCGTGGGTTCGATCCCCATGCTGGCCACGAAAAGAGGAGCATCATGGTCATTTTCTTACAGGCTTTTTACATTTTTTTGCAAAACAACATTTGACGCAAGACGTGGTATAATACATACGTAACATTTGATATTTTTGAATAATATCTATTCCCTATGATTTTGATATTAATCAAATCTAAAACGTCCTTGTAACATGAGGACGTCAGTTTTGGAAAGCTTAGCACAAATTTATTGAACACTGTTTCTATGTTTTGATATTCGTGAACTTTTTCCTATTTCCAAAGGTCTGTCTCACCAATTACTAGGCTGAAGAACAATGTTCAGGTGAACAAAACAAACATTCTTAAACGTAACTTGAATTGGTTTCCTTGTCAGCGATATGCATATAATCTTATAAAAACTTTGTTCCAGACATATTTATAGTGTGCATGTATGTGCGTATTTTCAGCAGACGCCTCTTGAACCAGAAAGCATTCCTCCTCCCCCTGATGTCGCCACCGTGTTAAGTCTGAGGCCCCCACCCAAATTCAGGGTTCTTTTTTTAAAAGAAGGATCAAATGTTTTTTGAACCCGCAACCCCCAATCATTTTGAACCATCCCCTTTTTTCCAAAATTTTCAGAACTGTCAGATTAAACCTCTGTTTCGTTTTGGGGCTTCATCGAATGCCAAGCAGTATACATCAAAATTTCTGGCGGAGAAATTGCGTCGGTGCTCATTTTCCACAGACTGCCCCCAAAACCCCACTAACCCGTGCAGTCGACATGATAAAAACCCCAAAAACAAAACAACGTACATGCAGAAAAAAAAAATAAAAATTTTCCCCTCGCCCCCGGTGAAAAAAAATTTGCAAATCATTAACGGGAAAGGAATAATTTCCATCCACGAAAAATTTTTAAAATCAAAAAAAAAAAAAACACTAAACCAATGGGCTTTTTTTCCCGGTTTAAAACTTTAATATTTCCCATTGTCTAAAATCTCGAAAACTCTTTTAGTTATTCCCCTCGAAGAACAGGTTAAAAAACCTTTTTTTTCAGCGCCACCTTTTTTAAATGAGCAATGGTGAGAGGAAAAAAACCATTCACCTCTGGTAATTCAACTTTTTTTACTTTGTTTCCAAAAAAACTTTTCAAAGG
>CAHIKZ030000425.1:0-70000 GCA_903632075.3 Acanthosepion pharaonis
CGGCACCACTTGTGACGTGGTTGTCTCAAGGGTTGATCCGTTGGTCACGGCACCACTTGTGACGTGGCTGTCTCAGGGTTGATCCGTTGGTCACGGCACCACTTGTGACGTGGCTGTCTCAGGGTTGGTCCCAAATACGGCACCACCTGTGACGTGGCATGTCTCAGGGTTGATCCTGGTCACGGCACCACTTTAGACGGTTACACACCTGGCCCAGTGTCGGATCCTTTGGTTTACTGGCGCCAGCAGTGACGTCAGCTCCTCCCTGGTCGTTCCTCCTGGGTCCAAGCGTGCCGCTCAACCCTTTGGTCAGATGATCACCAACCTCGCCTTTCCACGACTCGCTTCCAATACCTGGTCACTAAAAGCAACTATACCGATCTCGGTCTGTCTACCCCACGCTGTGTTTAGATCTTAGACAGATGGACCAGCAGGGATCGGGGCCGATACAAGTTGAGTCCGACAGGGGTGGCAAAAACACAAATAAAAATAAAAACTCACGACGCAAACAAAATTGCTTTGATAAAAAGGGTAACAACCTTTTTATATCTTAAAGTCATTACATAAAAACAAAATTGTTCAATTCCGACCCGCTCTGTGGACTATGGCACCAAGCTTCTATCACACAATAGAAAAATGTCGAATTACCTACTTTCTAGGATCATGTGTGTATGTCGGTGTGGTTCGGTTCGACACTGGGGCTAATTTCATCGATCATTCGCAGTTGATTCTTCTCTCCGACTTGAGTTGTATTTTTCTTCTTCTTCTTCTGTTTGGACTGGTAGTTTTCTTGTTTTCAACTTGGTGGAAGATTTCTTGTTTCGATTCAGTGGAAATTTCTTCTTCAATTCGGTGGTGATTCTTCTCTTCCGTCGGGCTGAAGAGTTTCTTTCGACTTCTTCTGTCGTCTGCAGCTCCAATGCAACTCACGCCCAACTTTAAGGCAATCTTCTTCTTCATCTACTTGGGCTGGAACTTCTTCTTGTTTGAGGTTCTTTTCTTCTTCATCTACTTGGGCTGGAAGTTCTTCTGTCTTTCGGCTTGGTCTGCAGCTCCAATTCTGTCTCAGGGCTTTTGCCCGCAAAGGGGCTTCTTCATCTAGGTCTTATGGGCTTCAGGTTCTTCCTTGCCTGAGGTTCTTTGCAACTCTGCCCAACTCCGGGCATCTCCAACTCAAACTGATTTTTGTCGATTGGGGCCCTGCTTATATTGACGCCGCAACAAACTGGGGTGGGTCTGTCGGCGTCAGGGGTTTTTCTCGATAATTTCAAAAACTGTATTAATTTTGTCTTCTCCATTATCGCTTAATTTCCGCCCCTACTTCCTCGCGGTACTTTTGGGCAGCGCATATCTATTTCTCTTAGTCTCTCGTATGTCGTTGATCGCTTTTCAACCAATGCGTTCCCGATCGAACCTTTCTTTCCCTTTTTTTCCATAGATCCACGTGACCGCCTCGTCCAATTGTTATTGATCGAGGTTTCTTTCCTTCTTCTTCCGCGGGTCGCGTGATATTGACCAATTATTGTGATCGAACATCCTCCCCCTCTGTTTGCGTGGTTTACATCGTTCTTGTTTAAAAAAAGTAAAATCCAATTTTTCCCCTTGCTTTTGCCGTGCGCAAAATGACAATCTTTGGCTTTCTCTCACCTGGACTTTTGTCAAACAGCCGCTGCTAATTAGGTCTTGACTTTAGAAAGGATCTTTCCATATGTAGAGAAAAAGCCCTCTGTGAGCCAAAAAGCAATTAGCCCCTCTTTACCTCTTTGTTTTCTGATGATGAAAATCTTATTATCATTGAAATCTCTACTTTATTAAATGGGTGTCAATTCTTAACAGGTCAAGATCATATATATATTCCCACCGTAACTCCCCTCAACCCAAAAACATCTTTTCTGTTAAAAATTTCATTTCTATTGTTTCTAAACCAAATTGATGAAGAGGTCTTCCACGCAAAAGTCGGCTGATGCTTTGACGATATCTGGTCTACATCAGTGACCTTTTGATACTGTCTTTTTCCCTTTCTTTCTTCTTATTATTTATAATTCTATTCTTTCCAATTGTCTTTCGAAAATCGCCAAGACGCTGACCTAAATCTTTCTTGACTCTATCTCCACCCCTCAATTGGGTCATGCATCGCTAACTCTTTTTCTCTTCTTCCTTTCTTTTCTTTTTTTTTCTTTTCTTCCTTCTTCTTCCTTAAGATCGTCTAGTACAATCTTAGTGGGAATTATTTTCAACTCCAGTTATTTTCCGTTTTGAAAAAAATCAAACAACCTGTTTTAGTAACCGAGGTAAGAAAAATTAAATCATATTTCTGAATATTTCTACAATACAGGTGCCACAATCACAGAAACTGGGTTTAAGTTACATTGAAAGAACGCTTTTTCATTCTGTTAAGGACATGAGAAACAATAGAAGTTCAGGTTTAAGAGAGAAGATAAACTTTTTTGCATTTGCATTGCCACACTCTGTTACCAAGGGCACTTTTCTGAATTTTTCTTTTCAAAAAAGGCAAGAAAAGAAACTTGTGTTACATTTAGGCTTACGGGTTTTGTAGATTCAAATAATAATCTTAGAAGAAAAGACCAAGATTATTAAGAGCAGTTCAAAAAACATTTAGCATGACAAGAAAATCTAAGGCAACCAGAGAAGTATATTAAAACAGCAGCTGAGCTTTCCCTTTGCTTTTGTAGTTCAGAATCTTCGGTAGGCTAACATCCACTTTTGGGGAAAACTCTGACATCATTGAAACCTGTAGGTGGTAAAAAGCGTTTAGAATGATAAAAAGATATGAGAAACAAAGCCCAATGGGTTGCCATATGGGTGATTCCAGTGTCTATGATTGTCAACAATGGCAGAAATCTCCAACCAGAATAATCAAGTTTCTAGCTCAAATGTAATAATAATAAAAATGAATAAATTTAATTCTTGCCTTATTTTAAGATAAAAAAGAAAGAAATTATAAAAAAAAACAAAATGGGACTTAGGTGTAATGCTAATTTGATTAAGAACAAAATCCATTATCTTTCTCTATATTGATTGATTAAGCCTATAAAACAAAACAGGAAAAAAAAAAAAAACTAATCATGATTTATTAGGTGAATAAAACTGCAGAAGTCTTTCATCAGGTATGAATAAATTTATTGCTTTTTTTTTTAAAATAGCAAAATTTGTTACATTTAAATGATTTTTTAAGATTACTTTACAATACATTGTTAGAAAAAAAAAAAAAAATAACAATGAGAACAAAGTTTCTAAGTTTAGATGTATCCTTTAAAATTACTGAAAATATAGACTTTAAAATTTTCAAAAATCAAAAGCTTTATGAGAATTTTTTAAGGCCAAAGACAAAACTGAGCTGTTTTGTTGAAGCGATCTGGATATGTATATAATGAGATTGGAAAATAAACCTAAATCAGAATCTATTTTGTTCTTTGTTGCAGTCATTATAACATAACTAGAGCCAGAATGTGACTCTTTGTCTTTGGAACCATCATTGTCCCAGTCATTCAGTAAATTGCTGTAACCAAAATCCCTTATAAAAATACCAATTATGAGACTCACTATAAAAGGGTTTTTGGTAATTTTACTATGGAACTCATACCAGGTTGAGTTTATAAAATGCATTGCTTCTAATATTCTTATAAAATTCATGCCAGCTCTATTCGTTTCTAAAATGAATTCTTTTGGTTACTATGGAACCGCATCATCTCAAGTCTAACCTAAAAAATGTGATTGTTGACGAGATCAATCAGACATCAGGCTGTACTGTCATTTTACTATAAAATGTGAAATTTTGGCATTGCAGACAGCGTCGCAAAAAAAAATTACAAAAAAAAACCCATCTTGGCCTCATATTGGGAAAATCAATAACAATTCAATTTTATTTCAAACTACCAAATATGAAGGAGCATTTTTTTATGGAATCTTTGGATTTAAAAAGAATTTATCTAAAAAATTTGATTCATAATTTTGAATTCTAATTTTAAATAATGCTGGCTTAAGTTTTGAACTATAAAAGTCGGAATTTTATTAATGTTGACAGTGAACCGCATTGAACTAGTCTTAAATCTCTTAAATGCATTGTCACAGTCTAATATTCTTAAAAAATTTTTTTGCTGACATTTCTATAAAAACTGGTTTCTCTTATATTTTGGTTTCTCTGTTCCTTATGCAACTGTATATTCATAGATGTTTCTTATACGGGCATGTCTTGACATGCTAATATTTATAAAATGCATTGTAACTAATTTCCCTCATTTGAAAATTTAATTATACACCTTGTTCTCGTCATGACTAATATCTAAGCATTGTTAAGTCAGGTTCTTATAAAAGGGGTTTGGGAGGTTAATTTCAAGGCATGAAAAGAACACTGGAATGGTTGTTTCTTAACAATTTTCTCCCATTTCTTTATCCTAAATTCTTTTTTTTACTTTTGACAGCATAAAATCCATTTCCTTTTAAAACCATTCTACGACAAGTGGGCAAATATTCCTTATCAGTAAAGAAGACATGCAGCATTAATTCTTACTTTTAAAATGTTATGCTGAAATATATTTTTTAAAAAAAGACTAGAATCATCTAATTTGTTTTTTTCAATGTTTTGCGTTCATCTTTGGTTGTGTTTACTAGCAGGGAATTTTGTTATTTGTTCCATTTTTCTATCAGGCCGGATATTCACATTAAAGTTAATATTCACTACATTTATTCCACCGTGGGTAAGGAGTTTGTTTTGTAGCAAAAAGTCTAATTGAATTTAGTCTATAAAGCAACCTGAAGGAAACAACCAACCTTTCATTCACTATTTAATTTTTGTTGGACAAGTCTATAAAAATTAAATTGTTGGAAATTTTATTAAAATGTATTGCAGATAATTACTATAAAATGCATTTCTGGTATTTTATAATGAAATTGTATTGTCTGGTGATTTCTATAAAAATGCATTGTTGGCAAGTTTATTATAAACTCCATTATGATAAAGTTCCTATAAAAATGCATTGTCTAATATTCTTATAAAAATGCATTGTTGCTAATTTTACTTAAAAATGAATTTTGGTAATTTTACTATGGAACCGCATCACAGATCTTTATAAAAGCCAGATTGCTATTATTCTTATAAAAATGCATTGTTGCTAATTTTACTATAAAAATGAATTTTGGTAATTTAGCATGGAACCGCATTATTGGTATTATTATATAAAAAGATTATTGCTAATATTCTTCTAAAATGCATTTGCGATTTTACTATAAAATCAGAAAACACCATTTACTTATGGAACCCATCATTGGTGATCTTATATAAAATGCATTGAAAATAAAATTCTTATAAAATGCATTGTTGCTAATTTTACTAAAAAAAAAAAAGGAAACATTTTAAAAATTTTATGAACAAATTTATGAAATCATGGTGAATTAATTATATAAAAATCTTTTTGGTGATGTTCTTATAAAATGCATTGTTGCTAATTTACTATAAAATGAATTTGGTAATTTTACTATGAACCGCATCATTGGTGATCTTATAAAAATGCATTGTTGCTAATATTTTATAAAATGCATTGTTGTTGATTTTCTTGGTAATTTTACTATGGAACCGCATCATTGGTGATCTTATAAAAAATGCATTGTTGCTAATATTCTTATAAAATGCATTGTTGCTGATTTTACTATAAAAATGAATTTGGTAATTTTACTATGGAACTGCATCATTGGTGATCTTATATAAAAATGCATTGTTGCTAATATTTTTATAAAATGCATTGTTGCTAATTTTACTATAAAATGAATTCTTGGTAATTTTACTATGGAACTGCATCATTGGTGATCTTATAAAAATGCATTGTTGCTAATATTCTTATAAAAATGCATTGTTGTTAATTTTACTATAAAAATGAATTCTTGGTAATTTTACTATGGAACCCCATCATTGGTGATCTTATATAAAAATGCATTGTTGCTATTATTCTTATAAAAATGCATTGTTGCTAATTTTACTATAAAATGAATTCTTGGTAATTTTACTATGGAACCGCATCTTATATAAAATGCATTGTTCTTATAAAAAATGCTAATTTTACTATAAAATGAATTCTTGGTAATTTTCTTATAAAATGCATTGTTGCTAATTTTCTAAAAATGCATATTTTCTTGAATAATTTTAATTTACTTATGGAACCATATTGGTGATCTTATATAAAATGCATTGTTGCTAATATTCTTATAAAATGCATTGTTGCTAATTTTACTATAAAAAATGAATTCTTGGTAATTTTACTATGGAACCGCATCATTGGTGATCTTATAAAAAATGCATTGTTGCTAATATTCTTATAAAAATGCATTGTTGCTAATTTTATTATAAAAATGAATTCTTGGTAATTTTACTATGGAACCGCATCATTGGTGATCTTATAAAAATGCATTGTTGCTATTATTCTTATAAAAAAATGCATTGTTGCTAATTTTACTATAAAAATGAATTCTTGGTAATTTTACTATGGAACCGCATCATTGGTGATCTTATAAAAATGCATTGTTGCTAATATTCTTATAAAAAATGCATTGTTGCTATTATTCTTATAAAAATTTTACTATAAAATGAATTTTGGTAATTTTACTATGGAACCGCATCATTGGTGATCTTATATAAAAATGCATTGTTGCTAATATTCTTATAAAATGCATTGTTGCTAATTTTATCATAAAATGAATGGTAATTTTACTATGGAAAATGAATATAAAAATGCATTGGTAATTTTTAAAATATGGAATTTTACTATATAAAAATCATTGGTAATTTTGGTGATCTTATATAAAAAATGCATTGTTGCTAATATTCTTATAAAATGCATTGTTGCTAATTTTACTATAAAATGAATTCTTGGTAATTTTACTATGGAACCGCATCATTGGTGATCTTATATAAAAATGCATTGTTGCTAATATTCTTAAAAAAATGCATTGTTGCTAATTTTACTATAAAATGAATTTTGGTAATTTTACTATGGAACCGCATCATTGGTGATCTTATATAAAAATGCATTGTTGCTAATATTGCATTGTTCTATAAAAATGCATTGTTGCTATTATTGATCTTATATAAAAAATGCATTGTTGCTATATTTCCATAAAAAAAAATGCATTGTTGAATTTTACTAAAAAAATGAATTCTTGGTAATTTTAATTTTACTATGGAACTGCATCATTGGTGATCTTATATAAAATGCATTGTTGCTAATATTCTTATAAAATGCATTGTTGCTAATTTTACTATAAAAAATGAATTTTTGGTAATTTTACTATGGAACCGCATCATTGGTGATTTATATAAAAATGCATTGTTGCTAATATTCTTATAAAAATGCATTGTTGCTGATTTTACTATAAAATGAATTCTTGGTAATTTTACTATGGAACCGCATCATTGGTGATCTTATATAAAATGCATTGTTGCTAATATTCTTATAAAAATGCATTGTTGCTAAAATATTTACTATATTCTATAAAATGAATTCTTGGTAATTTTACTATGGAACCGCATCATTGGTGATCTTATATAAAATGCATTGTTGCTAATATTCTTAAAAAATGCATTGTTGCTAATTTTATTATAAAAATGAATTCTTGGTAATTTTACTATGGAACCGCATCATTGGTGATCTTATATAAAAATGCATTGTTGCTAATATTCTTATAAAAAATGCATTGTTGCTAATTTTACTATAAAAATGAATTTGGTAATTTTACTATGGAACCGCATCATTGGTGATCTTATATAAAAATGCATTGTTGCTAATATTCTTATAAAAATGCATTGTTGCTAATTTTACTATAAAAATGAATTCTTGGTAATTTTACTATGGAACCGCATCATTGGTGATCTTATATAAAAAATGCATTGTTGCTAATATTCTTATAAAATGCATTGTTGCTGATTTTACTATAAAATGAATTCTGGTAATTTTACTATGGAACCGCATCATTGGTGATCTTATATAAAAATGCATTGTTGCTAATATTCTTATAAAATGCATTGTTGCTAAATTTTAAAAAACTATAAAATATAAAATGAATTGTTGGTAATTTTCTTATAAAAATGGAACCGCATCATTGGTGATCTTATATAAAAATGCATTGTTGCTAATATTCTTATAAAAATGCATTGTTTAATTTTACTATAAAATGAAATTTTACTATGGAACCGCATCATTGGTGATCTTATATAAAATGCATTGTTTTAATATTTAAAAATGCATTGTTGGAATTTTACTATAAAAAAATGAATTGGTAATTTTACTATGGAACCGCATCATTGGTGATCTTATATAAAAATGCATTGTTGCTAATATTCTTTAAAATGCATTGTTGCTAATTTTACTATAAAATGAATTTGGTAATTTTACTATGGAACCGCATCATTGGTGATCTTATATAAAATGCATTGTTATAATAATAAAATGCATTGTTGCTAATTTTACTATAAAATGAATTTCTTGGTAATTTTACTATGGAACTGCATCATTGGTGATCTTATAAAAATGCATTGTTGCTAATATTCTTATAAAAAATGCATTGTTGCTAATTTTACTATAAAAATGAATTCTTGGTAATTTTACTATGGAACCGCATCATTGGTGATCTTATATAAAAATGCATTGTTGCTAATATTCTTATAAAAATGCATTGTTGCTAATTTTACTATAAAATGAATTCTTGGTAATTTTACTATGGAACCAAGATCTTATATAAAAATGCATTGTTGCTAATATTCTTCTAAAAATGCATTGTTGCTAATTTTACTATAAAAATGCTTGGTAATTTTACTATGGAACCGCATCATTGGTGATCTTATATAAAAATGCATTGTTGCTAAAATATTGTTTTTAAAAATGCATTGTTGCTAATTTTATATAAAATGAATTCTTGGTAATTTTACTATGGAACCGCATCATTGGTGATCTTATATAAAAATGCATTGTTGCTAATATCTTATAAAATGCATTGTTGCTAATTTTACTATAAAATGAATTCTTGGTAATTTTACTATGGAACCGCATCATTGGTGATCTTATATAAAAAATGCATTGTTGCTAATATTCTTATAAAATGCATTGTTGCTAATTTTACTATAAAAATGAATTCTTGGTAATTTTACTATGGAACCGCATCATTGGATATTCTTAAAATGCATTGTTGCTAATATTCTTCTAAAATGCAAAATTTTATATATAAAAAATGAATTGTAATTTTACTATGGAACCGCATCATGATCTTTATAAAAATGCATTGTTGCTAATATTCTTATAAAAATGCATTGTTGCTAATTTTACTATAAAAATGAATTTTTGGTAATTTTACTATGGAACCGCATCATTGGTGATCTTATATAAAATGCATTGTTGCTAATATTCTTATAAAATGCATTGTTGCTAATTTTACTATAAAAAATGAATTCTTGGTAATTTTACTATGGAACCGCATCATTGGTGATCTTATATAAAAATGCATTGTTGCTAATATTCTTATAAAAATGCATTGTTGCTAATTTTACTATAAAAATGAATTCTTGGTAATTTTACTATGGAACCGCATCATTGGTGATCTTATATAAAAATGCATTGTTGCTAATATTCTTATAAAAATGCATTGTTGCTAATTTTACTATAAAAATGAATTCTTGGTAATTTTACTATGGAACCGCATCATTGGTGATCTTATATAAAATGCATTGTTGCTAATATTCTTATATTGTTCTAATTTTAAAAATGCATTGTTGGAACTAATTTGATCTTATAAAAATTGTTGCTAATATAATAAAAATGCATTGTTGCTAATTTTACTATAAAAAATGAATTCTTGGTAATTTTACTATGGAACCGCATCATTGGTGATCTTATATAAAAATGCATTGTTGCTAATATTCTTATAAAAATGCATTGTTGCTAATTTTACTATAAAATGAATTCTTGGTAATTTTACTATGGAACCGCATCATTGGTGATCTTATATAAAAAATGCATTGTTGCTAATATTCTTATAAAAATGCATTGTTGTTAATTTTACTATATAAAATGAATTCTTGGTAATTTTACTATGGAACCGCATCATTGGTGATCTTATATAAAATGCATTGTTGCTAATATTCTTATAAAAATGCATTGTTGCTAATTTTACTATAAAAATGAATTCTTGGTAATTTTACTATGGAACCGCATCATTGGTGATCTTATATAAAAATACGTTGTTGTTAATATTCTTCTAAAATGCATTGTTGCTAATTTTACTATAAAAATGAATTGTAATTTTATCATGGAACCGCATCATTCTTATAAAAAATGCATTGTTGCTAATATTCTTAAAAAATGCTAATTTTACTAAAAATGAATTCTTGGTAATTTTACTATGGAACCGCATCATTGGTGATCTTATATAAAAATGCATTGTTGCTAATATTCTTCTAAAAATGCATTGTTGCTGATTTTACTATAAAAATGAATTCTTGGTAATTTTACTATGGAACCGCATCATTGGTGATCTTATATAAAAATGCATTGTTGCTAATATTCTTCAAAAAATGCATTACGTTGATTTTACTATAAAAAATGAATTTTGGTAATTTTACTATGGAACCGCATCATGATCTTATAAAAATGCATTGTTGCTAATATTCTTATAAAAATGCATTGTTGCTAATTTTACTATAAAATGAATTCTTGGTAATTTTACTATGGAACCGCATCATTGGTGATCTTATAAAAAAATGCATTGTTGCTAATATTCTTATAAAATGCATTGTTGCTAATTTTACTATAAAAAATGAATTCTTGGTAATTTACTATGGAACCGCATCATTGGTGATCTTCATATAAAAATGCATTGTTGCTAATATTCTTATAAAAATGCATTGTTGCTAATTTTACTATAAAATGAATTCTTTGGTAATTTTACTATGGAACCGCATCATTGGTGATCTATAAAAAATATTGTTAAATATTCATTGTTGCTAATTTTACTATAAAATGAATTCTTGGTAAATATTCTTGCATCATTGGTGATCTTATATAAAAATGCATTGTTTAATATTTTATAAAAAATGCATTGTTGCTAATTTTACTATAAAATGAATTCTTGGTAATTTTACTATGGAACCGCATCATTGGTGATCTTATATAAAATGCATTGTTGCTAATATTCTTATAAAAATGCATTGTTGCTAATTTTACTATAAAATGAATTCTTGGTAATTTTACTATGGAACCGCATCATTGGTGATCTTATATAAAATGCATTGTTGCTAATATTTGTAAAAAATGCATTGTTATTTTTACTATAAAATGAATTTGCATTTACTATGGAACCGCATCATTGGTGATCTTATATAAAAATGCATTGTTGCTAATATTTTCTAAAATGCAAATAATTTTACTATAAAATGAATTTTTAATTACTATGGAACCGCATCATTGGTGATCTTATATAAAAAATGCATTGTTGCTAATATTCTTATAAAAATGCATTGTTGCTAATTTTACTATAAAATGAATTCTTGGTAATTTTACTATGGAACCGCATCATTGGTGATCTTATATAAAAATGCGTTGTTGCTAATATTCTTCTAAAAATGCATTGTTGCTGATTTTACTATAAAAATGAATTCTTGGTAATTTTACTATGGAACCGCATCATTGGTGATCTTATATAAAAATGCGTTGTTGCTAATATTCTTCTAAAAATGCATTGTTGCTGATTTTACTATAAAAATGAATTTTGGTAATTTTACTATGGGCAACCGCATCTTATATAAAAATGCGTTGTTCTAATATTATAAAAAATTGTTGCTGATTTTACTATAAAAATGAATTCTTGGTAATTTTACTATGGAACCGCATTGTTGGTGATCTTATAAAAATGCATTGTTGCTAATAATCTTATAAAAATACATTGTTGCTAATTTTACTATAAAAAATGAATTATTGGTAATTTTACTATGGAACCGCATTGTTGGTGATCTTCATTGCTAATATTTATATAAAATGCATTGTTGCTAATTTTATTAAAAAATGAATTAGGTAATTTTAAAATGCATTGTTTGATCTTCATAAAAATGCATTGTTGCTAATATTCTTATAAAATGCATTTTTAATTTTACTAAAAATGAATTCTTGGTAATTTTACTATGGAACCGCATCATTGGTGATCTTATATAAAAATGCATTGTTGCTAATATTCTTATAAAAAATGCATTGTTACTAATTTTACTATAAAAATGAATTCTTGGTAATTTTACTATGGAACTGCATCATTGGTGATCTTTATAAAAATGCATTGTTGCTAATATTCTTATAAAATGCATTGTTGCTAATTTTACTATAAAAAAATGAATTCTTGGTAATTTTACTATGGAACCGCATCATTGGGGATCTTTATATAAAATGCATTGTTGCTATTATTCTTCTAAAATGCATTGTTGCTAATTTTACTATAAAAAAAATGAATTCTTGGTAATTTTACTATGGAACCGCATCATTGGTGATCTTCTATAAAAAATGCATTGTTGCTAATATTCTTCTAAAAATGCATTGTTGCTAATTTTACTATAAAAAAATGAATTCTGGTAATTTTACTATGGAACCGATTTTATATAAAATGTATTGTTGATATTCCTATAAAAATGCATTGTTGCTAATTTTCTTATAAAATGCATTAGTTACTAATTTTGTTTATATAAAAAATGAATTTTGGTAATTTTACTATTGTTGGAATTTTTTATAAAAATTGGTATTTGATTAAAATGCATCATTGGTGATTATAAAAATGCATTGTTGCTAATATTTTATAAAATGCATTGTTGCTGATTTTACTATAAAAATGAATTCTTGGTAATTTTACTATGGAACCGCATCATTGGTGATCTTATATAAAAATGCGTTGTTGCTAATATTCTTCTAAAAATGCATTGTTGCTGATTTTACTATAAAAATGAATTCTTGGTAATTTTACTATGGAACCGCATCATTGGTGATCTTCTATAAAAATGCGTTGTTGCTAATATTCTTAAAAAATGCATTGTTGCTGATTTTACTATAAAATGAATTCTTGTAATTTTACTATGGAACCGCATCATTGGTGATCTTATATAAAAATGCATTGTTGCTAATATTCTTATAAAAAATGCATTGATAAACTGCATTGTTGCTACTATTTTATAAAAAAATGCTAATTTCTTGGTAAAATTTTACTAGGTGGAACTATGAGATCATTGGTGATCTTTCTAAAAAATGCATTGTTGCTAATATTCTTATAAAAAATGCATTGTTGCTAATTTTACTATAAAATGAATTCTTGGTAATTTTACTATGGAACCGCATCATTGGTGATCTTATATAAAAAATGCATTGTTGCTAATATTCTTATAAAAAATGCATTGTTACTAATTTTACTATAAAAATGAATTTTTGGTAATTTTAATAAGGAACCGCATCATTGGTGATCTATATAAAAAATGCATTGTTGCTAATATTCTTATAAAATGCATTATTTTACTAATTTTACTATAAAAATGAATTCTTGGTAATTTTACTATGGAACCGCATCATTGGTGATCTTATATAAAATGCATTATTTGCTAATATTCTTATAAAAATGCATTGTTGCTAATTTTACTATAAAAATGAATTCTTGGTAATTTTACTATGGAACCGCATCATTGGTGATCTTCTATAAAAATGCATTGTTGCTATTATTCTTATAAAAAATGCATTGTTACTAATTTTACTATAAAAAATGAATTCTTGGTAATTTTACTATGGAACACATTGTCATCATTGGGATCTTCTATAAAAATGCATTGTTGCTAATTTTAATATTCCTAGTTAAGGAGAGCGCATTGTTGGTGATCTATAAAATGCATTGTTGCTAATTTTACTATAAAAATGAATTCTAATGAAAGTGTAATTTTACTATGGAATCATTCATTGCTGATCTTATAAAAATGCATTGTTGCTAATATTCTTAAAAAATGCATTGTTGCTAATTTTACTATAAAAATGAATTCTTGGTAATTTTACTATGGAACCGCATCATTGGTGATTTTATATAAAAATGCATTGTTGCTAATATTCTTATAAAATGCATTGTTGCTAATTTTACTATATAAAATGAATTCTTGGTAATTTTTTAATGTTGGAACCGCATCATTGGTGATCTTTTATAAAAAATGCGTTGTTGTTAATATTCTCTAAAAATGCATTGTTGCTGATTTTACTATAAAATGGAATTTTGGTAATTTTACTATGGAACCGCATCATTATGATCTTATATAAAAAAATGCGTTGTCATAATATTCTTCTAAAAAAATGCATTGTTGCTGATTTTACTATAAAATGAATTCTTGGTAATTTGCCATGGAACCGCATTGTTGGTGATCTTATAAAAATGCATTGTTGCTAATATTCTTCTAAAATGCATTGTTGCTGATTTTATCATAAAATGAATTCTTGGTAATTTTACTATGAACCGCATTATGAATCTTCATAAAATGCATTGCTATAATATTCCTATAAAATGCATTGTTGCTAATTTTTACTATAAAATGAATTTTTGGTAATTTTACTATGGAAATCCGCATTGGTAGATCTTATAAAAAAAATGCATTGTTGCTAATATTTTATAAAAAATGCATTGTTGCTAATTTTACTATAAAAATGAATTCTTGGTAATTTTACTGGCGGAAACTGCATCATTGGTGATCTTATACAAAATGCATTGTTGCTATTATTCTTATAAAAAATGCATTGTTGCTGATTTTACTATAAAAATGAATTCTGGTAATTTTACTATGGAACCGCATCATTGGTGATCTTATATAAAAATGCGTTGTTGCTAATATCTTTCTCTAAAAATGCATTGCTGATTTTACTATAAAATGAATTTTGGTAATTTTTACTATGAACTAGCATCATTGGTGATCTTATAGCAAAAATGTTGTTGCTAATATTCTTCTAAAATGCATTGTTGTTGATTTTAGCTTCATAAAAAATGAATTCTACGTAATTTTACTATGGAAATGCATGGAAGATCTGACAAAATTAATTGTATTTCTTAATTTTACTCTCTGGAAGTGCATGGAAAAATCAGACAGAATTAATTGCATACCACGTAAGTTTACTATGGAAATGCATGGAAAATCAGGTAAAATTTAATTGCATTGCGCGCAATAATTTACTATAAAAATTCATGGAAAATACGTCAAAATTAATACAAATTAAAGCAAAGATTTAAATTTTACATAGTATTCTATGATGTCACACATTATGAAAATGGCCAAATTCCGACAATTATTTTGAACATTTTTATGTTTATACATTCTTTCATAGATACAAAAATGCTCTGTTTTAATAAACAGTATTAAGCAACATTTACCGGCCTGAATGTCCCAATTTTCATGGAAAATATTCGTCCTCCGACAGATTCGGAACCTGTAGCCTATGTATAGCCTGACGCCTTTTAACCGATTCGGCATAGAGGATCGCTCAATTATAACGTCGAATTTTCTGGCTTTTGAAACTTTAATCATCCATGAATCTCTCACGTACATCTATATCTTCTCATGCTTATGTATCAAATGTAAACAAATGAAGTCACACATTATGACACATAGGTAAAGACTGACAATTATTTTAAGACATTTTTATGTTTATCTAAAAAGAATGTATAAACATAAAAATGTCTTAAAATAGTGTTCTATATACATTATATATCTTATCACATTTTAAAAATGATAACGATTTTGTACTATATTTTAAGTGATGCATTTTGATGTTCCAGCCATTTCAGATACGCTTGCACTGTAACTACTAGACACTCCGCCGATTTTAAACAAACGTCTTTCTATTTTCAGTTGTTATTTTGATGGTGTTTGCATAAGCGATTGCATTAAGCCGTTGTTGTTTTTATCAATTAATTAAAGCAACACTCCCCACCTCTATCCAAACACACTTTTCCAGATAATTTATGTCTACATTTTTTTAAATCCAATAGAACAACAACAAATTTAGTGGTAGGGAAGCTTAACACTGAAGTAATTTATCGGAAAGGTAGGAAAAAATAAATAAAATCCAGTTCAGTCAATTAGGCATTTGGCTCTATCAGGAATTCAACGAGTTCTTGTCTTAAGTATTTGGCTAATTGATAGGAGACGAGGGGGGTCGATGTGGAAGAGTGGGTGGGGATTGAGCAAAACGAAATAATGGCGGTTTTGCTTCAGTTTCTATTATTTTCTTCCTCTTGTTTTTACTTTATCCTCTTGTTTTTTATTTACGTTGTGATACTGTTCAGCATGGACGTCAGAATCTAGCAGGTGCGTAAATTATTATCGCAATAGTCTACGAGATGATGACAGAGAAGCGTGACACAGTAATTCGGGGCACTTCGACGCGGTGTAATGGTTAGCAAAAACTGGTCTCTTTAGAACAATTACAAACTAAATCGTGGTTCGAACCTCATAGATGTCCCATATTTTCGGGCTTGTGCCACATCTAAGCTACGCTTTGAAAAAATAACCACTAATTCGAAAAAACGTAGAAATAGCAAAATATATATTTCAAAATTGGAATAATATATTTTTAAATGCTATACCCTCACTATACTCTCTATAAAATTACTTTTTGTTATGTGTTTAACCGTAGTACCTATGCTAATATTTTTATTCTATCGCACTTCTGGCTTGTCAAATTTTCTTCAACTTTCTTGCTTTCTAGTCAACTTTATCCTCAAAAATTAAAAATAAAATGTCAATTATTATCTTCTGTCTTCTTAATTCCTGTTCTTTTTTGCATTATTCGGACAATTGTCCTCATCTTTGTCGTCATAACAATTTACAACGTTTCGGTCGTTGTGCTCCGGCCTTCTTCAGGTGGTTGGAATGTCCAAATGAAACCTTTATTTCATTCACTGGGTAGACTATTTCATGGCATGTCTAATAGGCGTCAGTTCTCAGTTATCTCCTGTTAATTCCTTCACTAAGTTCTCCACCGCCCTCTCCAGGTGAACTCACACTCTGTGGGTCCTGTCACTGGATCTAACTAACAGATATATATATATATATATATATATATATATATATATATATCACATACGACAAATCTGACTAAAACATAAAGGTATATATATATATATATATATATATATATATATATATATATATATATATATATATATATATATATATATATATATATATATGCGCATTACAAAACGACAGACAAGGTGATTTTATTTAGTTTTTTTTATGCAATTTCTCATATCTAATAATATTTTTCTTTCGGATGATAATTTATATAAAAAGTGTCGATTCTTCTTTTTTATCCGAGTGCTTTCATTTTATAAATTTATTATACATTTAATAATATTTCTCTCTATTTACGAATTTAAATGCCCATTAAAGGAATTGTATTCCTGATCAATTAAATTTTCGTAAATAATTTATAGGCCAGACTAGAACATGTTTGACACGCAGACTCCTCTACATCTTTCTGACAATAACTCAAGTAGATCTCATTTAAATATTCTTGGAGACCTACGGACACTCTTCATGTATACTTGGCCGGCAACACTAATATATAATACCAGCATCTACATACAAAAAGGCTGAAAATAGCTAGGCCTTATTAATAAAATAAACACACTAACACTTAATAATATTAACTTTGAACATGGACATAATATCTTGACCGTATTTTGAAAGAAAATAATGAAAATATTTTATAAAACATACATACAACAAATATTTTAATTTTAACGGTTAGTAATCCTTGAATATAACACACATATATATATATATATATATATATATATATATATATATATATATATATATATATATATATATATATATATATATATGTAATGTGGATATGGCTTGGTTGAGGAACCGCAGGCCAGGTTCAATTCTCTGTCTCTCCCTCCAGCTATGGGTAAAATAGCAGGACAGAATTAAATTAATTCTTGGATGTCTACTAATAGGAGAAGGACAACTCTGATTAACCTGCGAAGGGTCGTTTAGGGAACCTTGTGGCATTCGGTGCACCAGGTCTCTGTATTCATCTCTTCAAAAGTGTGGATGGTCCTGCACAGGCCTTCGCCACTATAATCAAATCTCATGTGCCGGTGTCGGGCTGTCGGTTTCTGGAAACTGATCTGTTTGACCTTCATACGTCGAATCTCGATTGGGAGAGTCGATGATATATATATATATATATATATATATAATTTATTCAAAAATTATAATATAAATATGTTATAAAATCACTACAAAAATATGTTTATAATTTTCTAATAAATAATGCTCCGTTTTATATATATATATATATATACATATATATATATATATATATATATATATATATATGTGTGTGTGTGTGTGTGTGTGTGTGTGACTCTGATTGGGGGTTTTTGAGGAGCGTGGAACCACCTCTTAATTGCTGTTGTTCTCAGGTCCCTCCTGACCCCTTTTAGTAGCACCTGTTTTGGTCCCAGCTATGGGCAATTAGTGATCTCTAAACAAAAAAATATGGAAGAAAATTTCAGAAATACTTTTTATATATCAAAGAATTACCAACAATACAAATTTAAGTAGAATTACCAACAGAACTTTCTATGCCAAAATGACCAACATTTTAACCTGTAGTTGAAACGCGCGGAAATTATGTATCTAGTTCAAGCCATAAAAGTCTCTTCAAAATATTTAGAATTCGACAGTAAATAACTCATAGAGGTTGATATGCCGCGAAACAAAATCAGCACTCCAACCTCCAACCTCAGATAAACAATGGGTCATAGAATAGACTTGAAATAGCATGCTTCCTCCCTCTCAAAAACGAAAGAAATTAGATCAAAAGAGATGTTTGGTTTTAGCGAAAGGAAAGGGAAAGAAAGAAAGAAAGAAAAAAAGAAAGAAAGAAAGAAAGAAAGAGGAAGCGATAATATTCTCATGTTACTAACGCCCGCTTTAGTGGAATGAAAAAAACTTAGCTATTTTGAATCTTTTCATTTGTACCCCCTTACTTCTTTAAATAATGGCCTGCATTTTATTTCATGATTATTAATGGAATGATTTTTTAAACATCTTAAGCGCTAACGTTTACCGAGGTAACAGGAGAATGTATTATTAGTTGTGCTTCTAGCAAGAAGTTTATTCAATTCTTTATTTAATAATTATGATTCATTACATATGTCAAAAGAAAATCGTGAAATTTTTAAGCATATTTCTAGCTATTATTATTGCTGTTTATTTCTTACTCTTGCTGTCGGTTAATAATAATAATAATAATAATAATAATAATAATAGCTAATACCAGTGGTAAATGGAAATTATAAAAATGGAACAAAACAACACATTGAAGAATCCCTGAAACCCAAACTTAAGAGACATACAGAAAATTGTCTTATTAAGTACAGCACACACTAAGGAGAACTTTGTCTATGTAACGCTAGCAACTTCATATAAAAAAAAAAAAAAAAAAAAAAAAATTAACATGAAATGTGGCCATAACAACACACCACGACCTTGGGGTCTTTCCGCAGACTTGGTGAAAAACTATGTCCAAAATAATAATAATAATAATAATAAGATGAAGCCTATAATGACTTACGATTTAGCGAAGGAAATGGTATACAGCATACCCAAATGAAGGAGATGGTAAGAAAAGAGTACTATATGCGTGTGCGTCTGGTACTAAATACCGAACTAAACTCCAAGAAACAATATCAGCCATAAACACCATGGCTGTCTTTGTGGTGCAATACAGTTTCAACATCTTTAACTGGACCATAGCTGACATTAAGCGAATGAACGTCCAAACGGGAAAGCTTCTACCTTGCTACGGCAGAAATCATCCCAAAGCTGCTGTTGATCGAAGGAGGCAGAGGATGAATTCAACTAGAACACCATAAAGACTACAAAAATAAGGCTGACAGCGGTGGCGGCTCTTCTCCAATGAAGAAAGGCAACTAGTTCAAAATGGAATTTGAAACGGATGTAGAAATACAAGTAAATCCCAATATACCGACTGAAGCTGCAAAATGCTTAAAAAAAGAAAGCAAGGCCAAATGCAACAGACCAGAGACAAAAACGAGGGCAAGATACTCTGCCCTCAAAAAACAAACCTGTACCCATCAGTGGCTACGTAGTGCAGGGTTAAAAGCGGAAACTGAAGCTTTTATCCTTCCTGGACAGGACCAATGCTTCTTAACTAGAAATTACCAAGTATATATACTAGAAAATTGTGTTAACCCAAAATGCAAATTCTGGGGGAAATATATAAATACTAATTTCTATGAAGATTTTCATAGCAATTGTTCTGATGAGCTTTCTTCTGTGTTAACTCGACTTCAATAATATAAGCGTAGTACTAAATTGGTCGCTAAATCTTATCGATTTAGTTTTGAAATGGCAAAATTTAACCTTGACTCGTATTCTTATAGAGACAATATTGTTTGTAGTCTTTTTTGTTCTTGTTTGATCTACAATTCCTGCAAATTTTGCTGGAGATGCAACCAAACTATCGGCCGTCCACAACCGCGTTTTCATCCGGATTCTAGAACCCTTCGTAGTATACACGCTGTTCCAAAGAGGTGCAGTCTTCTGCAAGTGTTCAATCTTGACATTAACCACAATTTTCTCCACCCGCTTGTGCCCAGCGTCCCAACATAGACATAACATAGACAACTCCCACACTCTTCATTAGCCATTATTATTATTATTAGTATTATTATTATTATTATTATTATTATTAGTAGTAGTAGTAGTAGTAGTTTCGTCTCCTCGTATGTCTGAGGCATCCACTCCTAAGACTGGTTTTCTTGAAATGAATATTAATCTTCGTATATTTTTTAACTCAGTGTCAATTTGTTAGCGTGCTGCTTTCTAACTAAACATAACAACAACAACAACAACAGCAACAACATCAATAAATAATAATAATAATAATAATAATAATAATAATAACAATAATATTTTATTTTTTCCTTTATCTCCGGCAGACGCTTTTATCTTCGAATGACGTCTGCTTCCCTTTCGATTCCCGCTTTTCTTTTCATTAATTTATAGAAATATTTTTTTTGTCATTTCGGCAATAAAATTTTCATGATAAAGATGTTTTTTTTCCTAATTTTGAATGCTTATGAGAGATATTTATTGTTCGTTTTAAAATGTCCTTTATTTGAATTTTTGGGCGCGTCATCTTAGATACACGAACGATCGGCTGCTGCATCTCTTTGCGGTTTTGGATTATGGTCAGAGCGGATTTAATCTTTCTTTTTTTACGTTTTACAAGGTTTCCTTATGCATACAATTTGTACTCATTCACAAACTACGGATAAATTTTCGCTCTACATAAACGGATATTTTCATTTCTTTCTGTGAGTTACTTTTTTTTTTCTTTCATCTCTTTCTCTTTCTCCCTGTCTCTCATATTTTCTGGTCTTTTTTACAAGAATTTCCATTACAATGAGCATTTGGTTTCATGACACATTTTCCCCGTGTTTCAATTAATTATTATGATAATATGATTAGGACTTTCATAAGTCTGCAAGAAATATAAGAAGAATTTTTAAAAATATTCCTGCTATCTAAATTTTCCAGATGTAGTTTCTCCTCAAGTAATTCAATCCATTGCCCTCTGGTGCTTTTTTAACATGCCTATGTTCCTAAGCTGTGGTATCATAACTATTTACATTGTTCAGATTGTTGTCCCGTCTTACTTTACATTTACGACGCTTCGAGTGTTATAAACTCGGCCTCTTCAGGTGATGTATTGAAATTTCAAACTAGAACCTTTATTTCGTTCACTTCAGTATATTGTTCTAGTTCCATGTGCCTTTTCTAGATATCTCAGCTTCAGTTATTTCCCTATAGTAACTCCTGTTTTTGCTCACTTCTGCTGTGGACAGCACTGGTCAAATTGGTTTTGGCCACTTTATTCTGTGTATTGTTTTTGTTTTAATATAAAACTATATTGCTGGTATTTTTTTTTACTATTAAAATGTATTTTTATAGTTTCATAATGTTTTTGTTTGAGGTCGGGGTCACTATTTGACATAACGGGTGCTACCACCACGTGTCAGAGTGGATCTGGGAACAACAGCTATTAAAAGGTGGCTCCACGATCCACAACATTTTCAATCTCCCGATCAGAGTTCTTGCTGCTGGATGTAGTTTATTGTCATACCCAGGACTTTGCTATAGAATATCGAGAAGCTAGCAACGTTTCGTCTGTTGGGAAGTTTGGAAAACAATTCACGACGCACAGGGGCGCGCAAACAATTTTGTGATCGGCAGGGAAAACTATGGATTATGCAAATGTGGCTGCAATACTCCAGTTTTGGTTTGACCAGTTTCTTCAAAATAGCGAGCATGCAAAAGCCAGGTACTTGCTGCAGTGGTAAAAGAAACTGATTATATTACCAGCTTCGTTAGCGTTAGATTGGTTTGGTTTGGTTTGGTTTTATGGCATATCAACCTCAATGGGTCAATTAATGCCGACAACTTTTTTTTCCTGGTAATTTTTTTGTTTTGTCAAAAATCTAATTCTGTTAAAATTTTTTCCTCAAAAATAGTGTTTTGGCCCCATTTTGGAAACTAACTATTTGCCCATAGCTGTGACCCTAACTTTCTTTAACCATAGTCAGTTATTAATTTTTAATAGTATTTTTCTAATTTTTATTTTCGATTTGTTCTAATTTTTATTAATGTTTTTGACTAAAACACTGACATGAAGCATTTCAATTTTATTCATTTCACTAGTAATTCTAACATCTTTATCTAAATTACTTTTTATTGCAACTCCCATCCATAAGAAGTAGAAGTAAAGAATATAGCTATATGGCTAAATTTGAATGACTCCTGCTGGTTAACCTTCTTAGATGAAGCATTGTCAATTATTATTCATTTTTTTAGTATTTCTTTCATCTTCATTTCTCTTGCTTTTTTACGTATTAACATTTTTATCCGGAGATGCCACTTCCCAACGAACATTTAAATTGAAATAAGATTTTCGTCTTTTGAAGACGCTACGATGGAGTAGAGTTGTTAAAGATGATTAATTTGGTTGTAAGTTTATATGTATATGATTAATTTATTTTTACTGATGTACTTTGACTGGTTTCTAGATGAAATTGAAAGCACGGGTAAATAAAATTATCTGAAGGAAAATTATTTCTTTGATCAATTTTCACAAAAACAAACAAATTGTTTGGTGAAGTTGAAAGGATTATAAATAAAATATAATGATATAATAGTCTACACTATTTAATCAAACTTATTTTTGCATATATATATATATATATATATATATAAATATATATATATATATAGTGAATATAGAAGTCAACGATTAGAGGCGACAGTCTGTTTTATGCTAGATGTAATCGTCAGGTCATGATGCATTCATAGATGCAATCGTCGTAGCCTGACGATTGTATCTAGCATGAAACACTGTCGCCTTCTAAGTTGACTTGGTGTTCTGCTTACATTTACACAGCAATATATCCAAACTATTTATGAAACAAATATAGAAAATGTTAAGAATTATTGAGTCATATTTATATATATATATATATATATATATATATATATATTTATTGAGTTCAAATCAAAAACAAAAAATTAGGTATATATAGTAAAACAAAGATGCCCGTGAGTTTGAAATTTCAGATGCTGCCCAAGCCATCCATTATAAAATATAATGAATCAAAAGATTACTATTGTAAGATCAGGCAATATTTGAATGCAAGTTTTTTGCACGTAAAGTTTACTTTTACATTGTTCATCGTCGTTTTTTAAGATTGTATCTGGATAAGAATAAGTTTTTTGAAAGTTTAAAACGATGAATCCATTAATATATATATATGCTCATATAGAATTGAACTATACCAAAACTTGTGATTGGTGTATACGAATAAATTGAAAAAAGCAACAATTACTTATTCTTAAAAGAGATGGTTACATATAGAGGAAATATAATTATTTATTTTAAAATTATAACGTAAAATATGTTAAAAATTCACTAAAAAATATGATTTTGTTTCAACACAAAAGGTGTCCTATCAACAGGATATGTTGAATGTAGATTGTAGAATAAATGTTTTAAAATTTCAAATTAATCGTCCCATGTTGACAGTAACTGGGGGGGGGCTGTTACATCAGTTGAAATCAAATCAACAAAACAAGTATACTAGTATTAAAAAAACTTGGACAACGATGTCAAAATTATAATAACTATTAAATTTTTAAATTTAGGTTTAAATAAAATAGAATTTATTCTAAGGTTTATAACTATTAAATTATATGATAAAATTTGAAATTAAAATTAAAAAATTTTCTTTTGTAAATTTAATCTATATTAAGTTTAAAATTGTAAAATTATTGAGGAAAAAAAAAAATATATATGTTATTCTATTCATTTTGTGTCTATTGAAATTGTTGAATAAACGTTAAGATCGACTTTTTTTTTTTTTTAATGACAACATGGATACATTTGTAGACATGGGATTTGACATCTTGCGAAAGACATAAAAAACACAATCAGATTATAATATATAAGCACGCAGACAAATTGTAGATATACACACACACAAAATGGATGAGGACTTAGGAAATATCAGCTTGAACTTTTCAAAAAAAAAAAAAACAATTTGAGAACATACACAATGAAATGTGCATAAAAGTTACTGATGTTACAGACACTGTCCTGAGATGCATATATCCGAATTTTTTGACATAGTTTGTATTTGATATAATACCAAGAAAATCTCAAGATTGAAAGTCTAAAACGAATTCTAATTTTTTTTATTAAAAATATAACTTATACGGGCAAAAATACATAGGTAAAATGGTCAGTAAAGAAAATTAAAATAGATATATAGGTAAAAATAACACCATTAAATAGATTAAAACGTAAAAATCCAAAGCACTTTAACTAATTAGAATATGTTATAATTTGTATACAAATATCTATTTAAATATTTATATATATATATATATATATATATATTTTGATACTTTAAAGACAATGGGAAAAAGGTTGAACTTTTTTATATTGCTCTATGTTTTTAGATTAAAATTGCAACAAGAGAAATTTGAGAAAAAACTTAAATATATCAAATTGTTTTATGTTAAATTCCTGTTCTGATATAAATAAATTAAATTCTTTTTTAGTAACAAATAAATTTGTATTAAATATATTTATTTATTTAAATTTTTTATCAATACAATTTTCACATACATAGAAAGAAAGATTATATATGCTTTGTTTGATATATACACATCTGATTAGGGTATATAAGTAAATGTATGAAAATATATATATATATTTTAGATATGTTTTATTCATATATATATATTTTATATATATATATATCACCATGAATGTATGGTGTGTGTCTTTTAGAATCCGTTTAGCTCTCAACGGGTTTGTCTTTTCATATAATGCGTGTATTTAAATATGTGTTTTTAAATGCATGTTTTTATTATGTTTATATTTTATATATATTAATATATATATATATATATATATATAATATATAAATATCATAACGTGTAAACAGGTATATGCATACATAAACCTTCCATATTCTAATAATATTATCTTTATTTACGAAATTACAGTACAGTCATAATTTTAACCATGGAAAATAATAAACCCTTATCAAAACAAAAATAATTTTTAATTTTGTATAGATACATTCTCAGACATTAAGATATACATATAAATATATTGAAGAAATTCAACTACAAAAAATTAGAGAACTATATAATTAAATACATATACATACATATATATATATATATATATATATATATATATATATATATATATATATATATATATTATAAAATTTATAAATTATATATATTTATTTATATATATTATAAAAATTTATAAATTATATATATTTATATTTATAAAAATGGTGGGGCATTTACTTTTATATATATATATATATATATATATATATATATATATATATATATATATATATATATATATATATAACTGGTAAATATAATTAATATTGTTTATGTAAATGCCCCACCACTTAGCTTTAATTAAACAGTATTAACTATATTTACCGGTTAGATTGTTCCAGAAATTTCCTAAAAAATATGACAGGAATCGAACTTTTAACCCTAATAGGAACCATCATTTGATATGACGTGTTGTTAACTATTCAGCCACAAATGAGGGGCTGATTAGCAAAGGGTATATAAACAGTAATTCGAACTTGGTTAATCAGGTGCTTCTTTGTAACTGAATGGCTAACAGCACGTCAGATCAAATGATCGTTCCCATTAGGCTTATAATAAGCACGGCGGTTAACGGCTCGGATTCAGTTAGAATTCGAATTCCTGTCGAGTTCATTACATTCATTTACATTTACGAGTGGCATGTATGTGATTTTCCAGGAGTTTTCATCGCTTATCTTATCTCTAACAAATCACAAGATTTACAGATGGTTCATGGCCTTCTCTTGCAGCTCTTATCCGCTAACTACTTTTTGTCTAATGAAACAAATATACGTTAGTAAATTTTTTTTAATTAGCCATAAACGACTCAGCGCAAGAATACTGAGCTGTTCAGCTCCGAACATTAAGATTTATCTCAGCGTAATTATCTTCATCATAATGTGTTTGATCATAATGTGCTTGATTATAATGTGTTCGATTATAATTTGTTTGATCATAATGTGTTCGATTATAATGTGTTTGATCCTAATGTGTTCGATCATAATGTGTTCGATCATAATGTGTTTTATCGTCACTAAGTGTTTCATATTTGCGGCCTAGTTTCGTACGAAGTTAAGTTTAGAAAATATCTATTGCTAGCATGAGTACCTTACCTTGCCCGGACTTCTTAATGTATAAAATGAATAGAATCACATGTTTTCATTATACTTTGTATCAATTTCTTTAAAAAGACGTTAGCCATCTTTAGTTAGCCAAGGAATTCAAAGTGTTTGTTTCGATGTAATTGGGAATACGTTTATTTTACCTTTTTAAAAAATCGCAAAACCATAAAAATAAACAAACAGTGGATTGAAAATTGAATTAAAATTAATTAGAATTAAATCAAAATTTTACATGCTTTAGTTTATTTCGTTTACGGCATATAAAACTCGATGGGTTATTTAATGGCGACAACATTTTTTATTGCTGGTAATATTTTTTTCAAAAATGTATTGCTGGTAATATTTCTTTTTTCAAAGATGTATTGCTGGTAATATTTCTGTTTTCAAAAATGTATTGCTGGTAATATTTCTTTTTTCAAAGATGTATTGCTGGTAATATTTCTGTTTTCAAAAATGTATTGCTGGTAAAATTTCTTTTTCAAAAATGTAATTCTGGTAATATTTCTTTATTCAAAATGTATTGCTGGCAATATTTCTTTTTTCAAAAATGTATTGCTGGTAATATTTCTGTTTTCAAAAATGTATTGCTGGTAATATTTCTTTTTTCAAAGATGTATTGCTGGTAATATTTCTTTTTTCAAAAATGTTCTGCTGGTAATAATTTTTCCCAAAATTATTGCTGCTATTATCTACCTATTTTTATTCTTTCATAGTGTTAACTTTTATCCACAGCTGGGACCATGACAGATGCTAGCATCCCGGGTTAAGGTGGACCTACATTTCTCAAAACCTCCTGATCAAACGTCTTACCCAGGGCGCGAATGTAGTTTATCGTAATAACCAGGGCGCAGATGTAGTTTATCGTCTTACCCACGGCGCAGGTGTAGTTTATAGTCTTACCCAGGGCGCAGATGTAGTTTATAGTCTTACCCAGGGCGCGGATGTAGTTTATAGTCTTACCTAGGACGCGGATGTAGTTTATAGTTTTACCTAGGACGCGGATGTGGTTTATCGTCTTATCCAGGACGCGGATGTAGATTATCGTCTTACCCATGACGTGGATGTAGTTTATCGTCTTACCCAGGTCGTTGATGTAGTTTATCATCATATCCAGCACGGTAAATTTTACATTTAAGTAATTTTCGGAGATAATTTTTTTCAAAAAATGCTTTAATAATATATACAATTACAGCGAAACCTTTAAGCCTAGGACTTTTTTTTTAGTGTCAGTTGCATCATTTATTCGTATTTATTCCTTTTTAAAGGTCTTTGTGCAACGTGAAGCAAAATCATATCAATCAATAGCTTACCGATTCCAAATTCTGTATTGAAAACCGCTTAAGCCCCCGACAACTCTCCTGACAATTTTCGTTTTTTAGAAATATTTACAATTAAGGAAACTGTCGGTCATTCTTTTTATAGTTTAGCAGGAAATATTTTTTGGCATTAAAGATCTCTCGCAACACATTCGTGCCGAATTACTTTTATAGTCGAACTTCAGCCGCCAGGGACCTACCGTTGGGCCGGCAGTAAGACGCGTACAAGTATATAATCAGTGGACATATAGATGCATCAAGCGCCAAAAGGTGTCCGGAATGAGGAGGAATGATGAAAATGTCTTTGGAAATGTAGTCGAAGCAGGAACTCTCTATCATTAGTGCTATAAGAGATGATTCCTCTGCTAAAGTCAGCTTATTCTGTCCAGTTACTTGATGATAATTTAAACTATTTTTTTTTATTAAGTTTTGATTTATAGGTAAAAAAGGCCTACTGTTCTTAAATGGTCACCCATCTAAATACTGAGAAACCACATTGTTGTTTAGCAATCGTTGATCTTTTTGTAAATAATGTTTCTAAGTTTATTTGACTGTAAAGCCCGGTGACAATGCAAAGTAGATTGTCTAAAAAATCAGCGCGTACATACATAGAAACGTATGCACACAAAGCAACATGCACGAACACACACAAACACATGGTATAAAAGCCTGATTTCAATCCCCCGTTATATATGCGGTCAGTATAACGAGGATAAAATCACCGAATTATTTGGTATAGCTATTGAGATAAATTTCAATAAAATGAGAAGAAAAAACAATAAGTGATTATTGAACTTCGAACAACAAACCAGCAAAGACAAAAACAAGGAAAAAGTGAACAAAGGGAAAGGAAAAACAACAACAAAAAAACTGTCTTCAGGAATCGATCGAGGAAATTAAAATAACTGTTCATATGACTAAAAATAGACAAAATCAAGATATGATACATACATATATCCATAATATACGTCCTTACTATCTTTTTCAATCCTCATCGGGGATCGTTACTGTCTTGGAAAAAGAGCTGTCCTTCTCGACCCACTTTGTCTTACTAATTAATTGAATGAATTGAGATTGGCCTTCTCCTAGACTGGTCGCTAACCAAGGTAAAAGAAATCAATCTCTGCTACCCTCAACTCAAAATCGTTCTTCTACTACACTTTTTTCACAATCAAGGCTAAAGTATCCAGTCTGACCTACTATTTAACCCCTAGTTGAGTAAATCTGGCTACTGAGCTGTAGCTTATCCTCTCTCCTCATAAGCATACCACCATGGGCTAATTGTTTTTCACCGAGATTACTAAGGAGTGCTATCAATCTCGAGTGGACAGAGCTCGTTAGCCTTGGTTGGTAGTCTGTGTAGGAGAAGGATCTCCCTGATTTCAATGATATACTGATATGTATACGTTATATATTGATCATATTGACGCCAAACATTGACATGGTTTTCAAATCTGTAATCTGAATGCGATCGGCACAGAACCGATTTTACATGATCAATTTGTAATGCATAATCACAAAAGCTCAAAAAGCTTGTAAAATCCATGATATCCTCGATGCATACATATACACTTTTTCGTCTGGTTTTGAGAAATTCTACCAATCATGAATCTTGAAAATAGATCTTTTTTGTCATTTTCACATAAAAACAAATAATCGATTACTTCGGCTCCTAACTGACTGGTCTTCGAATAGCGATCGATATTGATCAGCCTGTCCCCAGACTCATATGTCATTCTAATCAACATAAATCACGCTATGTCGTGTTTTGTGGACCTTTCCCAAGAGTATGATGATCCATTAGACCCTGCTTTTATGTACGGCCAACGACTACGCCCCACTTTTTTTTACTTCGATTAACTTCGACAGAATAGATTGTCAACGATCCGTCTATAACACAAGTGGAGCATTAAAATATACCTGGTCTTGTCCTGGCTTCATACTTTCACCGCCGTATGTTTTCCGAATCTAATTTCCTGACATGTTTTGCGACCAAGGTACAGATTATCATTCGTTGGAAAATATGGGTCCTTCCCCCACCGCACTGGACCAATGCCTGTTGTTTGGGGCGGTTGTGACACGCTTGCGTGATCATGTCTCATTTACATTCGTGATCGCCCAAAATAGTGAGAAGACATAGATAAAATATACCTGGCGCTACATTGGCTTCATCCTTTCACTATTGTATATTTTCCGACCCCGATTTGTGTATTGCGACCATATTACAAATTCTATTCATTTTCGATCGAATGTTCTACAGAAGGATGTTGAGGTTACCAAGTAGGCATCTATGCAGATGACACTACCATTTACTCCTGCCTAAATAGCAAATCTGCTATCGTTGGTCTCGAAAACCATCTCCAATCAGTTGTTGACTGGGGCTGGAAATGGTTGGTCAACCCATTACCTGCCATGAGCCCCATTTGGGGATCTGTTAAAATTAAACTCACTACATGTTATTCCTTGTATTTACATTGAATTGCTCACATAAATTGCATTTTCAGAGCTATATTTTACAACACTTAGCCTTTAAAGTTTTTTTATTATTAGCCGTAACTAATCATAGAAGACACTTTCTGTCGTAATTTTACATTTCACGAGCAGAAAAATAATGACTATTTTGAAAAGTATTTTTTATTATTTCTAATCAATATTATGTTTTGATGTTTTATACATATATATATGTGATGTTCTAGATTCTATAAAGTTTCAAAGTACGAGCTATTCGAAGAAAATTTTAATATTGTATGTTGTTTTAACTGCTAAGACACATTACAATTGTTTATCAAAAAATATGTTTTTGAAAGCAATCCTGAGTAAAATGTTATGATTTTTTTCTGGTTTTGGCAGCTTAAACGGCATTGAATTTTTTTATGATGTCGGAAATTTTAAAATGTCAAATTAAGTGGTTTTTAAATTATTTAATTTCAATTTTCACAATTTATTGTTGACATTTTTTCACATTTTACCTTTATTCGAAAATAAAAATAAATTTAAAACAGACAGACAGACAGACCGAAAGATGCCAATTCCGAGATAGATAAATAGATTATAGTCTATTTTAAATAGTTTTAAATATTATTGACCAGATATGTCCCAGGTTGTATATATGAATACCCTTGAGATATCTTCTTGTATTTATCCTTAAGATAGATAGATAGATCTGATTCAGATGAAGAATTCATTCAGGTAGATTGATTTGTGTTCCATAGGTTGGGAGATAACTGTATATATGAATAGATTCAGATAGATGGATGGAATGGATAGATAGCAACACCAAATGAATGAACGGAAATAAAGGTTTGATAGAAAATAAATATCTAGATGAATGGATGATGGATCATAATGGTCGAATAATGGATGTGAAGGGACTGAGGAATGGATGGATGGAAAAATTTAGAATATATGGAAAAAGGCCAGGGGGGGAAATAGACTGAGAGGATGGGTTGAATAAGATGAATCGTCGTGAATAGAAAAATATGGATGGATGGATGGATGGATGGATGGATGGATGGATGGATCATAATGGATGGATATGGGAAATCGGATAAACAGATATTGGCAATGGATGGATGGATAATGGATGGCTGGTAATATGGGGTTTTTTATAAGAATGTATTACTGTTCATTTTTTATGTATAAAAAATGGATAGATTCAAATATTTCTAATTATTGGATGGATATAAAAATGATGAATGAATTTCATAGGCTTTGGGACTGGGATAGATAGATCGATAGATAGATGAATGAATGGATAGAAAGATGGATAGATGAATGAATTTGGCGGGACTGAGATAGTAAGATGGATAGATGAATGATTCCAGGATCCTTAAAAGATGGATTGAGGGATTTGAATGAAGTTTGGGTCGGGTAGGAAGTACGAAGACGAATTGATTTCAGAAACAGTGAAATAAGTAGATAGATAACTGATACTGAAAAATTTTCAAAGAAAAAATGCATCTGAGAAGAAAAATAAAAACGAATCAGAATAAAATATCCAAAAATGAATATCCAGTAAAAAATATAATATAAATAGAAAATATTTTCAAAATTTTTAATTACTGGGTAGTTAAAACACATAAAAAAATCAGTTCGTTATATTTGAAATTATTGAAAGACCTCCACAAATAAAATTTAAACACAAGCCTGTCAAAATCTCATATAAACACTCGACTCCGTGTTATAAAGGGTTTTCTACAATAATTTAAACGGTTGAATCGTTTCCGTAAGATTTTATTTTAAATTTTCGAACTGTCGAAGCTTTAATCAACTAATCCCTTTCAAATAATAGTTCTGAAAAGTACGTTTAATATTTGAAAGAGAAAAGGATAAGGATAATTATGTTGCGTTGGCATATTTGTAAATAATATGGCGATTTCGGTTGATTTTACTGATAATAAAATAACACATTTTAATGTACTTAAATGTTTGAATATAACAGGATTTTCCCATTGTAAAGATTAAATTTATTGAGCTTGAAATAAAATTATGATAAATTATGATAAATTATGATAAATTATGTTAAAATAAAATTATGATAAATTAAAAATGAGCTTGAAATAAAACTATGATAAATCGGATAAATTATGATAAATTATTATAAAAAAAAAATTATGATAAATTAAAATGAGCTTGAAATAAAATTAGGATAAAATTATGATAAATTATGATAAATTATGATAAAACAAAATTGGGATAAATTAGAATAAATTTATGAGTTTAAATAAAATTAAATTTATGTACCACGGAAATAAAAAAACTAAAAATAAAAACTTTCACAAGTATTTTTTCATTTTTTAAAAATGCATTTTATATGATACGTATCCTTTTCATTAGTAGTATATACACACACAAACACACACACACACACACACACACACACACACACACATATATATATATATATATATATATATATATATATATATATATATATATATATATATATATATTGAACAATAAAAATATTAAAAAATAAAATCTTCAGACACACTGAGTTGTAGATTAATATTCTTTCGTTTTTATTATTATTTAATTCCATTCCTCAACTAGTTTCAGCCAGAAATGGCCATCATCAGGAGAAAATATTTCCTTTGCTGGTAGCAGTGAACTACAGAAATGAATGTCTTTTGTTGAGAAAATAAACTTTTGTCTTGTTTTCATTTGTTTTTTTTTTTTTTATCTTTTTAACATGAATCTTTTCAATATTCTCTGTGTTGGTCAAACAGTCTCTTTTGTTGTTATTTGAGATAAGAGTTGGATGGATCTATGCTTCTCTCTGAATTCCCCTGGACAGTTTGTCAGTTTTATTGGTCCTGGAGAGGGGATGTGTCTCTGTTAAGTGTTTGTGTGTGTGTTATTTGGTTCTTAGGGAGTGAGTGAGTATGATGTGTAAGTGTGTATGTTCGTGTGGGTGTGTGTATAACACCTCCAAGCATGTCTGTCTTGTGTGGGTGAGAAATGTGGGCAGGTTTTGATTTGTTGTGTTATATATTAGTACTATTTATATTGTTAAATTTATGGTTTAGCCTGGCTGGATTTGTGTTTTGAACGTTGCATCCACTTATTTTCATGCAACTCTAAAAATCTTTAATGTTATCTGCTCTAATATATATATATATATATATATATATATATATATATATATATATATATATATATATATATATATATATAGCATGACTTTTATATTTTCCTGTGCTTGATTCAACAATCGCACGACGCTATACAGCAATCCTTTATCCACTTGACTTAAAAATATTTTTCCCTTCCTTTAAAGGAGTGCCTTGCCGTGCTGATATTTGCTAGATGCCTTACTTTGGGCCTATCTATACACTGCGAATTTTTCTAAGCTCTATATTGAACATTAAATCTGTTTACAAAAAAGAACTAAACAAAATGAACACAAAACGATCAGCTTTAAAAAGGACTCGTAAATTGAAAAAAACCGAAATGGATAAAAAGAATGTTAACAACAAATACTTTTTTCACACAAACCCAGTTCTGCGGAATCAGAATCAATGTTGAGTTTAAGCAAGCGAATGAGCCAATTGGATGAAATTGCCATGCAGATTTAAATGTTTCCCCCAGATGAATGAAGCTATCTATTTTTTGTATGCTAGCATGCTAGTTAACATTCGTGTCAGTCAGCTGTTGGCTCTCACGCTGGCTGGTAGAATCTGCCTTGTTGATTTCGTGACAGCCAGCTATACTCTCACTCAGGCCAGTTGAAAAAATCGATTATTTCCACTATCGATGGAGTTGGGAAACGCAAGTCGGTCTTGGACTTCCCACTAACTTGGGAGCATATGCGTGTGTATGTTGGTGCAAACCCCGTCGAAATTGCGGCCGTGCATTCGTTACACACACACACACATCCTGCCTTTTATAGATAGAGTTATATATTGTAAGACGACAATATTCTGATTATACGTTATATCTTATAGATAAAAAGATTTAAGAAATGTTCTGTTTATAACAAACAGTATTAACAACATTCACCGGCCTGAATGTCCGGGGAAATTTTCATAGAATATATGTGTCTTCCAACAGAATCTAAATTGTATCCTAGACGGAACCATCAAATAGTCTGATGTGCTATACCGGTTTAGCTACAGAAGAGCATTTGGTTAGCAAGTTCTGCTTTTTCCACTGGGCTATCCTCACAGGGGCCTGACGATTATGTCTAGCATGAAACAGACTGTCGCCTGGAGTGTTGACTTCAATGTTCACGTTTGTGTTTACACGCGCTCTACCTCTGATATTGAGCACTTTTATCCCATAAATATAGCCCCTTAAAACTGTATATATATATATATATATATATATATATATATATATATATATATATATAGATAGATACTAGATAGAGATCGAACAATCGATGACATTTTAGAGAAATCAAAAGGAAATTTATCTCAATAGAAAACAGTTGTTAAACAAATACTGCACCTAAATTTCTCAAAAAAAAGAAAATTGAAAAGAAAAAAAGCCCCATATATATATATATATATATATATATATATATATAAATCTCAAAATGAAGTTGAATAAATTTCACAATCTACTGATATGCGTGTATGGCTTACTTTTTTTTTTTCTTTTTGACATTTGCTTTAAACGTGTCATCTTGAAAATTAATTCTTTCGACATAAATGTGCTCTTCTAATTTAGTTTAATGTTCTACACCTATCGTTACTCGCAGGGAAGAACTATTTAAACCGTGGGGAATCTCCAGTCAGGCGAATTTTCATTTTTTTTTTTTCTTTCTGATTTATTGGTGTCTGGTTGTTTACTTTGACAGTGGTGGCGTCTGGGGAAGAAAAGGGAATGCTCTGAAACTTCCCAAGAAATATTGGACTCAGCGAGTCTTGTCTTGAGTAGGTAGTTACCGCATATTGATCCATGCTGGATGAGACGGAGGGGTTTATTCTTTCTTTAGTCTACAACTAATTATTATTGTTAATACTTGTTTTACGCTTGCTTTTATGTGAAGTTAAATTGAACAAGTTTTCTATGTTAAATCTTCTTTCACGTATTTTGGCTGACGATAAACTTTCAATGCCCCGAAATCCGTTTAACTTAGACCGAAAAATTGTAGCAACGATGACGTTTTAGAAGATTTAAATAGAAAAAGAAAATTTATACTTAGCTTCCATGAAGAAATTTCTAATTGAAATTTTTAGGTAAAAGTGGAAGAAGATTTGGTTTGGTTTGTTTTACGCATATCAACCTCAATGGGTTATTTAATGCCGACAACATCTTTTTAGGATGAATTCGTATGAATAGAATATGTATTCTTTGGTTTAGATTGGTTTGGTTTATTTTATTTACGGCATATCAACCTCAATGGTTATTTAATGCCGACAAATATCTTTTATTACGATAGATTCGTATGACCAGAATATATGTATTCTTTTGTCAGGATTAGTTTGGTTTATTTTGTTTTACGGGCATATCAACCTCAATGTGTTATTTAATGCCGACAACATCTTTAGGATAGATTCGTATGAATAGAATGTGTATTCTTTGGTTTAGATTGGTTTGGTTTATTTTTTGTTTTACGGCATATCAACTCAATGGGATTTATTTAATGCCGAAAACATTTTAAGATAATCTGCATGAATAGAATATGTATTATTTTGGTTTAGATTGGTTTGGTTTATTTTCTTTTGGCATATCAACATATCAATGGGTTATTTAGTGCCGCTAAATTTTATTTTTTTGTTGGTAATATTTTGTTTTGTTAAAATCTATTTCTGATAATATTTTCTTCAAAAAATGTGTTGCTAGCAATATTTTTTTTTCAAAAAAATGTATTTCTGGTAATAATTGTTTTCAAAAGAGCATTTGCCTGTACATTTTTTTTCCTCAAAATGTATAGCTTGTAATATTTTTTTCAAAATACTTTTTTTCTTCAAAAATTTATTGATGGGTAAATATTTCTGGTATTAAAACCTATTTTTACACTTTCATGTTTTACCCCATTTCGGGGTTAACTATTTGCCGATAGCTGGGTCTTAACAGATGCTACCACCCGGGTTAGGGTGGACCTGGGAACACCACCAATTAAGAAGGTGGTTTCACGCTCACCAAAACCTCCTGATCAGAGGCCTTGCTGTTGGACGTAGTGTATCGTCTTACCCAGACGCGGATGTAGTTTATCGTCCTACCGAGAACACCGATGAGTTTGTCGTCTTACCCGGGACGCGGATGTATTTCATCGTCTTTACCCAGGACGCGGATGTAGATTATCGTCTTATCCGGGACGCGAATGTAGTTTATCATCTTAACAGGGACGCAGATGAAGTTTGTCGTCTTACCCGTGATACGGATGTAGTTTATCGTCTTACCCAAGACGCGGATGTAATTTATCATCTTTACCCAGGACGCGAAATGTAGTTTATGATCATCACACAGACAGAAATAGGTGAAGTGTGAGCATGGATAAATGTATGGCAAATGTTTAGTGAGAGATAAAGAAACAAAATTTATTAAGAATTATATTGGTCAGAAATTGTGGAGAGTCATCATCGCCCACTTCCGGAAGGAACACAGTAGACAGTAGAAGAACAAATGTACTTGAGTAAATGGATTGCGTGAGGAATGTTTAGCAGTGATACCACCAAAATGCAAATATTTGTGTTGACATAAAGACAGGAAATTGTGGAGAGCCATGATCGCTCATGTCCTGAAGGAACACAGTAGACAGTAAAAAGAATACCGAGTAAATGGATTGCGTGAGGAATGTTTGCATCAGTGATACCACCAAAATGCAAATATTTGTTAGCGGATAAGACAGGAAATTGTGGAGAGGGCATGGATCGCCTACGTCCTGAAAGAACACGGTAGATAGAAGAAGAATGTGCTTCAGCAAATGTGTACTGGAGTAAATAGCACATCGTCGGTGACTATATGAACTAATCCACAATCATAAAATGGAAGAGCTCCAGGTCAGTACAGAAGAGAAGCGGTTTGGTATTTGGCAGTTTTTCTGACGCCTTGTCGAATTCTCTGCCTTGGACAGAGAGGCATCCAGACGAGTTTATGCCGATGGACAAAAGCTCTCGTTTTGGGAGGTAGATAAACCGAATACGTATACAGGGTCTTGCTGGATATTTTGCTAATGAGCTCGTAACGCTCCTCGTTAAAACCGGTTTTGTGCCACATCCTGCCTAGTGGGCGAGGACTTGGGTGAATATCAAAGAAGCTGTTTGAGGCAGTCTTCAAACGAATTAATGCAGGCAAGTCACAACACTGTCCAGTATTACTTATATTATAAGCGCTACGAAGCACATTATAATCAAATTAGATGGCGGAAATGTTTTAAGAGGATAACAAAAGTAAATAAATAAATTTGTTTAGAGCTACAAAGGATAGGAAATTGTGGAGTCAAGGATCGCTAATGTCTTGAAGGAAGAGGGAGATAAAAGAAGAACGGTTTGAGTAAATTGATGGCGAAACAACAAAATATAAATATTATTAATAGCTGAACAGACATGAAGTTGTGGAGAGCTCCGGTCACTCTACCTCTTGAACAGACTCAACATGGAAGAAAAAAGAACGAATAAATGGAAGGCGGAGATGAGTTTGTGAAAAGACCACAAAGCCAGCATTTATAAGAACTAAAGGAAATTAAATTATAGAGAGCCATCGTCGCCAAAGTCCTGAAGGGACAAGGCTCATAGCAGAGGAACAATGAATTACAATATCTGCCTTGTGCCAAATGAAAAAGATGGCGAAATATATGGAACATCTTAAAATATTTCACAACAACGAAAACTGACTTAGAATGCTTTTTTTTTATCAATGTCGTCTTTTACAGGGAGCAAGATTCAACTGTGGGAGAGGTTTACAGAGGTCTTCTTTCATGGATTGTGTCCCATCAGGGCCTTTGTTTTTCTGGGTTCCCAATGCGATCAAACTTACGGTACCCCAATTTAGAATTTACTATGGCTTGGGTTGGTCAGATCCATATTGATGTCCATCCACTCTTTTGCGTTCTTCCGTATATGCAGGATGGGTGCCCGATCGCACCTCCATTACAATTCGTTCTTACTGCTTCAACACCTTCTATCAGCTCAAAAACTCTTTCGTTGATTCGCGTCAAGTTATTCACCTCGCCAACACGAATTTGCGTGTTTGAATTACTTTGCACGCAGAAAGCCCGCGAGGCTGCATTTTCATTGAATTTGCCATTGGTGATGGGAGTTCCTGTTCGCTCGACCTCGTTATGACTATGCCACCCAGTTGAATGATGGAATTTTGCATGCACGCGACTAGCTACTCAGAAGTATTACGCACGCGTGATGTCTCGCGTCATGTCTTCCCTGTTTTTGTTTTTATATATTTTATCTCTTGATTTTCATAGTCTTTACTAATTGATTTACACTCTCACATATATATACATACATTACATATATATATATATATATATATATATATATATATATATATATATATATATATATATATATTTTCTTTAAATATTCTTTCAAAAAAAATTCACCCAAAGACGTAAGAACTGCATGAAACCCTGAGTCATATCAATGTTGGATATTATGTATTTTCACTAAGAGCTCTGTCTCACAACATATTGAACACTGTATTTGTAACACCTAAGGAAGAAATATATTTACACGTACGTGCAAGCATATTGATGTGTATGTAGATTTTATCCAACGCATTTTACACACACACACACACACACACACGCACACACACACACACACACACACACACACATATATATATATATATATATATATATATATATATATATATATATATATATCCTTGTCGTTACTTTGGCATTCACCTCCCCATGAGAATTATAATTCTTGTGATTTATAATGAGTCTTATGTTGACTAGTATGTAGTAGAAAGATTCGATTTCTATTCCATTTTTAAAGGACGGTGCATAAATATTATAATAGGTATTTTGAAAACGCCTTCTGTTTAACTACAAGAATTTTCAGATTACTGACACTCTCCCAGAACGCATTTTGATGTCTTGATCTAGTATCAATCCAACATCCATTTCATTTTTCTCCGCCTGCATATATAATACCGAGGCTAACACTGACAAAATCTCCGTTGTCGGGCACAACGTTAGCTTCCTACATACAGCCAAAATAAGCCATAATTAACCTAATCTTATAATTCTCTAACTGGTCACAGTTCTTTAACGTTCTAACGTCCATGTTCGAAGAAAGGCTTATTGTTTGTCTGAGCCAGTCGTTTACGACGGTCCGGTGACACCTTTCCGGTGTCATGTCATCACCTTTCCCTGGCGATGGATATATTTTCCTTTTTACAGCATTCTTGCTAATCAGTCTGCTGGATGACAGGTCAGATGACGTGTTTGCACGGGTCGGTCGTGCCTACCTGAGAGAGTTAATTCTCCATAGGTTAAACCAATTAAACTGTTCTATAACATCATAATTTGCTTGTTAACTACCCATGCTATTTCTTGGGATTAATAATTGGAATGGTTCTCGTAACTTTCTCCGGCGGTGGTTTATGGAGACACCGCCTCAGTTAACTGGCCGTTCTTCTCTGCTTTTGTTAGGTCTTATTTTCGTCCTGCTGGGTGGCTACAACCTCCCTTACAGGCGCAGTGACGGCAATTTACTCACCATACCCAAGAGTGGAATACCACAACTATATATATATATATATATATATATATATATATATATATATATATATATCCTATATATCTCCCTATATATATATATATATCCATTTGTAGATCTCTCTCTCTCTCATATATATATATATATATATATATATATATATATATATATATAGGAGGAGAAGAACGGTAAGATAGGAGATCGGATTGAGTAAATCGATGTTTGAGTTCGAATTCCCACTCGAATCAATTACATTCACTTACGTAATCCGGGAAAGGTAGAATCCTTTCTTTGCCACGGGTAAATAACACGACAGACTGAGTTCTATTCTATAGCCTTTGAAATGGCAACTGGTCTAGGAGAAGTGACAATCTAAAAGCTGCGGAGGTCGTTTGGGGTCCGAGGCACGTATTGTACCATGTCTCTGTATTCGCTCCCTTCAAATGTGTGAATGGACATGCAGGAAACATTTACCACTATAATTAAATCTCAGGTGTTGTCAGGCTGTCAGTTTCTAGAAGGATCTGCTTGACTATCTCATACGCCTATCTGACGGGGAGAGTCGAGTATATATATATATATATATATATATGTCCTAAACCAGACATGTTTACATACTTGTGCTCCCGGGTCAGGGTATAAACAAATTTCCAGTCCCCCATCTGTTAGCGAGGAATGTGTTTTTGTGGTGAGAATAGGAAGGCAAAATAATTATTATGTTTTTAACTACAAATCATTCGAATGCCCACTTTTTAAATATTGGGGTTACTCGTAACCTAAACCATGACTGATTCAAAATTATTAGAATTTAAAATCACCCCAAATACAACAGAAAAACCATAAATTTAAAGAAATAGAAAGAAAAAAACAAAAAAAAAAAACAATAAAAACTCAACTGACCAATTCAGAAAATTAATTAAAAATGTTAAGATTCATCTCTAAAAGAATTTTCGAATAAATATATAAATATAAATAAATTAAATTTATGATATTTCTCAGGACGACTACGGAATAACTTATTTAGATAGACGATTTTCTGACCATGGGACTTTTTCAGTAACCGATGTTTATCTGACCTTTTAGTATATTAAGAGGTTGGGAAGATAGATTTGACCTCTCTTAGTACCAAATGAATGACTAGTTAAAGAAAAAAAAAGAGAAAAAGATAAATAAAAGAGGGGGGGAGGAGAAAAAAGAGAGGGAGGGGGAAAATAGGAGGGGAAAGGGGGAAAATAGAGCGGGGGAGTGAAAAAGAGAAGGTGGGGAAATAGAGAGAGAGAGGAGGGCAAAGAGAGCGAGGAGTGAAATAGAGAGAGAGGAGGGAAAAGAGAGAGAGAGGAGGGGAGAAGAGAGAGGGAGGAGGGAAATAGAGAGGGAGGTGAAAATAGAGAGAGGAGGGAGAAGAGAGAGCGAGTGAGTGGAAAGAAAGAGAGGAGGAGAAATAGAGAGGGAGGGGTGAAAGTAGAGAGAGAGAGGGCACAAAGAGTGAGAAAATAGGAGAGGGAATGGGAAAACAGAGAGGGAGTGGAGGGAAAATAGAGAGGGGAGTGGTGAAATAGAGAGAGAGTGAAAGTGAAAATAGAGAGAGAGGAGAAGAGAGAGAATAGAGAGAGAGTGATTGAGAAAGAGAGAGAGGAGAAAGGAGGACAATAGAGAGCCAGTAGAGGAGAAATAGAGAGAAGAGAGGGGGAAAATAGAGAGGGGATGAAGAGAGAAAAACACAATAGGAGGAGGGAGGGGGAAAATAGAGAGCGAGTGGAGGAAAAGAGAAGTGAGGAAAATAGAGAGAGAGAGAGAGAGGTGAGAAAATAGAGAGGGAATGGGTGAAAAGAGAGAGTGGGGGTGAAAAGAGAGCGAGTGAGGAAAATAGAGAGGGAGCAGGAAAAGAGAGGAGAGAGAAAATAGGAGGAGAAATAAAGAGGAGAGTTAATAGAGGGAGGAGTGAGGGAGGGGAGGGGTAAAAAGGAGAGGGGAATGGGGAAAAGAGTGGGGTGAGTGAAATAGAGAGAGAGAGGAGGAGAAAGAGAGAGAGTGAGTGAGAAATAGAGAGGGAGTGAGTGAAAATAGAGAGGGAGTGGGTGAAAATAGAGAGCGAGTGAGTGAGAAATAGAGAGAGAGTGGTGGAGAGGGAGGAGAGAGAAATAGAGAGGGACACAGAGAGGAATGGGGGAAAAAAGAGAGCGAGGGGTGAAAATAGAGAGGAGGGAGAAAATAGAGAGGGAGGAGGAAAAATAGAGAGGAATGGGGGAAAAATAGAGCGGGAGGAGGAAAAAATAGAGGGGGATAGAGAGGAGAAATAGAGAGGGGCGAGGAGGAAAAGAGGGGGAGTGGGTGGAAAACAGAGAGAGCGAGGAGGAAAATAGAGAGAGAGTGAGTGAAAATAGAGAGAGAGTGATTGAGAAATAGAGAGAGAGAGAGTGAGTGACAATAGAGAGCCAGTGAGTGAGAAATAGAGAGGGAATGGGTGAAAATAGAGAGCGAGTGAGTGAAAATAGAGAGAGAGTGAGTGAAAATAGAGAGAGAGTGAGTGAAAATAGAGAGAGAGTGATTTAGAAATAGAGAGAGAGAGGAGGAGAAATAGACAGCGAGAAATAGAGAGGGAGTGAGAAATAGAGAGGGATGAGCGAATGGGAGCAGGAAAATAGAGAGGGAGGGTGAAAAAAGAGTAGGTGAATGAGGAGATGAGAGAGAGGGGAAATAGAAAGAAGAGAGGGGAGAGTGAGGAAAAATAGAGAGGAGTGAGAAAATGACTGAGTGACATTGACTATGGTGATCAAATGCCCTTCCGCCTTCCCTCGACAGCGAATTCATTGCAATCGTCTTTCTTTGTCGGGCATTGGCGGTCAATAGTTAAATGACCGCTGGTCTCATCCTATGCGTTATCATCTTCGTTGTGCAGTCTCATAATTACGGTAATTGACCATTCCTGTTTCTCAGACAGACCAACAATTCTTCGAACTGACCAGATGATTTTGCCGACAGGTGACCAATCACATGTGAAGCCTCGGTGTTCTTTTATACTGGTCTGTGTCCGGGTCATTTGGAAAACATTTGTCGTCCACAATCTGATTTATTCCAAGCTAAATTTGTCCATAAATCTATCTCCAAATATTTGTCAATGTATTCCGTCTCTCTCTCATTACACACACACACACACACACACACACACATATATATATATATATATATATATATATATATATATATATATATATATATATATATTATTTTTAAAAACTATGATTCCATCGCGACAAAAGAAATTACTGTTTCGAAATTTGAATCAAGTCTTAAAATTTAATTTCGATATTAAACTTAAAATTTAGGGTACGGTTTCATTGTCATGCGATGTTTTAGAATAACTAACTGAAGAATGGCTTTACTCATTTGTAGGTTGTACATATATTTCTCTCTCTCTCCCCATTATATATATATATATATATATATATATATAAGCAAGTGTAAATGGATATAAATCCGACAGAATGTAGAAATTTTGAAAAAACAAACAAAAATCCATAAATGTAGTTAAAATGAAAGAATTGTCGACGTCAGACGTTTCTGGTTTTAATAAACCATTTTCAAGACAAAATTATACATTTATGGATTTTTGTTTTTTTTTCAAAATTTCTATATATATATATATATATATATATATATATATATATATATATATATATATATATATATGTGTGTGTCTGTGTGTGAAAAGTATATATAAATATAAACAAATATATATATGTATAATTATTTATATATTATATGCGCGGTACTTATTAGAAAGCGCTCAATATCAGAGATAGAGCTAACATATTTGGTTGGATAGATGTGAGTTTGTGACCCCTGGTTTCACGCTTTAGCGATCGTCGTCTATGATTTTTTTCTGGAAATTGTCCAAGTGTCTTTTTTTGAATTTCAAGGTTCTAACTATATTTATCATGTCCCTTGAATTTTAACATTTTCTTGCATATTGGTGGACACTTTTTTGTATTAAAGTTGAATGTCCCGGGTTTTTCAGTTGTTTGGTTTTTTGGGTCGTTGAGGGAGAAATATGCCTTCCATCTCATTCGTCTTATTAGACTTTCGATTTTCTCTGTTAGTTGGAGTTTGTATGAAGCTTGGGTAGGTATGGGGATGTTTTTCAGTGAGTATCGTAGGTCAAATTTATCCATTTTCGTTAAAAGAATAGCGCGAGTGCTCAACCCGTGGGGGGAGCGAAATATATGTGAAAAGTGTATATAAATATAAACAAATATATATATGTATAATTATTTATATATTATATGCGCGGTACTTATTAGAAAGCGCTCAATATCAGAGATAGAGCTAACATATTTGGTTGGATAGATGTGAGTTTGTGACAATGGGTTTCACGCTTTAGCGATCGTCAGACAAACTGATTAATGTTTTAAAAAATTTGGGTTTATGTAGATTGCGTGTATTGGTGTTATTGTGGAAGTGGTGGGGGAAATTTCGTCGTTTTGTCATTCATCGTACTAACGCAAACATCGATGTATGCAGACACATATACATACTTGGTCGTCCGTCGGGACTCATACATATATAAACATATGTGGGCAGTTTCGGCTATGACACATGTATGTATACGGGTGGTGTTATATCTATATATACGCATTTGTATGTTGAAATGTTGAAATCTAAACATTGGAAGTGTGGCGGAAATGTCTCGTTGATGTGTACATATCATATCTATTTTCCAGCTGGAAAATATTTCCTCGCATGTATGTATATGCGTGTGGTGGGGTTTGTGTAAAATTATGATAGGTAAAGATTATTATTATTTATATTTATTTTTAAATTTTTGAAAAAAAAAAATGGGGCTTTATTTGTTATATTTAAAGCTGGTTATTTGTTTGTTTTTGGTGACTGTGTATATATAACAGGTAGAAATTTGTAATCCTTATTGGTTAATTTATATGGTGATGTTTAGTTTAATATTCAATGTGCTGGGTGAGAGGGTAGTTCAATTTAATAACGGGTTTATATGGTAAGATGTGATAGTAATGTTTCAAGGGATTGGAGACAATGATAGTTAGCTAATAGTTATTGTAAATTGGTAGAAATTGTAAATTGGTAGAAATGATTAGATGTTCAATGTTGAATAAAGGGTTTTAAAAGGTACAAATCAATCAAACCCCCCTCGCTAGGGGTAACGATGTTACATAAGCTGGAATGACCAATTAAAATACAAGTATATGAAAATTCAAAAAAACTTAACATTGAACTAAGGTTATAATAATTATTTAATGCTTTAATGTTGGGTTTAGACTAAAATAGAATTTATTGTAACTAATAAATATTAAATTATACGATAAAATCTTTTTTGAAAATATAATTTTAGAAATATATATATATATATATATATATATATATATATATATGAAAGAATATAGTTTTAAGGTGTGCTATGTTTATGGATATACTGCTTAATATCAAAGATAGAGCGTGTGAAAACACTTTGGCCTGACGATTGCTTCTAGCGTGAAAACAGCCTGTGGCCTCTGAGTGTTGACTTCAATGTTGACTTTATTTTATATATATATATATATATATATATATATATATATATATATATATTGAGAGAGAGAAGGAGAGATAGTAAGAGCGACAGAGAGACACCGAGAGATAATGGAAAGACGGAGATTATAAATTTATTTCTTGAACAACGAGAAGATGTTCAAGTCTTCGTCCATCCATGTCTCCTCCGTATATATATATATATATATATATATATATATATATATATATATATATATATATATATATATATATATATATAAAAGAACACTAAGATATATAATCCGGTGTTCTTATTGATATATTTTTTTTTACAAAACACTGCTCAATGTTAATTTGCAGAGCATAAATATTATAAATTAACTGGTATAAAATATGTTTTTTCGCTACACACTAATAACCATATTTCAAAAATGGAAGCTAAAAGCTTCGAATTTAATTTGTTTATTAAATTAAAAACATTAGTTGAATTTCATCTTCAAGTGAATATATATATTTTTTATTCGAAAATTATAACATAAACATATCATAAAATCACTACAAAAATAGCTATTTCTGGTGTATTATCAAGTGATGGTGTTGAATATAGAATATATATAGCTATTTTTGTTGTGTTTTTATTGCATATTTATTTTATAATTTTCGAACGTATAATTATATATATATATATATATATATATATATATATATATTTTTTTTACACAATTAATAACCATGTTTCAAAAATGGAAGCTAAAGGCTTCGAATTTAATTTGTTTATTAAATTAAAAACATTAGTTGAATTTCATCTTCAAGTGAATATAAATATCATTTATTCGAAAATTATAACATAAATATATTATAAAATCACAACAAAAATTGCTATTTCTGGTGTAGTATCAAGTGCTGCAGTTGAATATAGAATATATATATATCTATTTTCGTTGTCTTTTTTATTACATATTTATTTTATAATTTTCGAACGTATATATATATATATATATATATATATATATATATATATATATATATATATATATATATATATATATATATATATATATATATATATATATATATATATATAGACGCCTGCTTACACCTGTCATTTATACAGCTACTCTACTGAGCTGAGTTGACCTAAGATTTTTCCTATGTCCATTGAGACGGGCGTTCGAATCCTGCCATAGACCATATATTTCCATTTAATAAGATTTCTTGACTATTCAGCCAATAAACTAACAGAATAAACATACGGTTTAATAAATGAATGTAGTGTCAAATATGAGTATCCATTAAAAATAAAATTTAAAGTGATGAACTCTGTCGGATCAATGAAGAATAACATTCATTACTTTAGAAATTGTTTTGTTTACGTTTAGATACGGAATTGTGAAGGACTGAACATTCCACGAGACTATGACGAGAAAGACTTTTCTTTAAGGCACTATTCAGACTTTCGTGAACGGCAATGTTCTTAGCAGATGAGTCAGTTGAAGCACGTCGTATCTAACGACAGTTACCTTTGCCTGGTGAGACATAATCAAGAAACGTTGTTCTAAAAATGTGTACCCTCCAGCAGGAAGCGAAAATTCACCCCCTCGGGAAAACCGTCATTAGATCTAATGAGCCTTAGATGGAATATTCACGTCTGTAGATGCAAATAAATAAAAAGAATCTTTATTAAATAAATGATTAATATAACTATCTCTATCTATAAAAGGCAGGATGTGTGTGTGTGTAACGAATGCACGGCCGCAATTTTCGACGGATTTGCACAAAAATTTACATGCACATGCTCCAAGTTAGCGGGAAGGCCAAGACCGACTTTGCGTTTCCCAACTCGAATCGATAGCGGAAATAATCGATTTTTTTCATGCTTCTACGGCACTTTTCATGTAGTTTGCGGCCATTTTCTACTGGCCAGAGTGAGAGTCTATAGCTGGTTGCCACGAATAGGCAGGAAGATTCTATTGGCCAGCGTGTGAGCCAACAGTTGACTGACACGAATGTTAACTAGCATGCAAGCATGCAAAAAAATCGATAGCTGCATTCGTCAAAAATGGGAAAAATTTAAATCTGCATGGCACTTTAATCCAATTGTCTCATTCGCTTGCTTAAACTCAACGTTGATACTGATTCCGCTGAACTGAGATAAATTAAAAAAAGATCCAGCTCAATCCATAATACGTTTGGAACGTGAGAGAGGAGTTTCATTTATGGCTATCCAAAGAGCAGTGAAAAAAAAAAACTGAAAATGAAATCGTGCGTGAATCCTGTGAGGTAACGTGTTTCTCCAGGACAGGAAGTTAGAAGTTTAGAGAAGACAAATATCATCTTGAATAAATTAGCAAATGAACGTAGAATATATACTCGACTCTCCTGTCGAAGTCAACATATGAGGGTCAAGTAGATAAGTCCGCAGGAAAACCAACAGCCTGATAACAGCACATGAGATTTTGATTTTTTGTATATATATATATATATATATATATATATATATATATATATATATATATGACATTGAGCGCTTTCTAATAAGTACCGCGCATATAATATATAAATAATTATATATATATATATATATATATATATATATATATATATATATATTTATATATATATATATTTATATACACACACACACACACACACACACACACACACACACATACATATATATATATATATATATATTATCTTAGTATTGTGTATACATTATTTAAAGAAGTGTTAAAATTATTTTAATTGAGCTCATATATTATTTGCATATTTCTCATATATTAGCTGCAGGTGCATAAAATATTTGAAATCTAGGTATAAAAAAGTTATTTATATATTGTTCTGCAGAAATTATTTCTAGGGGTATTAGATTCTTAAAAATAAATACATTCGTAAACTGTTATTGCCATTTGAATATATATATATATATATATATATATATATATATATATATATATATATATATATATATATATATGTATAGTAAATTTGTAGAATGACATATGTGAAACGTTTGAAAATTAATATTTTTGAAAGCTCAGACGTATTTATAATGAAAAGCGAACTCAAACATTTGCAGTAATCTGATATGTGTACATATATATATATATATATATATATATATATATATATATATATATATATATATATATATATATTTATGGTCTTAATATCAGGACTGTACTATGCAGGTTCTGTGTCAAAAAATCAAGAAAATCTAACTACGAAAGTATATAATTGTAATTACGCTATAAATCGCTTATTAAAATTTTTTATACGTTCTAGAGAGGGGATCTCAAAACTAATTTCTATGAAAAACAGTAAAACCTCGGTATTTCAACGTGTACCGCGTGTTAAATTAATTAATCATTTAATGTTCTTTATATCTGAACGTTTTACCATTATATATATATATATATATATATATATATATATATATATATATATATATATATATATATATACAAAGAAATAATCACACATAGAATCAATCAGAAGTATTAATGCGATTATTGGTGACATCCATCGCTAGAAAACATAATCTATGCATTAAAATCCTGTTCATCCAACATTAGGCAGCATTTGATTTACATACAAAGAAATAATCACACATTATCGCATTAATACTTCTGAATGATTCTATGTGTGATTATGTCTTTGTATGTAAATCATATGCTGCCTAATGTTTTATGTTTATTAAAAACTATCGATCCGCAGTACATAAAAAAGTTCCTATAAAAAATACTACTAAGACATTACACTATATTATTGAACTATATACTTAGTTCATGACATAAAAACTGAATACACTTGTAAAAATAGAATACGTGGATTTAACACATCACAAGAAATATTTAAATAAAATTCTCACTTAAAATTTTGAAAAACTTAGCGTTGCGTCTTTGCACGTTCCGAGATCTTACACAACCGTCAATAATAGCAGATATTCAAAAAATATCTTTCGGTCGACATACAGGTATATCGTCTCAAGTTTTTGATTTTATAAGGAAAAAATCACATGCCTGATGATGAATAGAAGACTATTCGTAAGTACTAGCATTTTAACATCAAATAAACTGAAAACTACAACAACAAGTTTATCGACGAGGATCAAACTCGCACTATGGATGAACAGGATTTTAATGCATATATTATGTTTTCTAGCGATGGATGTCGCCAATTATCGCATTAATACTTCTGATTGATTCTATGTGATTATTTCTTTTGTATGTAAATCATATGCTCCCTAATGTTTTATGTTTATATATATATATATATATATATATATATATATATATATATATATATATATATATATATATATATATATATATATATATATATATATATATATATATATATATAAGTAAAATATATGGATATAGATCCGACAGTATGAAGAAAAATATATACGGAAAAAAAAAAAAAATCATTATATGCAATTATGCTGTATTAATGTTAATATGTCAACGTCGGACGTTTCGGTCTGATAAACCATCTTCAGGACATATTCATAAAATATAATTAACATTATCAATTCAACATGACAAAGACGATGGACATAAGAACAAGACTTATCCAAACAGATAACTGAAAGTTTTATAAGATCAGCGTTCCTTTTATACATGGTCACTTTGTCGTCACGTGGGCTTATTAAACTTTCAGTTATCCAATTATGAAAGCAAAATACGTATTTCGTATTTTGCTTTGATAAAGTCCACACTGGACGAAACGCGCCAGCAATTACCAGTTTTCCTATTGTCATTTTTATTCATGTGTGTGTGTGTGTGTGTGTGTGTGTGTGTGTGTGTGTGTGTTTGTGTGTGTGCGTGAAGATATATAATTTTAAGGTGTGCTATATTTATGGGATAAAGTGCTCAGTATCAGAGATAGAGCGCATGTATATATAATAGTGAACATTGAAGTCAACAATCAGAGGCGACAGGCTTTTTAATGCAAGACGCAAACGTCATGCCACGTGTGTTTTTTTTTCTCAACTATTTATATATATACAGACCCGTTCACTTCAATGTTCACTTTTAGACATACATACATACACACACACACACAGATATATATATATATATATATATATATATATATATATATATATATATATATGTGTGTGTGTGTGTGTGGGTGTGTGTGTTGTTTTATTTCGACTTTAAGATGGCGGTTCATTTAAGGATGTGCCATATCTAGTGAGTCAGACTTTCTCTTTTTGTCTCTCTCTCTTTCTCTCAAGTCCCTTTGAAACGCTATAGTCTATGTTTTGCAATAACCATATCATCATCAAAAGAATTTCATAAGATAAAACCTAAATATTTCTATAAATTGTGATCTTAATAGCGTTGGGTCGGAACTCAGCGCAGACAGCGATTTCGTTGACCGAGTGCACCTTCTTCCAGACGAATAATCTAGTTAGACCGACCGACCGATCGCTCGTCAGCGCGCGACCAACAAGTGCAGTCTCAGTGGAGAGGCGAGTTCTCCTGGTCGTCAAGGAAGATTTTAGTAGAGTTCTGATCACCGACTTCCCGTGAGCCTGGGGGTGTCGTGGCATGGCATTATTGTGTATAGAGGCAAAGTACAATCAAATGGGGATGGCAACCCCATAAACATCGGCGCCTTCTGGAAGCATATGCACCACAACTTTTGTCCGTGGACGACGTCTGGAGTCTTCGCCAGCCAAGAGGTTAACAGCGGGATGCTATAGGAGGAGGCCCAGTACAAAGCCTCTCTCAAGGGGATGGTCTCCTTAAAAGAGGCATAATTACTTCCGTTTGTGACATAAAAATTACCTTTTGGCTAGATCCTAACCTACAAGTGAAAAACAAAACTATTTCTAACAGTAAACAAATTTTATTCTTGAGTTAATACCTTCTGCTATAAGTGATCGAAGTTGACATGAGGCGTAAGTGAGGGGGGAAATGAACAGTCTAACGGGTGTTTTTCCTGTCCGTTCTCCGAGGCCAGCTTCGTATCTCTGCGTGTCTTTTCGGATAACTGCTCAGTTTTATAGATAGTATTGTTCTTTGCCCTGTTGTCTTCGACTACAAAAACAATTTATCTTCATTCAGTGACATCTCTTTGTCTGGGTTCCCTGGGTAATGCCCACTTTGCGATACTGATAACCAATGGTCGAAAATAAATGTTCCGAATTGGTGTTTGCGACAGCTGTTTTCAATTTAAGAAGACCTCAGCTGACTGATATTGCTGCATCACTAATAGAGAGTTTCCGATCAATAAAAACCATAAGTCCAAGGTCGAGTTTCCAATTGTCAAAAATCAATCTTGTAAGTTCAACGTTAGAAAATACCGGGGGCGTAAAACAAAAAGGTCAGTAATTAATATCAAAACACACAATTCACATCTACCTCTTCACCAACGAAATAAAACGAGACACTCCTGCGATTCAAAATAGCGTTCTTTTATTGAGGGCAAGATAGGTTGTGTTGGGCTGAGACAGATAGGGAAGCGCAAACAATTACTATATTTCGAGGCCAACAAAGGTCGCGCCGAATCTTGTTTCTAATTTTCTTTTCTCGATATCTAGTTCAAAGAACAAAAAATTATTTGACGAGGCAATACTTCATTTTCACCTTCGTCGCCACAGAGTGTTAGCGGAAGTACTTTTGCAACGAAGTGGTACAAAATTTAGATAGCTTGGAATTGTTCTAACAGGCGACGGAAAGTTTCGACACTGAGATTTGAAGACACATTGGGATGGTTTTCCAAAAGCTAAGCAGAGTATTAAGGGGCAGACAAACTTCGATAGAAACAAAGAGAGCACTAAACTATTACGTGATATCATTCCTTCCATATGTTTCATTATGAACATAGATAGATTACTAAACTATTACGTGATATCATTCCTTCCATGTTTCATTATGAACATAGAATAGATTACTAAACTATTACGTGATATCATTCCTTCCATATGTTTCATTATGAACATAGAATAGATTACTAAACTATTACGTGATATCATTCCTTCCATATGTTTCATTATGAACATAGAATAGATTACTAAACTATTACGTGATATCATTTCCTTCCATATGTTTCATTATGAACATAGAATAGATTACTAAACTATTACGTGATATCATTCCTTCCATATGTTTCATTATGAACATAGAATAGAACATACGTGATATCATTCCTTCCATATGTTTTTCATTATGAACATAGAATAGATTACTAAACTATTACGTGATATCATTCCTTCCATATGTTTCATTATGAACATAGAATAGATTACTAAACTATTACGTGATATCATTCCTTCCATATGTTTCATTATGAACATAGAATAGATTACTAAACTATTACGTGATATCATTCCTTCCATATGTTTCATTATGAACATAGAATAGATTACTAAACTATTACGTGATATCATTCCTTCCATATGTTTCATTATGAACATAGAATAGATTACTAAACTATTACGTGATATCCGTGATTCTACAGAAAGGTACTGAGGATACCATGGACCGAACATGGTAGCAACGACAAGGTTTTAGAGAACATGGAAACAAAAAGGAAACATTTACTTAACATCAGGAAGACGCAGGTGAATTTCCTAGGTTACCTAATGAGGACGGAGGGTTCGGAAAATATTATACTCATAGGACAGATTTAGGCCAAGCATCGCCTCACCTACATGATGGGCTTGAGAAAATAGATGGTAGAACAGAGTTTGGGAGAAATAGCAAAATAAAAATTAACTGCTATATGGGACAGGGTGTTGTGAAGGGAACATTATCGACTGCGCCCTGAAGGGGCACGGTAAAAAAGAAGAACTGACTAACCAAGATTTACAGCGAAGAAACCGCTTGTATGCTGAAGGAAAATTAACTAAGCATGTATGCAAAAATAAAAAGGTGCGGAAAATACTTACAAATTTTTAAGTCACCAGGATTTTTTCTGGAACACGCTTACCCGTCTTGAAAGCTTCACATTTAGTACTGCTGAAATTATCGCTAATTTTTTTTCGAATTTTTCATCTACGTTTCTTTAAATTTCGCAAAACAATCGATTAATTTGAATAAACTGATTTGTTTGGAAAATAGATTGACAAACACATTACTTTGCGTTTTAATAATTTATTTATTTTAATTTCATATTAAATAATATATTTTTTAAGAAAATTCATTTTTTTCTTATTCATTTTTAACAGCGAAGAATAAATTCTTCTGCTTTCTTAATCTTGAGCGTGAAACCTACGTAATATGAGTAAATATATATTCTAGAGCCAAATTTCAAACCTTTGAAGAGTTTGGGCTTGTGATTTGTTTGTAGTTCTCTTGAACGCCAGGCTAACTTGTATATACGAAAACTTAAAATATATGCGACAAACAATACTGCATTTTTATTAATTTAATTATCAGTTATTCTAAACATTAAAAGGTTTTTTAAAATAGTTGGAGTAATTTGTATGTTAAATAAAAAAAACTATTTTATTTTTAAATGAATGAAAATCTAAATAAAAAAAACTATTTTATTTTTAAATGAATGAAAATCTATTAAACTAAGCTTCGTTGTTAGTAAAATAAACTCTACTTTGTATCACCTTATCTGATTGTACTTCTCCCTTAAATTTAGTTTCGATAAATTAATGAATGACTAGTTTAGATTGTATGATGACATAACGGAAAGCACATCAGATTATATATAGAATCTATTTAATTTAATGCTGACTCTAAGTAACAGTAAGTAATCTAGTTCAAACAGTAATTATTGCTGACGGACATCATTTAGACACATGAGTGACACTGTGTTGACAAGAGACATGAAAAGGAAACCCTCAGAGCTCCTAAAGAAAAAGCAAGACGAAAGAACTTGAAACTGAAAGAATGCAAAATTTATAGTCGTTAACAGGAGGAATATACCAATATAGTAGTCACGATTTAGAAAGTTTAGAATATTACCAGCAATAAAAAAAACTTGTCATTAAATAAACCATTGAAGTTGATATGCCGTTAAAAAAAAAAAACAAACGAAACCAACCAATATTTATTGCTGACGGACATCATGAGACATTTGAGTGACACTGTGTTGACAAGAGACACGGAAAGTAAACATCTCGGAATTCCTAGACAAGTTAGTAAAGAAAAGAAAGACGAAAGGATTTGAAGTTGAAAGAAAGCATGATATATAGTCATTAACAAGAGGGATAGACCAATAGTCACGATTTAGAAAGACTAGAATTCTACAATACGTTAAATTATCTGTCTGGAAATTATTAGAATAGATCACTAAAAACCAGACCCAGTAATTCTAATAATTTTTTTTTTTTTATAATTTTTTTTAAATATTTGATACAGTTAGAGCTAAGGTATGTGCAATAAGCAAACAATATGTAAACTCGATGAAAACATATTTATCCCTTCTTAAGTTAATGTAACACAATACTATGAAAATTATATAAAAAAAATTTCGCTTGAAGATAGAACAGAGCTTACTTTAATTCAATTTAATTCAAATAATTATATTGAAGTTTTCGGCTCTTGTTTTGAAACATGAGACCTCTTATGTAGCGTGTTGGAATCATATTTTAAATAAATAATATATATATATATATATATATATATATATATATATATATATATATATATATATTCAAATAATAGGAAAGAACAGTCATATTTACAAGAGTTCTTTACAATTATTTTATCCAGAGTTCTTTCATGATTATTTTTATTTTATTTAATATTTGATACACTTGGAGCTAATGTATGCGCAATATGTAAATTATATGTCAACGCAATGAAAACATACTTGTCCCTTCTTAAGTTAATGTAATACAATACTATGAAAATTATATATATATATATATATATATATATATATATATATATATATATATATAAATATATATATATATATTTATACAAATATATATATATTTACAAAAATATATATATATATATATATATATATATATATATAGTGTGTGTATATTTAGGCAGCAATTTTTTCATTAATGCATGTTCCATTAAATAATATAGACAAGTTTCGTTTATTTATTTTAAGTAATTTCCTTTCATATTGTCTGATTAGCTTAATAACACTATCATTGAAAGACGGAAGGAAATCACCATATTGATACATGTTTACATCGAGTCTAAACTTTCGGCTTGCATAAGCCATAATCAAAGATGACAATTACATTTCAATATATCAAACAGCACACAGACGAAACAATAATGATAGTCTGTTTTTTTTTTTGCATGAAAAATTTCACAGCATTGTCAAACTCGTGTATAAGAGACGATGGAAGCGAAAATCACACATGATCACGCCAGAGTGAAAACGAGAAGTATTAAGTATGGGAAGCCATTGGTATAAACCAATGGCTTCTGTTATCAATTATAGGAATTTAAGAATATTTGTGGAGATATCATAGTTTATTTTGTTCAGGTTAGGTTTCAATTGTTTTATGTATATAGCTTCAAGTATTTTCAGTTTTTGTTTATTGTTTTCATGTTTAAGTATAGTTGTATTTTCAACAAGGATTTTCCGGAAGTGTGTACGCGGCCACGCATGTTGTTGTTTTAAATGTTTTAAGTGTTAGAATTATCATTTAAATCAATAATATTTCTTACGTAATTATTGCTATAACAATCATGCAAAAATCTGAAATTAAAAACCTTTTACATTTAACTGTACACGACTTCTACCATCGCGTTTTTCCTTTTAGTGCAACCAAGTAGCGTCTTTGATATGTCTTTTCTCCAGCAATCAGAATGGAACAGTCCATTAGTTATGACGGATTGGCAGAAAAAGTTAAACACTTCTTTCTTTCTTTTGTTTTTCTCACTCACACTAAGTAGCATCTCTGGTATATTCTTTCCGTCTTTTCACTTACTCAAAACAGAATAGTTAATTATTTATGTGGAACTGACAGGACGTAATGGTCGTGCGAACGAACTAACTAAATAACGAAAGTGCGGTACAGAGAGAATAACTATATTATCGTTCTGGGAAGTATTAGAGTAGACAACGCAAAACTTGACTCAGTAATCGGAAGGTGCATTAGAATATCAATGGATAACTTCCAAAAGCTAAGCAGGTATTAATAAACAGGAAAATTTTGTTCAAAAAAAAAAAAAAAAGCAAAAAATGATGAACTGCTACATAATATCAGTCATTCTGAAATTGCCAAGAATTCACTGTCGTATGACAGTGAATTCTGGGCAATTTCTGCTAAGAAAGAAGCACATTTCTACAATAAAAAGAGAAGGTTGTCATTGGTGATTTTCACTATTAAAATAAATTGTTTACAATAAGAAATGTATTTTCATACTTTCATAATATTTTGAGCCAAGTTTAGCGGCTCACTATTTACCCAGAGCTGGGATCCTAACAGGTGCTACCACCCCGGGTCAGGGTGGATCTGATAAAAACAGTAATTAAGAGGTGGTTCCACGCGTCACAAAACCTCCCGATCAGTGGCATTGCTGTCGGATGCATTTTATCGTCATACCAAGGAAAAAAAAAAAAAATAACTTAAGGCAAGAAACACGTGATTCTACAGAAGGAAGCTGAAAATACCCTGGCGAGGAGCATGAAAGCATCGAAGAAGCTTTTATACGTAAAACCGGAAAAGTGATAATGGAGAATTCTGGGATATCTAATGAAAATGAAGGCTTGGAAAATTTGACCTCACCGGATATTTCAAGGTAGGATAAAGCAGCGTGTGACCGAGAAAAAGCTTTTTGTAAATGCATGAATTTAAGCAGTGATATATTTACACAGCGATGTGTAGCCGATTTATTCACACACACACACACACACACACACACACATATATATATATATATATATATATATATATATATATATATATATATATATATATAGTGCGTGAGTTTTCTTTCCAGCGGTAATCTATTTTCAGTTTTTCACTAAATCTCGTGAAAAATTGCCGAAGGATCAGTCTTTATCATTTCCTTGTTTTTTCCATGAAACTTATCCAAATTATGAGTCGACATTTTTATAAACCCGTACCCCCGGGCAAAATCCTATTATAAGTTACTGTCTCTGTATTGCACTGCAATATATATATATATATATATATATATATATATATATATATAATCATATATATATATATATATATATATATATATATATATATATATATATATATATATATATATATATATCATATAAATGTTTCCTTGAAGCCGGCTGAAAAGGAGCTGCGTTTAAACATTTTATTTAATCTTTCTTCTGTTCATGTAAATGTTTTCTGTTCTGCCCATAAATTGTGCAACGATTGTCCGAGTGTTTTGTATGTTTGAGCGCTTTCGGCTATTCTTTTAACCATCATCAAGGATGTTCTTTTTATTTTAATTCTAGCTGAATGTGTATAGTTTTTATGTATGTATATAGTGTTATCGGAATCTCTGTTTTCTATTTTCCTAACACTTTGTAATCATGTTCAAACTTTATGTTATTGTGTGTTGTCTTATTCTTTTTTATTCCAAATGCTTTTTTTTTACATCTGGTTTCAGCTATTGTATTTGAATTTTCTACAAGGATGTTGCGGATAGAGTTTGGTTGGTTTCTGTGTGTTTTGACATTAATCCTAACTGAGATATCTTCAGAAAAAATGTAAGGTTTGTCCTCGTGATAGAAATGTAGTGGTATGTCCAATATAATTCTCCTCGTGAATTTGATTTGATCAGGAACGCAGTACCTTAAGGAACTTGGAATTTATAAAAAAAAAAATATTGGTCCTCTGTAAATTGGGTCTTGCAGGTAAGTTGTTAATAGCTTACTTGTTTTGTTCAACTTGGATTGTATATTTCTTTATAATGCTTCTAACGGAAAATCCATCTTGCTTATAATTAACGTATATTTTACTTTTATAATAAATGTTGCTACATTTTACTTAAAAAGACATAGTCTAATTTGTTGATATATGTGTTAATTCAGTATACACACACACACACACACATATATATTTATATATATATAAGTATGTATAGTGAGATAGCGAGATATATAGATAGACATGAAACATATTTATTTGTTTTTTGATGATGATTTTAAGCTCAATTTCTATATCGAGCACTGTTTTTTTAATAAAACACACACACATATATATATATATATATATATATATATATATATATATATATATATATATATATATGTATGTATGTATATATACACCTACATATATATATATATATATATATATATATATATATATATATATATATATATATATGTAAGCAAATATATGGATATAGATCCGACTATGAAGAAAAATATACGGAAAAAACAAACAAATCCTAATATACAATTATGCTGTTTTAATGTTAATATAATTTCAACGTCGGACGTTTCGGTCTAATAAACCAACTTCAAGGCATATTCATAAAATATAATTAACATTATCAATTCAACATGACAAAGACGAGAACGTTCTTTTTATTTTTCATTTTTCATTCAAAATACTCAAATTTTAGGAATACGTTTTCACAGAGTCGCCCACGTGACGACAACGTGACCATGTTTTAAACGGAGCGCTGATCTTATAAAACTTTCAGTTATTTGTTTGGATAAGTCTTGTTCTTATGTCCATCGTCTTTGTACATTTTTTTTATATATATATATATATATATATATATATATATATATATATATATATATATATATATTAAATATATTCCATCGCTACATAAGAGTTCTCATGTTTCAAAAAACAGGAGCTAAAAAACTTCAATTTAACTTTTATAATTAAATTGAAGTTTTTAACTGGGTTTAGACCTCCCAGTCATCACGTGCCCGTCTAGATAGATTTTAAAAGTGTCTACGCGTTCTTGTAGAAGATGCATTACTTTCCACCCTACAACGCATTACCTCACAGACAAAATATCACAAGCCTCTCGCTATTCTCCATCTAATTCTATGGCATCTATTGTGCGGAGCTACACTCCTTGGTTCTACCAGCCCTGAATTTTGCAACTTGGACAGGAAATACGTCGGACAAAATGGCGAATCTGCCTCATTCCCTTCGTATCCCGTAAGTAAAAATAATTTCCACGCGGAACGCTTCTTCTTCAGACTTGCCGCTTTGTGAAACACGTTCTCAACAAGATGTTTTCCTAATCACTACAATATTGACTTCAAATCTAGCGTTCATAGTTGTTTTTAGAACATGAACAGCGTTTCTTGCTTGTTGCTTCTACATTGAGTGACTATTGAGCCTTGCATCTGGTGAACATTATTATAATTTCGTAAAATACATCTATCGAATGCTTTAGTATACATCATCAGTGATGTTTCTAGCCGAGGTCTATTAGCGGTTTCGGGTCTTTCAACATCATACCCTCTCTTCACGGTAATCCAGTCGATACTGATCGCGTATCGACTTATGTACGTTCCGTCAGCTACAGCATTTTCCATCTTCCGAAATGCACACCATAAGACTCTTCTTGGTAATGTATTGCCCAATCCTGGATGACTTCCGATTTACCAACATTGTACGCTCTTCCATAAAAAAGGAAGTAAACACAGCCTCAATTTCTATCTGATCAGGAATATGGCGGCGTGCTTGGCTTGAAGTGTTAAGTACAGGTTTGATTCCCCCATCCCGTGACACACACACACACACACAGAAAGAGAGAGAGAGAGAGAAACGCACTTAAATGCCACATTCTGCTTACACTTGTGCCCCTTTTTTCATTCAGTTTAAGGAAAAGTACAAGAAAAAAAAGGTTCCCTCAACCTACTTTTCACTATTTATTCCCGACCTTCCGCACACCACACACGCACACGCACCCCCATATATATATATATATATATATATATATATATATATATATATATATAAGAGTGGCACCTCGAGGTGGTTTATTGGTTAGTAAGCTTGTCTCGCTAGAACAATTACGACTGAGAAGTGACTTCGATTCTCACTGGGCGTCCCATACTTTCGGCCTTGTGCCACATCTGAGCTACGCTTGGAAAATCGCAGTACGTTGGGCATCTCGAGGTGGTGTAATTGTTAGCAAGCTTGTTTCGCTTGAATAATTACGACTGAGAAGTGAGTTCGCTTGGAAAATCACTATATATATATATATATATATATATATATATATTTGTGTGTGTGTGTGTTCTTTTTTTACTGATGAAGCCTAGAAAGGTGAAACGCGTAATTTGTCAAAATTCTTACACAATTTTGGGTGGGATTCTATATCGTATTTTAAACATAAACTGTTTTCAGGAAACACGCGACTTAAAACATATATTTATTAGAGCTCATTGTGAAGGATTAGATAAGGATTTGCCTTGGATTAATTCCAGAAAAGGCTAAATGTAGTTCTTGCTTACAAACCATTCTGTAAAATGAGATGAGGAATTACATTTAATTCGATACAAAACACCTGGAAAGAAATATATTAATAACTTTTGACATGAACTAAGAATTATAAAGAAAACGTAAAGAATAAAGATTAACGGCTTTTTTAAAAGTCATACATTGTGATTCTTTTCTATGCTTTTCTTCAATTACTAGAAATGCCAGATTAGAGAAAAAAGTAACATGATTCATTCTTTAAGAATACGCGCGCACACACACACACACACACACATACACACACAAACACACACACACAAATACACACACAAAAAACACAAACACACATTCATACTCACACAAACACAAACACACACACACACAAACACACACACACTCACACAAACAGACACACACACAAACACACACACACAAAACACAAACACACACAAACACACACGCAAACACACACACACTCTCACACACACAAACACACACACACTCACACAAACACACACATACACACATTTCACAATCACACATTTCTGTCTTTTCGTATAAGACGAAGCCTAGAAAAGCGAAACGCGTGGTCAAATCTGGTATGAAAAATACTTTTTTTTATATTTCTCAAATTCCTTTAAAACTTTGTCGATATTATATATTCTAATTTAAAGACAGAAAACACACATGCATATATATATATATATATATATATATATATATATATATATATATATATATATATATATATATACAAAAATGCAAGCCTGGGAGATGTGATATGGAGAACAAGCTGTTGCCCTTGTTGCACTTACCCCGTCTCCATGTCACCGGTGAGGCCAAAGGAACGACAGGGTCGATATATATATATATATATATATATATATATATATATATATATATATATATATATATATATATATATAGAAAAATTTGTGTGTTTATGAGTTAAGCCTATTATATATATATATATATATATATATATATACATATAAATATTTGTGTGTGTGTGGTTGTTATTTATTTGTAATATGTAATTGTAAGTGTTATATATTTGTTATATATATATATATATTACAAATAAATAAGACTTTATTCAGAACCTTACGTAATTGAATGTTGTTGTAAAAAATGAATTATTTGATAACTCGAGTTTACAATATCGAATTAATTATTGAATCCTTAGTCGACTTGACAGACTTCAATTTTCGTTTAATTCCTCTCATCACCCCCAAAGCAAACAATTAAATCCTATGGTATATGTAGTTATCGTAAAACGAGGCGTAGGAAATTACGATTAAGACGAACATATTACTTTGGTTTTGACGCCGGCAGAAAATCATTGATAAATCAGTTTTTCCCTCCATGTCACACTTATTTTTTCTGGCGGCAAAGGATTCGTTTCTTAAACAAGAGAATCCCTCGTCATGTAAGAACTGTCATTAGTCTCAAGTATAAAATTTGCCAGTATTTTCTTATAGTCTCAAGTATAAACCTGATAAATTCTATTTAATTATCTGAACACATTCACTTATTTGTATAAATCAAACGACTATTCCTAGTTTGAATTTACCAATTCTAGACTTTCTTCTATGAGAAAGTATATCCAAATATATAAATAATTATCGCTAATGTCCCCGACAGAGAAATTGTAACTTATCAATGCAACAAATAGTTTTAAGAAGGAGAAAATCGAGAGTGTCTTACTTGTGTTATTTCCCGAAGGGAAAACAGTCAGACCGGTGGTATTGTCTACATACCTGGTGAGAGCATTAGGTTCCTTCCGTTTTCTTAACTGCCGTGGGCAGTTTGACAATATAAACCGGATCAGTATTTAACTATTGAGTCAAGTATATTCATGAAAAGTTTTATTTAAATGCATGAAACCAATTGTATGAACCGGAACAAAATTTTGGAATAATCAAAAGTCTAAGGGCGCTAAGGTTTACTCATAAACACGACTAATACTTACCATATTCCCATGTATACATATCAGTCATGTTTACCTATGGAGTAAAGTATAGATCTGACATTCGCTGAACGATAGGCTGGGATTAAAGTCAGGTATCTGTTCTGATCATCTCTAATGTTATTGGTAATATTAGCCGTTTTCTTATAAGGAAACATTCAGCATTCATTAAACGAGCAGCCAATGCTACTTGAGATACGCCTTTCTTCACTCTCTGGATATCGGGTGGGGATCAAAGTGTAGTATCTGTTCTCCTCATCTCTAATAGTAATATTAGCCGTTCTCTTATAAGGAAACATTCGGCATTCATTGACCGAGCAGCCAATGCTACTTGAGTTAGGCTTTTCTTCACTCCCTGGACATGGGGCTGGGATCAAAGTGTAGTATCTGTTCTCATCATAACTAATCGTGATGGTAATATTAGCCGTTCCCTTATAAGGAAACATTCGGCATTCATTGACCGAGCAGCCAATGCTACTTGAGTTACGCTTTTCTTCACTCTCTATACATCGGGCTGGGATCAAAATGCAGTATCTGTTCTCATCAATTCTAATAGTGATATTAGAGGTTCCCTTTTAAGGAAACATTCGGCATTCATTGACCGAGCAGCCAATGCTAATTGAGTTACGCTTTTCTTCACTACCTAGACATCGGGCTGGGATCAAAGTGTATTATCTGTTCTCCTAATCTCTAATCGTCATGGTAATATTAGCCGTTCCCTTATAAGGAAACATTCGGCATTCATTGACTAAGCAGCCAATGCTACTTGAGTTACGCTTTTGTATTCTCAGTCATAATCTCAGTGATTTTGTCTTAAACTTCATACATGTGACATTGCTTTTAGTCTACAGTTCATTATATCCGAGAAATATTGCTGATGTTTCGCCCTAAAAGTATTTTAGGGCGAAACATCAACAATATTTCTGAGCCCAAAATGCGATTTACAGGTCGGGGAGATTAAAATCGAGCAAGTGCGGAAATTGATATATCTGGGAAGTGTTTTGAAAGAGGACAGAAAGTGCGACGCTTAGATCCGAAGACGTATTGGGATGACCAATGAGTAATTCCAAAAGCTAAGCAATGAATTATGACACCGGAAATAAAGAAAAGCGCCTTGAACTGTAATATCAGTTTTCCTGTATGGCAGCGAATGCTGGACAATCTCCTCAAAGATTGTGACCAGACTCGAAGCAACAGAAATGATGTTCTACAAAAGGATACTGAGGATATCATAGGTCGAACATGAGAGCAACTACGATTATTAGGAGATAATGTAAACAAAAAGGAAACTTATGGATAATATCTGAAGAGGTAGTTGACATTTCTGGGAATGGTGGGCTTGGAAAATCTGATATTCACCGGACGGATAGAGTGAAAGAGGGGGCTGAGGAAAGCAAAGTGTGACATACTTAATGGGCTTGAGTAAATGAATAGCAGAACAGTGTCTGGGAAAAATAACAAAACTTACTAAGAGATACAAGTGTCAGGGTGATTGTGGAGGACCATGATAGCCTACGTCGTGAATTTGACACATCACAAAAATGAAGATAGTTTACCCTAAAATATTTTCTTGATACATAAAATAAGCATATCTCGTTCTCCATCCTCCACAAGATTGTATATATATATATATATATATATATATATATATATATATATATATATATATATATATATATATTATGGAGTGTGATTTTTTTTCTCTTACACCGTATGAACTGAATACCACGTCACCAAGTGTGTTATGGCGAACGAAAGTTTTTCTTCCTCCGTATGAGTTCGAATCGTCGTCGTCAAGTGTGTTATGGAGTGGTTTCACAGTGGAGGCTTGTATTTGTAGTAAGTCAGTCCTAAAATAGGTTCGACGTACAAAACGTTAGGAACTTGATATAATAGGTAATGACGCAGAGAAATCTAGTTGTGGTCGCTGATACTTTAGTATCCGACTAACACATCAACTGACTGACCCACCTCTGAGCGACTCCTGTTCCTCCTAATTATTATAGGTGGGAGAGTCTATTAAATATAGAATAGGTGTGTTCCACTATAACAATATATATATATATATATATATATATAGGGTGTCCACAAGGATTGTGTGCCCTTTAAAAAGCTTATAACTTTATTTGTATTTTCGATTGAAATAATTTGTAAAAAGGATTAGAAAGAAGTACATCTATATATTTTAAGGTTTTATTGAAATTTTATTTAAGTTTCCACATGTCCTCCATCATTAGCAATACAAAGAGTAATACGATTTCGCAGTTCAGAGAAAACATTTGTCAACTGATTTACAGTAATGCCAGAAATCACATTAGCAGTTTTAGATATACTTAAAACTAGGTACATTAAATTTTATAACATTTTTTACAGATTATTTCTATCGCAAATACAAATAAAGTTATAATTTGTTAAAGTGCCCACGGACACTATGGACAACCTGTGTGTGTATATATATATATATATATATATATATATATATATATATATATATATATATATATATATAACATTGAAGTCAACACTCATAACAACATAAGATACACAGATGAAAACAGTATTGATAGTAAACACAGAAAATACATTACAAAATATCCTACAGAAGGTAGCGAAGGAGAGCAAGAAGAAGGGACTAAGCATAAACTACAAGAAGACAGAATGCATGGTCATCAGCAAAATGATGATTCGATTAACAGGTCGGGGAGAATAAAATCAAGCAGGTGTGGACATTTAAATATCTGGGGAGTGTTCTGACATGAAATGAAATGAGCTGCATCGGGAAAATAAATTTTACTCGCACCTGAATAAATGACCTTAAAACAAACGCTATTGATGTCTTCTGATGTGATGATCTTCCAACATATGTAATCGTTTTTTTTTCTGTTGTTTTTCTTTTCATTTTGATAGACATTTTGCTTTTGTATTCTCACTCATAATCTCAGTTATTCTGTCTTAAACTTCATACATGCCAATTTGTTCTTAGTCTCGACGGGCAAGTCTTCCAGGGTGAAACATCAGCAATATTTCTCGGATATAATGACATGTAGACGAAAATGAATAAATACGCAATTTAAAAGCAAACGGAACGGCTACTTCAATGTGGGTATACACTAATGCCGAGATGCCAAGTCAGGACTGATAACATGGCAGACTCTTCTTTGAATTTTATCAAGAATCTCCAAATACATAAGCAGAATTAGCTATCAAGATATGACAGTAATATTGTGCATGGACGAATGTTAAATATATCAATATGTAAGGCAGATTCTGGTGAGAAAAAATTGTTAGCACAATGACCCAACTTTCCTATCAGCAGACCTAGCAATTGATGCAATGTTATATTTCCACATCATGTCAGAGTAAAACGTTAACTCAAGAAGTTACAATACGTTACTCATTGTGATAGTCTAGAGTTTGAAATGAACAGTGTCGGAAAAATACATTTTAGTGGCATCTGAATAAATGACCTTAAATCAAAGTTTATTGATGTCTTCTGATGTGAAGAACTTCCAACATGTGTAATCGATATTTTTCTTCTTTGTCGTTTTTTTTATTTTATTTCGATAGACATTTTACTTTTGTATTCTCTGTCATAATGTCCGAACAAAAGTGATTCTGTCTTAAACTTCATACATGTGACTTTGCTGTTAGTCGCGACGGGCAAGACTTTGAGGGCGAAATATCAGCAAAAAAGATCAGCCAAAAATGCAATCTACAGGTCGGGGAGATTAGAATCAAGCGGGTGCGGAAGTTGAAATATCTCGGAAGCGTTCTGACAGAGGACAGAAAATGCGACGCTGAGATCAGAAGACGGCCAGATGGCCAAAGACGCGTTCCAAAAGCGAATCAGAATATTACGAGACGGGAAACAAAGAAAAGACTACCAAACTGCTACGTGATATATGTCCGCCTTTATGTCAACGAATGTGGCAACAGAGGTATTGTTCTATTGAAGGATGCTAAATTTCCCTGAACTCTCATTACACCAATCTAAAATAACATCCTTGAAAGACTGAATATACGTTACGTTTTCTTTATCTTATCATTCTCTGTCGGATTCTGATTCATATTTATTCTCCATTTAACCCATAAACTCTCAGTTTTACTATTTCTCGCGTCTCCAGCGATGCATAACAACCAGACAATAAATAATATTCGTTTTGTTGCTTCCACCTTTTGTTGTTTCTCATTATTACGAGTAATTTTGTATCTATAAATATAAGGGATTTAACAACATGAGATACGCAAACCACACCGTGGTGATAGCGGACACAGAAAAGAAAATTACAAAACATCTCAGAGAAGATATCGAAGAAGAGCGAGAAGAAGGGACTATCTATTAGGTTGGTGCAAAAATAATGACGTAATAATGTCGTTTTTTGACCTTAAAAAATACGTCAAAAAACGACATTATTACGTCATTATTTTTGCCCCAACCTAATATAAACTCCAAGACGACAAAATGCCATCAGTAAAAAGATGAGCCCGGAATGCATTTTACATGTCAGCGACACTAAAATCAAGCAGGTGCGGAAATTTAAATATCTTGGAAGTGTTCTGACAGAGGACGGTAAGTACGGCGCTGAGATCCGAAGATGTATTGGGATGGCCAGAGACGCATTCTAAAAGCTATGCAGAGTATTACCAAACAGGAGGATTTCGTTTGTGATGAAGAAAAGGGTACTAAACTGCTACCTGATATCTGTCCACTTTCAATGCAGCGAATATTGGACGGTCTTCTCAAAGAAGAGACTCGAGGCAACAGAGGTATGTTTTTACAAAAGGATGCTAAATATCTCTTAACACTCATTACACTCTGTCTATATTGCAATATGAACTCTGGTAAAGACATGCAATGATAACAGCAAAAATTGCAATATGAGCACTGGTAAAAATGATGCTGAAAACATTAGGTTTATAATACTCAGAAGTTCATATCCAGATGTCTTCAAGGACACATGGCACAGTGGATAAAGACGTTGGTTAGATCCAGTGACAGACCCAAAGAATTCCTTGTTAAGGCAGTGGAGAACTTTCAGAGGGAAAATTAGCAGGAGATAACTAATAACTGAAATCCATCAAAACGTGGAACTAGAACAGTTTACTCCAGTGAGCGAAATAAAGGGTTCAGTTCGAAATTCCAACCACCTGAAGAAGCCCGGTGCGTACAACGGCCGAAACGTTGTGACAAATATGGCGACAAAGATGAGGACAATAGTCCGACTAATGTAAATACTGTACATAATACCTCATCTCAGATATATATATATATATATATATATATATATATATATATATATATATATATATATATATTATTTTCTTTGTCATTTTTTCTTCAAAAATCGTACTCATTACACTCTTCTATAAAATAACGTGAGAAAGACTGTATATACTTTATTTGTTCTTTATCTGATCATTTTCTGTCGGATTCTGATTCATATTTAATCTCCATTTGACCCCCAAACTCACAATTTTACTGTTTCCCGCGTCGCCAGCACAACGTAACAACCAGATAATAAATAATAATCGTTTTCTTGCTTCCACATTTTGCTGTTTCTCATTATCTGAAAACTCATTACACCAATCTATAAAACGTATTGTGATGGCGAAAGACGCGTTCCAAAAGCGAGGCAGAGTATTAAGAGACGGAAAACAAAGAAAATACTACCGGACTGCTACGTGATATCTGTCGTCGTTTGCGGCAGCGAATGTTGGACGGTCTCCTCAAAGATGAAGAAGAGATACGAGGCCACAAATGTATGGTATTACCGAACGATGCTAAATATCTCTGAACTCTCATTAGACCCTTCTATAAAATAACACGAGAATGACTGTATATACTTGTCTTTATCTAATCTATTTGTGTCGGATTCTGACACATGTTTGATCTACATTTGAATCCAAACTCACAATTTTACTCAGTATTACTGTTTCTCACGTACTGGGATGGCCAACGACGCGCTCGAAAAGCGAGGCAGAGTATTACGAGACAGGAAACAAAGAAAAGACTACCGAACTGCTACGTGATATCTGTCCTCCTTTATGTCGTCGAATGTCGGACGGTCTCCTCAAAGATGGAGACGGTCTCGAGGTAACAGATTTATTGATCTACAGAAGGATCATATGGACCGAACATGTGAGCAAGGATGAGGGTTTGGAGAGGATAGAAACAAAGCAGGAACGAATACTTAACATCAGGAAGAGGCAGCTGAAATTTCTTGCAGAATTACTGTGGATGGAGGGCTGTGAAAATCTGATACTCACGGGGCGGACAGAGGAGAGTAGGACAAGGGGAAATGAGACAAAAGAAAGCAAGGCGTGACATGCTTGACAGGCTTAAGCATCTGGATGACAGAACAGAGTTTGGGACAAAACATACTGACAGCTACAAGGGACAAGAAGAAATGGAGAACTATGATCACCCACGTCCTGAAGCGACACGCAAGAAGCAAGAAGCATACATAATCCTCGATTAGTGCGATAAAACGTTAAACCATAGTAATTTATAATAGAGTTTTATAATTACCGATGTACAATTTGCAGCACTAATCGAGGGTTTCATATATATATATATATATATATATATATATATATATATATACGTTATTTACATTGTCCTCATCTTTGTCGCCATGTTTATCACAACGTTTCGGCCATTGTACGCTCCGGCCTTCTTCAGCTGGTTGGAATGTCAAACTGAACCCTTTATTTCGCTCACTGGGGTAGACTGTTCTAGTTCCACGTGCCATGTTTTGATGGATGTCAGTTATCAGTTATCTCCTGCTAATTTCCCTCTGAAAGTTCTCCACCTCCTTAACCGGGTATTAAACTC
>CAHIKZ030000425.1:75000-132500 GCA_903632075.3 Acanthosepion pharaonis
CATCTCTCCGAGGACAGTGCCGTATAGAGATATGTAACAAAAGTGCACGCAGTCCATTCACATTCTGCTCAGATTATGGTTGACATTAAAACATATTCTACACATCCACATCCGAAAACGATTAAATAAATTGGAGTCTCCTCTCATCAAAAGATGGCAATAAAATTGCAGACAAAGGACCATTTTAAACACATTTCGGGTTGTTTACAAGAAAATGGCCATCAATTGTAGTCCTAGGAATATTACGGCAACTTTCTATTTCTCACACTCTTTGGGTCCTGTCACTGAGGACACATGGCAGAGGGGATAAAGACGTTGGTTAGATCCGGGGACAAGACCCAAAGAGTGTGAGTTCAATACCCGGTTAAGGCAGTAGTGAACATTCAGAGGGAAATTAACAGGAGATAACTGATAACTGACATCCATTAAACATGGCACGTGGAACTAGAACAGTCTACCCCAGTGAGCGAAATAAAGGGTTCAGTTCGACATTCCAACCAGCTGAAGAAGGCCGGAGCATACAACGGCCGAAACGTTGTAATAAATATGGCGACAAAGGTGAGGACAATAGTCCGAATAATGTAAGTAATGTTCTATACAAGTATATGCACAAATTCTGAGTATCAACTACCATGTATTTAATTGTGAAAGCAGAATAATATATATTACGTATTTACTACTTCGAAGCTCCAAAGAAATGACATATTGGTATTTAATGACCCATAAAGAGTTGATGTGCCGTTAAAAATAAATCATATCAAAACAATTAAGAGAAGAGTTACCAACAATACATTTTTTCTGCAACTGAATTGTAACTTACATACAATTATTTAGATTTTGGTATTGAATAACGTTAAACAACTAATCAAAACAATCAACATGAAAGAACTCCTTCATGAAATTAATCCATATAATATTCTACAGATTTTAAATGCATGAAACTCTATTCCAAAAAAGATCTTACCTCACTTACCGTTCTTGCCGTCTTCGTTGTAAATCTACAGTTAATGTTTACGTTTCGCAGGCGTGCAAAAAGATAAAGAAGAATTAGAAACATAAATAATCGAAAAAGAAAGTGAAGTATTCTTTTACAATGAAACTAACCCTCAAGATACAGGAGGCTGGGAGCCACTCGAGGTAGAGTATTGAAGAGTAAGAGGTGCAGTCAATTGCTGTAGTTCCCAGGTCCACATTGATCTCGGATGGAAGTAGCTGTTATGGTCTTAGCTATGAACAAACAGTGAAAACGTAAACCAAAACAATACACTATAAGTGAATAAAAATACACTTTTATAGTAACAATACCAGCAACAAATTTTATATACAAAAATTACCAACTATACTCATATACTGACAAATTGTAGGGACTTCAACCAAATCTGTTTAAAATACTAGCAAACAAACAGCATAAAAGATATCTTTTATCACATTAATCCATATAATGTCCTGCAATTTCTAAAAGAAATTATATTTCAAAATATAACTTCAACAAATTCACAACATAAAACGCACGTCACCGCCTCTCGTAATCATATACACCCAAACATATATATGCATAAAAGCTGAGTATCATCTACCATGTATTCAATTGTGAAATCAGAATAACACCATGTTTTTTTTTCTTATCTCACCTGTATACTTCTGATGTCTCTGCCTAAACTCTGAATTTTCTACAAATTATTTATATATTTATTCTTTATTTATATTTTCCACAATAGGATGAGATAGGTTCGTATATCGCCCAGTTCACTCTCCTTCCGTGGCTTTTGAATCAACCAACCAAACAGCCAACACGAAGAAACCTTTTATGACATTAATCCATATAATATCTTAGAAATTGTTAAAGAAGCTGTATTCCAAAATATAACTTCAACAAATTCGCAACATAAAACGCACATATCACCGCCTCTAGTAATTCTGTCCACACAAACATATATGCATAAAAGCTGAGTATCATCTACCATGTATTAAATTGTGAAAGCAGAATAACATATATTATATATTTATTATTTCAAAACACCGAAGAATATTAAATCTCATCAGTAAATGACCCATAAGTAGTTGATGTGCCGTTAAAGAAATCATTAAGACTCATTTGTGTTAAATTTAACAACCAATCCATGATAACACAAGAATCATGTCCAATCTGTACGGCATGACAAGAAATATACACAATAAAATATATGCTAAAACATTGTACGGACTTGATTCAAATCCGCTTAAAATTACTACAAAATAACAACAACATTAAAGAACTCTTTATTTTTTACATTAATCCATATAATATCCTAGAATTTCTTAAAGGAATCAAACTGTATTTCAAAATATAACTTCAACAAAAGTACAACATAAAAAAACACATTGTTAGACATTTTCATGACGGTCGTCCTCGAGTATAGAATCCAGAGGTTGGCAGTGAATATTTCGGAGACAGTAGGAAAGAGTAGTGCAGGTTCGCAGTGGATATCATAGCAGAGTGTAGTTCATCCTTCTCCTGGTCGCCTTTGGTCCTTCCGGTAGAGGAAACAAGATGGCCGCCTTTATACACGACGAATACAGTGTTGGGAGGCTTCTGATTGGTCAACCTTCCATTGGTCGACTATAAAGGGAAATAAGTCATTCTGACTCGCTCACTATTTATACATAATATACCCCAAAAACTGTAACACACATATCATGGCCTCTATTAATTATGTCCACACAAACATGTATATACACAAAAGCTGAGTATCATTTACCATGTATACAATTGTGAAAGCAGAATAACATATATTATATATTTATTACTTCAAAGCTCCCAAGAATATTACATATCGGCATTAAACGACTCATAAGGAGTTGATGTGCCGTTAAAATAAATCATATCAAATCAGTTTATAGCAGAGTTACCAACAGTACATTTTTTCTGTAACTGAAGGCATACAGTTACGTTCGAAATATTTCGATCTTAGCATGAAAGGGATTGAAATGTCTTTAAACAACCAACATTAAAGAACTCTTTCATAACCCTACTCCATATAACAAATTAAAATTTATTGAAACAAAACAATTACAGTTGATCACTGATGACAATTCCAGAACAGCGTAACAATAAACAATTTTTTCTAACCTCTGCCAGCTGCAACGATGGAGAAAGTATTACCTCGAACCATCGCCAGTGAGACACGCTCCAAGAAGAGCCACTCCGTTTCGCGAGGTTCGTCCCTTAATCGAGACGCAATTGCGCCAATCCTCCGAAGGAATGCCATCGAACGAGGGCCAATAACCCCTGAAGTCTCCATTGCCACAGGAGTAAAAAAAAAATCTATCAGCAAGAGAAGAATATTTAACTATTTTTTCATCTCTGCGTCCCGGGCGACGGATCCTGGCTCAACTGATCAAATTACCGACCGAAAATGTATCCGCACAGGTCGCATCCCAAATCAACGACTTCCCCATTTTAAAAGGAAAAATGATAATGCCATCCGGCCGTTTTCCATCACCGCGATCGACGCCTGCAGGTTCGATTTGGGAAGGGAACCCAGCTGTATCCAAACCTCTTTTGATTATGTCGTTAATGGCAGCATGCCGTGGAAAGCGGCCGGCACTACGACGACATATATAATATAATATATAATATCCCACAATTTCTTAAAGAAATCAAACTGAATTCCAAAATGTAACTCCAACAAAACAATATAAAACGCCTCTCGTAATTATGGCCATAAAAACATGCATATAAACAAAGGCTGAGTATCATCTAACAATAATTTAATTGTGAAAGCAGAGTACTATGTATTACTGAAAAACTCACAAGAAATTTAAATTTTGGCATTAAATGACCCATAAATGAGTTGATGTGCCGTTAAACAAATCAATCAATCAATCAATCAATCAATCCCTTTTCTTTAATTGTTCTCCCGTTTTCTTCACGTATTATTTCACGCTTAGTAATCCTTTGCTTCTTAGTGGCTTTATTGCCTTACATGACGTGAAATGTTAAAAAAAACTCAAAAGCATTTGAAGTAAAAATAAAGTATGATGAGATTTTTCGTCACCAAATCTGTCTACGGTAATAAGTGTCATTTGCGCATGGATTTAAAATCGATGAAAATAGATGGTTAATTCTGTGCATGGCAATTATATGCACAGAGTACGTTGTTACGAGAGCTACTATGAATTTAAAGTTATAAGATAAATCTACAGTAACTTAATTACTTTTTTTAAAAAAAAATGCTATCTTTACTGAATAGGGTGTCTATTATTGTTACGCATTCAATTTTGGTATTCGTTCGCGATTTTGAATTACTAAAATTGTTATTGTTTCTGATGAGTGTCTTGAAAAACATGCAGGTGATCTCGTACAAACTCGTTTTGCTCGAATCTGGAATCTCGTATTGTACTCGATACCCAACAACAGAGAGTAAATAATAATTGTCATTATATTTGGAAAATTTATATGTTATAATAGGATGATGATTAATCGTCGGGGGTGAAGAAGATCACAAATACAATGGATATGTAAAGACTGAGAGAGAGAGAGAGAGAGAGAGAGAAAGAAAGAAAAGAATAGGAAAAAAATTAGATAGATAGATAGATAGATAGATAGATAGGTACGGAACAGACTGAAATAGATAGATAGATAGATAGATAGATAGATAGATAGATAGATAGATAGATAGATACGGAACAGACTGAGAGAGATAGATACGGAAGAGAATGAAATAGATAGATAGATAGATAGATAGATAGATAGATAGATACGGAAAAGACCAAAATAGATAGATAGATAGATAGATAGATAGATAGATAGATAGATAGATAGATAGATAGATACGGAAAGGACCAAAATAGATAGATAGATAGATAGATAGATAGATAGATAGATAGATAGATAGATAGATACGGAAAGGACCAAAATAGATAGATAGATAGATAGATAGATAGATAGATAGATAGATAGATAGATAGATAGATGCGGAACAGACTGAGAGATAGATACGGAAGAGACTGAAATAGATAGATAGATAGATAGATAGATAGATAGATAGATAGATAGATAGATAGATACGGAACAGACTGAGAGAGATAGATACGGAAGAGAATGAAATAGATAGATAGATAGATAGATAGATAGATAGATAGATAGATAGATACGGAAAGGACCAAAATAGATAGATAGATAGATAGATAGATAGATAGATAGATAGATAGATAGATACGGAAAGGACCAAAACAGATAGATAGATAGATAGATACGGAAAGGACCAAAATAGATAGATAGATAGATAGATAGATAAATCGATAGATAGATAGATAGATAGATAGATAGATAGATAGATAGATAGATAGATGTGGAACAGACTGAGAGATAGATACGGAAGAGACTGAAATAGATAGATAGATAGATAGATAGATAGATAGATAGATAGATACGGAAAGGACCAAAATAGATAGATAGATAGATAGATAGATAGATAGATAGAGAGATAGATAGATACGAAAAGGATTAAAAAATAGATAGATAGATAGATAGATAGATAGATAGATAGATAGATGCGGAACAGACTGAGAGAGAGATAGATACGGAAGAGACTGAAATAGATAAATAGATAGATAGATAGATACGGAACAGACTGAGAGAGATAGATACGGAAGAGAATGAAATAGATAGATAGATAGATAGATAGATAGATAGATAGATAGATATGGAACAGACTGAAATAGATAGATAAAGAGATAGATAGATAGAGACGGAAGAGACTGAGATAGATAGATAGATAGATAGATAGATAGATAGATAGATAGATAGATAGATACGGAAGAGACTGAGAGTGAGAGATACGGAAGAGACTGAAATAGATAGATAGATAGAGAGATAGATAGATAAGAGGGGAAGATAGATAGATAGATAGATAGATAGATAGATAGATAGATAGATACGGAACAGACTGAAATAGATATGGAACAGACTGAAATAGATAGATAAAGAGATAGATAGATAGAGAAGAACAGACTGAGATAGATAGATAGATAGATAGATAGATAGATAGATAGATAGATAGATAGATAGATTTTTTTCCGCTTTGCCATTCATCTGTCCACATAATACATGGATAGAAAGTTCTTGTATCTTTATATTTTATATATATATATATATATATATATATATATATATATATATATATGGGAGAGATAGATAGATAGGTTGATAGATAGATAGATAGGCTTGGAGAAGGCTGAGATAGATAAATGGATATGAAAAGTTCCTGACATTCGCCATGAATAGGCTATAGATTGAGATAAAGTAACCAAGTTCTTGCTTTTTTCCTGGGAGTAAATGATCACTGATGCATAAATGTACCTCACGTGCGCGGAAGGTTTTGACTGTGGGACGCAGCAATTACATTTGATCAATGCAGGTGCGTAGCGCACACATATCTGTTATAGCACAAATAGAAACGAGAAAACCTGGCGGTGTGGAAGTAGCTCGTTCGGGCTTGTCTACCAAAAGAAATCAAGATGGACTTGTACGCAGCCGCATCAAATTGCCCATACGGCCTTCGAAGATAATCCTCGGTCTAAACGTCGTGAATATGGCAACGAAGATGAGGACAACAGTCCGAACAATGTAAATAGTGTAAATAATTACAATACCTCATCTCAGAAATATAGACAGATATAGAAGAAGGCCGGAGCGTACAACGGTCTAAACGTCGAGAATATGGCAACGAAGATGAGGACAACAGTCCGAACAATGTAAATAATGTAAATAATTACAATACCTCATCTCAGAAATATAGACAGATATAGAAGAAGGCCGGAGCGTACAACGGTCTAAACGTCGTGAATATGGCAACGAAGATGAGGACAACAGTCCGAACAATGTAAATAGTGTAAATAATTACAATACCTCATCTCAGAAATATAAACAGATATAGAAGAAGGCCGAAGGGTACAACGGTCTAAACGTCGTGAATATGACAGCGAAGATGAGGACAACAGTACAAACAATGTAAATAGTGTAAATAATTACAATATCTCATCTCAAAAATATAGACAGATATAGAAGAAGGCCGGAGCGTACAACGGTCTAAATGTCGTGAATATGGCAACGAAGATGAAAACAGTTTGAACAATTTAAATAGTGTAAATAAGTACAATACCTCATCTCAGAAATATAGACAGATATAGAAGAAGGCCGAAGAGTACAACGGTCTAAACGTCGTGAATATGGCAAGGAAGATGAGGACAACAGTCCGCATAATGTAAATAGTGTAAATAATTAAAATACCTCATCTCAGAAATATAGACAGATATAGAAGAAGGCCGAAGGGTACAACGGTCTAAACGTCGTGAATATGGCAACGAAGATGAGGACAACAGTCCGAACGATGTAAATAGTGTAAATAATTACAATACCTCATCTCAGAAATATAGACAGATATAGAAGAAGGCCGGAGCGTACAACGGTCTAAACGTCGTGAATATGGCAACGAAGATGAGGACAACAGTCCGAATAATGTAAATAGTGTATATAATTACAATACCTCATCTCAGAAATATAGACAGATATAGAAGAAGGCCGAAGGGTACAACGGTCTAAACGTCGTGAATATGGCAACGAAGATAAGGACAACAGTCCGAACAATGTAAATAGTGTAAATAATTACAATACCTCATCTCAGAAATATAGACAGATATAGAAGAAGGCCGGAGTGTACAACGGTCTAAACGTCGTGAATATGGCAACGAAGATGAGGACAACAGTCCGAACAATGTAAATAGTGTAAATAATTACAATACCTCATGTCAGAAATATAGACAGATATAGAAGAAGGCCGGAGCGTATAACGGTCTAAACGTCGGGAATATGGCAACGAAGATGAGGACAACAGTCCGAACAATGTAAATAGTGTAAATAATTACAATACCTCATCTCAGAAATATAGACAGATATAGAAGAAGGCCGGAGCGTACAACGGTCTAAACGTTGAGAATATGGCCACGAAGATGAGGACAACAGTCCGAACAATGTAAATAGTGTAAATAATTACAATACCTCATCTCAGAAATATAGACAGATATAGAAGAAGGCCGAAGGGTACAACGGTCTAAACGTCGTGAATATGGCAAGGAAGATGAGGACAACAGTCCGAATAATGTAAATAGTGTAAATAATTAAAATAACTCATCTCAGAAATATAGACAGATATAGAAGAAGGCCGAAGGGTACAACGGTCTAAACGTCGTGAATATGGCAACGAAGATGAGGACAACAGTCCGAACGATGTAAATAGTGTAAATAATTACAATACCTCATCTCAGAAATATAGATAGATATAGAAGAAGGCCGAAGGGTACAACGGTCTAAACGTCGTGAATATGGCAAGGAAGATGAGGACAACAGTCCGAATAATGTAAATAGTGTATATAATTACAATACCTCATCTCAGAAATATAGACAGATATAGAAGAAGGCCGGAGCTTACAACGGTCTAAACGTCGTGAATATGGCAAGGAAGATGAGGAAAACAGTCCGAATAATGTAAATAGTGTATATAATTACAATACCTCATCTCAGAAATATAGACAGATATAGAAGAAGGCCGAAGGGTACAACGGTCTAAACGTCGTGAATATGGCAACGAAGATGAGGACAACAGTCCGAACAATGTAAATAGTGTAAATAATTACAATACCTCATCTCAGAAATATAGACAGATATAGAAGAAGGCCGGAGTGTACAACGGTCTAAACGTCGTGAATATGGCAACGAAGATGAGGACAACAGTCCGAACAATGTAAATAGTGTAAATAATTACAATACCTCATCTCAGAAATATAGACAGATATAGAAGAAGGCCGGAGCGTACAACGGTCTAAACGTCGTGAATATGGCAACGAAGATGAGGACAACAATCTGAACAATGTAAATAGTGTAAATAATTACAATACCTCATGTCAGAAATATAGACAGATATACAAGAAGGCCGGAGCGTATAACGGTCTAAACGTCGGGAATATGGCAACGAAGATGAGGACAACAGTCCGAACAATGTAAATAGTGTAAATAATTACAATACATCATCTCAGAAATATAGACAGATATAGAAGAAGGCCGGAGCGTACAACGGTCTAAAAGTCGTGAATATGGCAACGAAGATGAGGACAACAGTCTGAACAATGTAAATAGTGTAAATAATTACAATACCTCGCGTCAGAAATATAGACAGATATAGAAAAGGCCGGAGCGTACAACGGTCTAAACGTCGGGAATATGGCAACGAAGATGAAGGACAACAGTCCGAACAATGTAAATAGTGTAAATAATTACAATACCTCATCTCAGAAATATAGACAGATATGGAAGAAGGCCGAGCGTACAACGGTCTAAACGTCGTGAATATGGCAACGAAGATAAGGACAACAGTCCGAACAATGTAAATAGTGTAAATAATTACAATACCTCATCTCAGAAATATAGACAGATATAGAAGAAGGCCGGAGCGTACAACGGTCTAAACGTCGTGAATATGGCAACGAAGATAAGGACAACAGTCCGAACAATGTAAATAGTGTAAATAATTACAATACCTCATCTCAGAAATATAGACAGATATAGAAGAAGGCCGGAGCGTAGAACGGTCTAAACGTCGTGAATATGGCAACGAAGATGAGGACAACAGTCCGAACAATGTAAATAATGTAAATAATTACAATACCTCATCTCAGAAATATAGACAGATATAGAAGAAGGCCGGAGCGTACAACGGTCTAAACGTCGTGAATATGGCAACGAAGATGAGGACAACAGTCTGAACAATGTAAATAGTGTAAATAATTACAATACCTGATGTCAGAAATATAAACAGATATAGAAGAAGGCCGGAGCGTTCAACAGTCTAAACGTCGTGAATATGGCAACGAAGATGAGGACAACAGTCCGAACAATGTAAATAGTGTAAATAATTACAATACCTCATCTCAGAAATATAGACAGATATAGAAGAAGGCCGGAGCGTACAACGGTCTAAACGTCGTGAATATGGCAACGAAGATGAGGACAACAGTCCGAACAATGTAAATAGTGTAAATAATTACAATACCTCATCTCAGAAATATAGACAGATATAGAAGAAGGCCGGAGCGTACAACGGTCTAAACGTCGTGAATATGGCAACGAAGATAAGGACAACAGTCCGAACAATGTAAATAGTTTAAATAATTACAATACCTCATCTCAGAAATATAGACAGATATAGAAGAAGGCCGGAGCGTACAACGGTCTAAACGTCGTGAATATGGCAACGAAGATGAGGACAACAGTCCGAACAATGTAAATAGTGTAAATAATTACAATACCTCATCTCAGAAATATAGACAGATATAGAAGAAGGCCGAAGGGTACAACGGTCTAAACGTCGTGAATATGGCAACGAAGATGAGGACAACAGTCCGAACAATGTAAATAGTGTAAATAATTACAATACCTCATCTCAGAAATATAGACAGATATAGAAGAAGGCCGAAGGGTACAACGGTCTAAACGTCGTGAATATGGCAACGAAGATGAGGACAACAGTCCGAACAATGTAAATGTAGAGAAGAAAAACTGATGCTGCATCAGGACCAAATTGCCCATACAGCCTTTGAAGATAATCCTGTGAGGAAACGGACCACCAAACATTGGTTTCAGTTCGAAGATGGGGGACATCCCTTTGTGATGAATGTAACTTGGGCTAAACACAGTTACTGGATGGTGTGGTCTTGAAGAAATATAGTGACAGACAACAATTAACCTTCTGATGAGCTTACAACGGAACAAACAGGTGTTTCATCAATATGGCAAATGGGACGTTGCATCCGAAAGTTTGTAAATAGTGCAATAATCACAATACACTCATCTGAAACCAACAAGCAGCAACAAGCATATGGCCTATATTTGACCAAGTGGTCAACAGTTACGAAAAAGTGGATTGTGTATGGTACTCCCAAGTGCGCCTGGCATTTGTGGTCACCTCAACACTGTACATTACACGGCAGCCACGCAAGATCGTGAATATGCACTATGAACAAGACCAACGGATCAAACAGTCTGCTAACCAATTAGAGCAATTTGGGACATAAAAAACAGATGCTGCATAGAAGGAGCCAATATTTGTTAATCGCAATGGTGTATGTTACCTTTGATAATAATCTCATGTGGCGCAGGTTGAAGCGATACTTGCGGTGACATTGGTTTGGGAGACAGGTCAGGGGATCAATCCCGAACCATGCGTGACGTAAAATGATCGGAACATTGTGAATATAGAAATAAAATGGGGATAAAGTCCGAACAATGTAAATAGTGTAAATAACAACAATAACCATCTGAGAAATATAGCCAGATATAATTTCGGAGTGTTTCATCAAACAGTGAATATGGCAACGAAGATGAGGACAACAGTCCAAACAATATAAGTTGTAAGCAATTACAATACCTCATCTCAGAAATATAGACAGATATAGAAGAAGGCCGGAGCGTACAACGGTCTAAACGTCGTGAATATTGCAACGCAGATGAGGACAACAGTCCGAATAATGTAAATAGTGTAAATAATTACAATACCTCATCTCAGAAATATAGACAGATATAGAAGAAGGCCGGAGGTACAACGGTCTAAATGTCGTGAATATTGTAATGCAGATGAGGACAGCAGTCCGAACAATGTAAATAGTGTAAATAATTACACCTCATCTCAGAAATATAGACAGATATAGAAGAATCATACGACGGTGTAAACGTCATGAATATGGCACGAAGATGAGGACAACAGTCCGAACAATGTAAATAGTGTAAATAATTACAATACCTCATCTCAGAAATATAGACAGATATGGAAGAAGGCCGGAGCGTACAACGGTCTAAACGTCGTGAATATGGCAACGAAGATAAGGACAACAGTCGAACAATGTAAATAGTGTAAATAATTACAATACCTCATCTCAGAAATATAGACAGATATAGAAGAAGGCCGGAGCGTACAACGGTCTAAACGTCGTGAATATGGGAACGAAGATAAGGACAACAGTCCGAACAATGTAAATAGTGTAAATAATTACAATACCTCATCTCAGAAATATAGACAGATATAGAAGAAGGCCGGAGCGTAGAACGGTCTAAACGTCGTGAATATGGCAACGAAGATGAGGACAACAGTCGAACAATGTAAATAATGTAAATAATTACAATACCTCATCTCAGAAATATAGACAGATATAGAAGAAGGCCGGAGCGTACAACGGTCTAAACGTCGTGAATATGGCAACGAAGATAAGGACAACAGTCTGAACAATGTAAATAGTGTAAATAATTACAATACCTGATGTCAGAAATATAAACAGATATAGAAGAAGGCCGGAGCGTTCAACAGTCTAAACGTCGTGAATATGGCAACGAAGATGAGGACAACAGTCCGAACAATGTAAATAGTGTAAATAATTACAATACCTCATCTCAGAAATATAGACAGATATAGAAGAAGGCCGGAGCGTACAACGGTCTAAACGTCGTGAATATGGCAACGAAGATGAGGACAACAGTCCGAACAATGTAAATAATGTAAATAATTACAATACCTCATCTCAGAAATATAGACAGATATAGAAGAAGGCCGGAGCGTTACAACGGTCTAAACGTTGTAAATATGGCAACGAAGATGAGGACAACAGTCCGAACAATGTAAATAGTGTAAATAATTACAATACCTCATCTCAGAAATATAGACAGATATAGAAGAAGGCCGGAGCGTACAACGGTCTAAACGTCGTGAATATGGCAACGAAGATAAGGACAACAGTCCGAACAATGTAAATAGTGTAAATAATTACAATACCTCATCTCAGAAATATAGACAGATATAGAAGAAGGCCGGAGCGTACAACGGTCTAAACGTCGTGAATATGGCAACGAAGATGAGGACAACAGTCCGAACAATGTAAATAGTGTAAATAATTACAATACCTCATCTCAGAAATATAGACAGATATAGAAGAAGGCCGGAGCGTACAACGGTCTAAACGTCGTGAATATGGCAACGAAGATAAGGACAACAGTCCGAACAATGTAAATAGTTTAAATAATTACAATACCTCATCTCAGAAATATAGACAGATATAGAAGAAGGCCGGAGCGTACAACGGTCTAAACGTCGTGAATTTGGCAACGAAGATGAGGACAACAGTCCGAACAATGTAAATAGTGTAAATAATTACAATACCTCATCTCAGAAATATAGACAGATATAGAAGAAGGCCGAAGGGTACAACGGTCTAAACGTCGTGAATATGGCAACGAAGATGAGGACAACAGTCCGAACAATGTAAATAGTGTAAATAATTACAATACCTCATCTCAGAAATATAGACAGATATAGAAGAAGGCCGAAGGGTACAACGGTCTAAACGTCGTGAATATGGCAACGAAGATGAGGACAACAGTCCGAACAATGTAAATCTAGAGAAGAAAAACTGATGCTGCATCAGGACCAAATTGCCCATACGGCCTTTGAAGATAATCCTGTGAGTGAAATGACCACCAGACATTGGTTTCAGTTCAGGTCAGGGGATCTATCCCTTTGTGATGAATCACACTTGGGCTAGACACAGTTACTGGATGGTGTGGTCTTGAAGGCAGCTATAGTGACACACAACAATTAACCTTCTGATGAGCTTGCCGAACAATTTCAGGTGTTTCATCAAACAGTCAAATTTTACCTGCGTTGCATAGGAAAGTTTTTTAAGTTGAGCAATACTCACCCCACACACTGTCTGAAACCAACAAGCAGCAACAAGCACGCAGCTGGCCTATATTTGACCAAGTGGTCAACAGTTACGAAAAGTGGATTGTGTATGGTACTCCCAAGTGCGCCTGGCATTTGTGGTCACCTCACAACACTGTACATTACACTACGGCAGCCACGCAAGATCATACACTGTATCTGATAGACTGATGCACTATGAACACCCACCAACGGATCAAACCATCACTGCTAACCTGTACTTAGAGCAATTTGGGACATATGTAGCAGGCACTGAAGGAAGTAGAAGGAGCCAATATTTGTTAATCGCAATGGTGTATGTTACTCCCTGATAATGCCAGGTCTCATGTGGCGCAGGTTGCTAGCGATACCTTGCGGCGACTTGACTGGGAGACATCGTACCATCCACTACAATCCCCGAACCATGCGTGACGTAAAATGATCGGAACATTGTGAATATAGAAATAAAATGGGGATAAAAGTCCGAACAATGTAAATAGTGTAAATAATTACAATACCTCATCTCAGAAATATAGCCAGATATAGAAGGCCGGAGTGTACAACGGTCTAAATGCCGTGAATATGGCAACGAAGATGAGGACAACAGTCCAAACAATATAATAGTGTAAATAATTACAATACCTCATCTCAGAAATATAGACAGATATAGAAGAAGGCCGGAGCGTACAACGGTCTAAACGTCGTGAATATTGCAACGCAGATGAGGACAACAGTCCGAATAATGTAAATAGTGTAAATAATTACAATACCTCATCTCAGAAATATAGACAGATATAGAAGAAGGCCGGAGCGTAGAACGGTCTAAACGTCGTGAATATGGCAACGAAGATGAGGACAACAGTCCGAACAATGTAAATAATGTAAATAATTACAATACCTCATCTCAGAAATATAGACAGATATAGAAGAAGGCCGGAGCGTACAACGGTCTAAACGTCGTGAATATGGCAACGAAGATAAGGACAACAGTCTGAACAATGTAAATAGTGTAAATAATTACAATACCTGATGTCAGAAATATAAACAGATATAGAAGAAGGCCGGAGCGTTCAACAGTCTAAACGTCGTGAATATGGCAACGAAGATGAGGACAACAGTCCGAACAATGTAAATAGTGTAAATAATTACAATACCTCATCTCAGAAATATAGACAGATATAGAAGAAGGCCGGAGCGTACAACGGTCTAAACGTCGTGAATATGGCAACGAAGATGAGGACAACAGTCCGAACAATGTAAATAATGTAAATAATTACAATACCTCATCTCAGAAATATAGACAGATATAGAAGAAGGCCGGAGCGTACAACGGTCTAAACGTTGTAAATATGGCAACGAAGATGAGGACAACAGTCCGAACAATGTAAATAGTGTAAATAATTACAATACCTCATCTCAGAAATATAGACAGATATAGAAGAAGGCCGGAGCGTACAACGGTCTAAACGTCGTGAATATGGCAACGAAGATAAGGACAACAGTCCGAACAATGTAAATAGTGTAAATAATTACACCTCATCTCAGAAATATAGACAGATATAGAAGAAGGCCGGAGCGTACAACGGTCTAAAAGTTGTGAATATGGCAACGAAGATGAGGACAACAGTCCGAACAATGTAAATAGTGTAAATAATTACAATACCTCATGTCAGAAATATAGACAGATATAGAAAAAGGGCGGAGCGTACAACGGTCTAAACGTCGTGAATATGGCAACGAAGATAAGGACAACAGTCCGAACAATGTAAATAGTGTAAATAATTACAATACCTCATCTCAGAAAAATAGACAGATATAGAAGAAGGCCGGAGCGTACAACGGTCTAAACGTCGTGAATATGGCAACGAAGATAAGGACAACAGTCCGAACAATGTAAATAGTGTAAATAATTACAATACCTCATCTCAGAAATATAGACAGATATGGAAGAAAGCCGGAGCGTACAACGGTCTAAACGTCGTGAATATGGCAACGAAGATAAGGACAACAGTCCGAACAATGTAAATAGTGTAAATAATTACAATACCTCATCTCAGAAATATAGACAGATATAGAAGAAGGCCGAGCGTACAACGGTCTAAAACGTCGTGAATATGGCAACGAAGATAAGGACAACAGTCCGAACAATGTAAATAGTTTAAATAATTACAATACCTCATCTCAGAAATATAGACAGATATAGAAGAAGGCCGGAGCGTACAACGGTCTAAACGTCGTGAATTTGGCAACGAAGATGAGGACAACAGTCCGAACAATGTAAATAGTGTAAATAATTACAATACCTCATCTCAGAAATATAGACATATATAGAAGAAGGCCGAAGGGTACAACGGTCTAAACGTCGTGAATATGGCAACGAAGATGAGGACAACAGTCCGAACAATGTACATGTAGAGAAGAAAAACTGATGCTGCATCAGGACCAAATTGCCCATACGGCCTTTGAAGATAATCCTGTGAGTGAAATGACCACCAGACATTGGTTTCAGTTCAGGTCAGGGGATCTATCCCTTTGTGATGTATCCCACAGTGGCTAGACACAGTTACTGGATGGTGTGGTCTTGAAGGCAGCTATAGTGACACACAACAATTAACCTTCTGATGAGCTTGCCGAACAATTTCAGGTGTTTCATCAAACAGTCAAATTTTACCTGCGTTGCATAGGAAAGGTTTTTAAGTTGAGCAATACTCACCCCACACACTGTCTGAAACCAACAAGCAGCAACAAGCACGCAGCTGGCCCATATTTGACCAAGTGGTCAACAGTTACGAAAAGTGGATTGTGTATGGTACTCCCAAGTGCGCCTGGCATTTGTGGTCACCTCAGGACACTGTACATTACACTACGGCAGCCACGCAAGATCATACACTGTATCTGATAGACTGATGCACTATGAACACCCACCAACGGATCAAACCATCACTGCTAACCTGTACTTAGAGCAATTTGGGACATATGTAGCAGGCACTGAAGTAGAAGGAGCCAATATTTGTTAATCGCAATGGTGTATGTTACTCCTTGATAATGCCAGGTCTCATGTGGCGCAGGTTGCTAGCGATACCTTGCGGCGACTTGACTGGGAGACATCGTACCATCCACTACAATCCCCGAACCATGCGTGACGTAAAATGATCGGAACATTGTGAATATAGAAATAAAAATGGGGATAAAAGTCCGAACAATGTAAATAGTGTAAATAATTACAATACCTCATCTCAGAAATATAGCCAGATATAGAAGGCCGGAGTGTACAACGGTCTAAATGCCGTGAATATGGCAACGAAGATGAGGACAACAGTCCAAACAATATAATAGTGTAAATAATTACAATACCTCATCTCAGAAATATAGACAGATATAGAAGAAGGCCGGAGCGTACAACGGTCTAAACGTCGTGAATATTGCAACGCAGATGAGGACAACAGTCCGAATAATGTAAATAGTGTAAATAATTACAATACCTCATCTCAGAAATATAGACAGATATAGAAGAAGGCCGGAGTGTACAACGGTCTAAATGTCGTGAATATTGCAATGCAGATGAGGACAGCAGTCCGAACAATGTAAATAGTGTAAATAATTACAATACCTCATCTCAGAAATATAGACAGATATAGAAGAAGGCCGGAGCATACGACGGTGTAAACGTCATGAATATGGCAACGAAGATGAGGACAACAGTCCGAACAATGTAAATAGTGTAAATAATTACAATACCTCATCTCAGAAATATAGACAGATATAGAAGAAGGCCGGAACATACGACGGTGTAAACGTCATGAATATGGCAACGAAGATGAGGTCAACAGTCCGAACAATGTAAATAGTGTAAATAATTACAATACCTCATCTCAGAAATATAGACAGATATAGAAGAAGGCCGGAGTGTACCACGGTCTAAACGTCGTGAATATGGCAACGAAGATGAGGACAACAGTCCGAACAATGTAAATAGTGTAAATAATTACAATACCTCATCTCAGAAATATAGACAGATATAGAAGAAGGCCGGAGCGTAGAACGGTCTAAACGACCTGAATATGAAAACGAAAATGAAGACAACAGTCTGAATAGTGTAAATAATTATAATACCTCATCTCAGAAATATAGATAAACGATTTTTTCTTATTAGAGGACGGAGTCCATTACACATAGGTTATGGACTAAGGAGGCATTCCATCACTCATTACCAACTTTCATAAACATTTTTGCTAAACATTTCTTAAAAGGTGCCAAGTGACATAACAGGGACGGTTATATGAAGTTTACATTGAATTTAAATTGGTTGAAGGTCTGTGAATCTGAAGTCAATGAGCTGAAGAGCAGAGAGCATCACAAGATAAAAATATATTTTTTTATCCAGACTATTTTTTTTTATAAAAGAAGTAGTTATTTCTGCCATCATAGTCTAGTTTTCTTGGACATTTAAACATACAATGACATTTGAAAGAAACGGGTGGGGGTGAATAAGTTGTGACAGTTGCAAGGGCAAAAGACGATTACGAGCAACTTAAGAGGACATCTGGATTTGATTTGTTTTCTCGTGATGAAAAATATCACTCGACCTAAAGCCGAAAGTACTTCCTACACAAACGAAGCACCCAGACCATGTTCAAAGGAAAGCTGCCTTGGTAGAAGCCCATAAAATGGCATTTGAAGAAGTCTGTAAATTGATCGATCATGAGATCTTAATAAAAAAAGATTTTAAACTTTCATTACGAAGATATCTCTAATTATTGCGTTTTCAAGTAATACCATTTGGAAATCCAAATAATCATAATGAAAACCTTAATTCCTAATTGGAAACATATATAAAATATAAAAAAAAATTTGTGGTCTGTCTTACTGACCAGGCTATAAAGTGTTGTAACCTAGGAAAGGTTGCTAAATAGAATAATCAAACGAAAGTTGATAATGAACGATAATACTTAGGACAAGAACAACACATATAAGATTCGCCAGCGGCACGTAGACGTAGTAGTCAACTGCTAGAATTGAGTCAAGTGAATTTCACAATGAATCTCCAACCGCCCCACAGGCAAAAGGCCGAATTTAATGCGAAGTATCCGAGCTCGTAGGCTCGGACAAAATTCCTGTAGACCCGTATAAAACGGGGTCGCGTAGTTTTTTTTTCCCGAGACGAGACTCTGCCCTTGGACATAGCTTCTTCTGGGGCTCCTCTCTGCCTGGAGTCAGAGAGTTTGACAAGCACAGCTGAATACGAATCTCCAACTGCAGGATATATACCGACCTTCCCACGCTGTCAGATGTAGCACAATGCCGAATATTACTGATGTGTGTTTGATTTAATCCAATCGATCCTACAAAATCGTGAAATGCAGGTCGTTTTGAATAGTCTCGCTTCCAGATCCTTTCACACGGACACGCGTACACCCCAATGTCCTATACTGATTCTCATGTTCATCAATTATCTTCCTGATGTCATCAGTTCCCAAGTAGGCATTTATGCCGAGGACACTAAGATTTACTCGTGTCTGAATAGCAAATCAGTCAGATCTGACAAATTTAACCTGACCGCTACTCTTGAAAGGGACTTCCCATCAGGCAGGGGCAGGGAATAGTTCGTAAATGTTAATGCCCCGAAAACGAAATTACTCTCTTTTAACCATCAGAGAGAATAGACGGATGGATAGTATGTTGTAGAGTAGTTTTCACAGTGGAGTCTAGTATTTCGCTAAGTCGGTCCTAAAAAAGGGCCCAACATATAAAACGTTCGGAACTTGAAAAAAGAGTTAATGACGCAGCAATATAGTTGTGATGGTTGATACTTCTATGTCCAACATCGACTGACTCACTCAACACCACTGAGCCCAACTGGCCACTGCTACTACTACTTATTATCTGTCGGAGAGTCTATTACAATAGAATAGGTATTATGGTATAACAGATTACAACAATCTTGGCCTCACATTTTCAACTGATTTGAAGTGAAACGACTAGATTGAATCGATAGTTGCATCTCCTGCAAGGAAAGTTAGTTCACTGTGTCATGCTAGATGGTTGTTTTACTCGTGAGAGTCCATCTTGCACATTTGTAAATCTGCCATTCCTCCGTGCATTAAATATTGTTAGAATATCTGGCCAGGTGTCCATGTTAATCATCTCAAAGTCCTTGACAAAATCCAAGGATCTGCAATGTATTCGATCTTGAATTGGCATCTCGACTTCAATCCGTTTCTCACCGACGTGTCGTAGCTTCCCTCTGTCTGTTCTACAACTATTTCCATGGCGAATGCTCTGCAGGCCTTTTTTTCAACACTGATGCCGGACTACTTGTCTTTAAGCGTTCTATTCGATTGGTATCTAGGTCTTGCACTACTACTCTTGAATTAAGTGAATGTAATCACCACTTCTAACCCAACAGTTTTTGTCTCGCACTTCCTGCCGGTGGAACTCCATGCAGTTTCCTTGCTTCCCTGATAACTACAATCTTCAAAATTTTAAATGCAATGTCAATCGCCATCTTCTATCTTCTTGACCATAGTTCAGCTTTTATCCTTTCCTCTTTCTCGCGATACCCAGTCTTTTTCCTCAACTGTAACCCCATGCGTACCTGTGGCATCCCCCGACTGATTGAGGTGAAACTATTTAAAAAAAGAAGAAAAAAAAGAAAGATATATACAGGGTGTCCATAAAGTTCGTGTGCACTTAACAATTTATGACTTAATTTGTATTTGCGATAGAAATAATTTGTAAAAAGGATTAGAAAGAAGTAAATCTATATTTTTTATATATGTTTTATTGAAATTTTATTTAAGTTTCCACATGTCCTCCATCATTAGCAATACAAAGGGTAATACGATTTTGCAGTTCACTGAAAACATTTGCCAAGTGATTTACAGTAATGCTTGAGATCACAGTTATTTTAGCTATAATTAAAACTAGGTACACTAAACTTTATAACATTTTTTAGAGATTATTTCTATCGCAAATACAAATAAAGTTATACATTTTTAAATTGCACACGAACTTTATGGACACGCTGTAGATCGATATGAGGAAACTCGGATAGATAAATAGATAGATTTTTAAAGTGCACACGAACTTTATGGGCAACCTGTAAATAGATGTGAGTAGACTAAGATAGATAGATAGATAGATAGATAGATAGATAGATAGATAGATAGATAGATAGATGCTGGGTTAGGTAGATATATATGTATGATGAAATTAAGATAGATAGATAGATAGATAGATAGATAGATAGATAGATAGATAGATAGATAGATAGATAGATAGATGGCTTAGATAGATATATATGTATGATGAAATTAAGATAGATAGATAGATAGATAGATAGATAGATAGAGATAGATAGATAGATAGATAGATAGATAGATAGATAGATAGATAGATAGATAGATAGATATATATGTATGATGAAATTAAGATAGATAGATAGATAGATAGATAGATAGATAGATGGAGATAGATAGATAGAGAGATAGATACTGGCTTAGATAGATATATATATGTATAATGGAATAGATAAGATAGATGATAGATAGATAGATTAGATAGATGATATATATGTATGATGAAATTAAGATAGATATAGATAGATAGATAGATAGATAGATAGATAGATAGATAGATAGATAGATAGATAGATAGATAGATGCTGGCTTAGATAGACATATATGTATGATGAAATTAAGATAGATAGATAGATAGATAGATAGATAGATAGATGATAGATAGATGATGAAATTAGATAGATATATAGGATAGATGATAAAATTAAGATAGATAGATAGATAGATAGATAGATGGCTTAGATAGATATGATGATGGATAAGATAGATAGATGCTGGCTTAGATAGACATATATGTATGATGAAATAGATAGATAGATAGATAGATAGATAGATAGATAGATAGATAGATAGATAGATAGATGCTGGCTTAGATAGATATATATGTATGATGAAATTAAGATAGATAGATAGATAGATAGATAGATAGATAGATAGATAGATAGATAGATAGATAGATAGATATATATGTATGATGAAATTAAGATAGATAGATAGATAGATAGATAGATAGATAGATAGATAGATAGATAGATAGATGCTGGCTTAGATAGATATATAGATAGATATATATGTAGATAGATAGATAAATTAAGATATGATGAAATAAGATAGATAGATAGATAGATAGATAGATAGATAGATAGATGATAGATAGATGCTGGATTAGATAGATATATATGTATGATGAAATGATAGAAGATAGATAGATAGAGATAGATAGATAGATAGATAGATAGATAGATAGATAGATAGATGCTGGCTTAGATAGATATATATGTATGATGAAATTAAGATAGATGGAGATAGATGGATAGATAGATAGATAGATAGATAGATAGATAGATGCTGGATAGATAGATATATATGATGATGAAATTAAGATAGATAGATAGATAGATGATAGATAGATAAGATAGATAGATAGATAGATAGATAGATAGATAGATATATATCTATGATAAAATTAAGATAGATAGATAGATAGATAGATAGATGATGGATAGATAGATAGATAGATAGATAGATGCTGGCTTAGATAGACATATGTATGATGAAATTAAGATAGATAGATAGATAGATAGATAGATAGATAGATAGATAGATAGATAGATAGAGATGCTGGATTAGATAGATAGATGATGAAATTAAGATAGATAGATAGATAGATAGATAGATAGATAGATAGATAGATAGATAGATAGATAGATGCTGGCTTAGATAGATATATATGTATGATGAAATTAAGATAGATAGATAGATAGATAGATAGATAGATAGATAGATAGATAGATAGATAGATGCTGGCTTAGATAGATATATATGTATGATGAAATTAAGATAGATAGATAGATAGATAGATAGATAGATAGATAGATAGATAGATAGAGAGAGAGAGAGAGAGAGACAAAGATAGAGAGAGAAAGAGACAAGGAGAGATAAAGAGGTTGAGATCGATCGACTCTCTACTTACAAACGGACGGAGATAGTTGTTTAAAAAGGAAAAAAATAGCATCGTCTAAAAATGAGTCAAGGTTGGAGAAGTTCATTTAAACTCATTTCAACACATACATATGAACAAACGCGCACGCACGCACCCACACACGCACACACGCATACATACATACATAAATACATACATACATAAATACACACACACACACACACACATATATATATATATATATATATACATATATATTAGTGGGAGGGTCTATGCGTGTAGCCAATTTCAATGAAATTATCGCTTTTACTTTAGAAATTAAAACCGGTTCATAAACTGTCGTATCAGATGATTGATTATTCGAGCCGGCGATATGGACAGATAATCGCCCGTAATTATCTTCGTGAGCCTCATCGTTAGAAATGGATAACCAAAAGATTCGGCGCGTGTCGCGATGCAATTAACCAATAATAATAATAAAGATAATAATAATAATAATAATTTAATGAACATGTCGCAGAAGATGTGTTTTGTCGGAATAAAACTCTCACGTCAGGAGATATAACGCACGCACACAGACCCACAAAATATACCGAGAAAAACAAAATGATGGCAATGATCTTCCCATAATCTGCATCAGTGTGTTAACGAATTTAATTATTTTTTTCCCTTCCTTTTACTTAAAAAACCAATTAAAATATGAATAAATTACCCACATTTTTGGCTCTTTTATATGTTAAATTGTCGGTTGCTCGCAGTAGACGTCTTTCATAAAAGTGATAAATTTCGACCAAAGGTCAATAGCTTTTCTAACAACACCATTAGCAAAAATAATGCACAAATTTCAAAAATCGATCGAAATAAGTTCAGTATTTGAGAGGTTATTAAGCACGTCAATATTTTCAATATATAATTGATGGTAATTAATTCATATTAGTACAGAAAGTGCTACCCCGAAATCCAAAAGGCCCCTTGGCATACGAAAAGATGCCTTCTAAAAGCTGAGTATAGTATTAAGAAACAGAGATATTTCGTTCGAAACAAAGAAAGGTGCGTTTAACTGTTACGTGGTTAACATAGATTATGAAACACCAAAGACGTGTCTCTCAGAATTTCGGTCTCTCTCTCTCTCTCTCTCTCTCTCTCTCTCTCTCTCTCTCTCTCTCTATTGCCTTTTCTTTCTGTCCCACTACTCACTGTCACTCTCTTTCTCCTCTCTCTCTCTCTTTCTCTCTCTCTCAGTTTAACTCTATTGCCTTTTCTTTCTGTCCCACTACTCACTGTCACTCTCTTTCTCCTCTCTCTCTCTCTCTCTTTCTCTCTCTCTCAGTTTAACTCTATTGCCTTTTCTTTCTGTCCCACTACTCACTGTCACTCTCTTTCTCCTCTCTCTCTCTCTCTCTTTCTCTCTCTCTCAGTTTAACTCTATTGCCTTTTCTTTCTGTCCCACTACTCACTGTCACACTCTTTCTCCTCCGTTATCTATCTATCTATCTATCTATCTCTCTCTCTCTCTCTATATATATATATATTTATATATATATATATATAAATAATGACAAATTGCATTCATAAATTAGATTAAAAGTAAAACTAATGAAGATGTTACCGTACCTATTTTTTACAATATTAAACAAGTACGATTGGTCGGGTAAACAAGCTATTATAATTAAAAATATTTTTTTTAATATGTTCTCTATAAATGTGTTAATAAATATAGTATTTAACTTATATTAAGTCCCTAAACTATTTGTTTTAAAAAAATTAAATATTTAAATTGATAGCAAATACCAAATTTTTTTAGACATTAAATTTCTATCAAACATTAAAATCTATTCTTTACATAAATTGCTAAAACCCCAATTACAACCTCTTTCTCTTTACTTCCCTCTCCCCTCTTCTTTTTTTTTTTTACTTTTTCTTTTCTCTCTACTCCCCTCCCATTTCAATATATCACTTCCGTTCAGTTCACCGTCTCAATAGGTCATGGTCTGGTCACTCCTCCTCCCCCAATACAAGGTATACTTGAGAGAGATATAAAATTAATCCCTCCCTATACTCTAGCATGTCTCTTTAACTATCCCTCTTACACTCTCTGTTAAATTACGAAAACTTACACTACCCATGGATTTTAATTTTATTTTTCGTTCCATTTAATTTTTGGAAGTGCTATCTGATGATCCGGCGTCCTTTAAAAGGGCTCTGGTGAAATAAATTATTATAATGGTACCTTATAGTGGTCTCTTTCTTTTTTTTTATATATATATATATATATATATATATATATATATATATATATATATATATACTTATTATAAAAACGCAGATTTTGTTTGTTTTTGTGTGTGTGTGTGTGTGTGTGTGTGTGTGTGTGTGTGTGTGTGTAACGTTTATATATTGGATCGGATTTCCTACATTTGTCAACCGATTTCAACAAGACTTCACAGGACTACATAAAATTACCTTGTGGTGGTTCTAACAGCGCCAAAAATGGGAAAAAAAACTAGTGTTTTTGCACAAAATCAATTTGAAAACACGATTAAGAGACACCGTGAGAATGAAAGGGGGACAACTCACATCGGGTTAAAAATTAAGGTTGTTTGTGTGTGTGTTCCTTTATATATGGGATCGGATTTCCTACATTTTTCAGCCGATAAAACAAAAATTCCCTTTTTTTGGGGGGGGGAAGGTAGTGTTTCTTATTCTCATGCACACTTTTTTCTTTAATTTTAATATTCAGATTTTCTTTAAAAAATCCATTTACAAGACAATTGTTTATAATAAAATTCTATTCAATCGATAGACTCATAACGATTGAAAACAATGTTTTTGTTTGAGTTTGGGTTTGGCCAATTCGTAAAAAAAAATAAAAATAATAATAATTAAGACAAGCGTGTCCGTCAACCTTAAACAATAATCTTTGTCAATTTTATTTTTCAGTCTTTATGATGGTCGATACTTGATCTATCTCTTACTGTTATATCCCCAGGCAACGCTGGGCTCTACTTCTATATATATATATATATATATATATATATATATATATATATATATATATGGATTGACTATCAACATATAGAAGACTGAGCTAATGTACCAGCCAGTACCAGGCAATCCATCTCTCTCAAAACTTTGCGTAGTCATTCATGGTACCGCATTAAAAACTGTTGAGGTGTTCGCATATCTTGGATGAAGATCCGCTTTTGATGGAAAAATGGACAGAGAAATCCAATCCAGAATAGCCAAAGCCAGCACAGCATTCGGTAATCTTAAACATAGATTATGGAACACCAAAGATATGTCTCTCAGAATAAAGATCGATATAAACAGATCAGTCGTTCTCTCAATCCATCTCTATGTTACTGAAACTCGGACCCTTTACCGCAAGCATATAAATCAACTTGACGCCATTCACATGCGCTTTGTTCCATATGTGATATGAAAAGAGATGAGAGGGTCAGGAAGAGTGAAATACTGAAGAAATGCGACAGCATCACAGGCATCGAAACCATTTTAGCAAAGATACAGTTTTGTTGGGTTGCTCATGTTATGAGATTAGATGATCATAAGCTCTCAAAAAAGGTGCTGTATAGACAACTACCAAATTCCAAGCGTTCAGTTGGACGTCCACCCTTAGGCTACAAAGACAAATTGAGAGACATCTTGAAGTGTCTCAATTTTGATCTGAAAACCTGGGAAGCCCCAAAATCAAAGAGTGGCACAAGACATGTTTCATTAAGTTAAAGGGTTTTGAAGACAATAGACTGAAGCACCATAATCAGCTTCTTCAAGCTCTGAAGCAGAGACGCCAATAAAATCTTGCTTTAACAAACTTCATCTGTCAGTGTGGCTTGGTCGCTCGCAGCAAGACTGGGCTCGTATCACACTTAAGAGAGAACAAATGAAATATATCTTTCCCTTACCTGATTTTCTCCACAATAGCCTCTGCTAGCATGCATAAGTGTAAAACGAAAGGCACCATCCAATGCTGATCTTCATTTATCGTTCACAATAGGAGAGTCCAGCATATATATATATATATATATATATATATATATATATATATATATATTTGGTTGGATTGATGTGAGTTTGTGACCATAGGTTTCACGCTTTTGCGATCGTCGGGGTTTGTCTGACGATCAAAAGCGTGAGTGAAAGGGTCAAACTCATCAATCCAACCAAATATGTTAGTTCTGTCTCCGATATTGAGCGCTTTCTAATAAGTACCGCATATATATAATATATATATATATATATACATACATACATACATATATATATATATATATATATATATATATATATATATATATATATATATATGTATATATATATATATATATATATATATATATATATATATATATATATATATATATGTATATATATATATATATATATATATATATATATATATATATATTTATATTTATATACATACATTTTTCACACACACACACATATATATATATATATATATATATATATATATATATATATATATATATATATATATATAGCCGCTATCCATTACTCTCTGGTCACATACCATGTGAGTATCTTGCCCAGAAAAAAATAGTTTAGAAGAGAATACAAGTGAAAATTTATTAACAATTACAAAAGACAGGAAATTGTGGAGAGCAATGGTCGCCAACGTCATGAAGTGACCGTGCACATACAAGGAAATGGATATCATTTCCTGACTCTTATTTGAATCTATTTTATTTTCTAGGTTTAAATTTATTTTCTAGACCCTTGGTGCTGACGGCTAATTTATTCTGTACAAATAACGGGATGTGTTTTCGGAAAAGCTTTCGTCTCGACCCAATTCCAATGTATAAAAAGAATAACTAAAGGTCAGAATTTTTTCTCGAAAGACTGCATTGTCTGGCCATGAATATTTCCAGCGCTGACCTCTTATATTTACGAGCATAGAGAAAGTAGCGGATAGAATGTTAGAAAACTTGAAATGATAAATGAAATAGAGGAAATTTGCGTTTCCATCTGAAAATAGAACGCGTTTACATCATATGGGTGGCCTTATCAGGGAAGTGCCATACTTGACACACGCTTGGGCGATCATGTCGCTTTCGATTCATGACTGGCTAGACAGAAGTTTTTGTTTTTTTTCCGCACTACTCAGCCATTTCCTTCTGCGGTAGTCTGGATACCAACCAAGGCAATAGGGTCCAATCTCTCATGCTATTGAACCACTGGGAGGATTAGGGATGGTTTCATACCTTTACAAAGCTATTTACATCTAACTAGTGATGATGAAATGATATAGAGGCTCAGACTGAGGAATCGGAGTGATTAATTTGAATGTCAGTTACGTTCTGAGAGAGGTATGATTCCACGTCTCTTCCGCCAAGCTATTGGTAAATTTAACTCTTAGTAAATGTTGTTTTTTCCTGTCTCTCCGATACTCTGGTCTTAAGGTTATATAAATTTGAAACAGCGGTATCTTTACGGCCTCCAGTGTTAACCAACTTCGAGCCAGGTCAGTAACCAGATTGGTTACCGCTTGGAAATACTAGATGCAGTAAGCTGGATTGTGATAAGGGTTAAATCACGTTGAAAAACCCGCACTACTACGAAGTTAAGCCTGGTCAGTACCCAGATGGGTGACCACTTTTGAATATCAGGAGCTGTAAGCTTTGATGTGCGAGTGATGTGGCTAACGACCATATTACGTTGAAACACTTGTCCTCGTACGGTCATCGGAGTTAACCAACGTCGAGCCTGGTCAGTACTCAGATGTGTGACCACTTTTTAATATCAGGGGCTGTAAGCTTTGATGTGCGAGTGATATGGCTAACGACCATATTCCGTTGAAACTCTTGTCCTCGTACGGTCAACGTACAGCCTGGTCAGTACCCATATGGGTAACTACTTGGGAATATCAGGCGCTGTAAGCGATGATGTGAGAGAGGTGCGGTTAACGGCCATATTACATTAAAACACTAGTTCTCGTATGGTCATCGGAGTTAACCAACGACGAGCCTGGTCAGTACTCAGACGGGTGACTGCTTTTGAATATTAGATGCTGTAAGCTTTTATGCGCGACTGGTGTGGCTAGCGACCATTTTACGTTGATACACCGGTTCTTGTACGGTCATTGACGTTAAGCCACATCAGTAGATAGATGGGTAATCGATTGTGACCCCATCTGGCAATAATCTGTTCCCCGGAATGAAAAAAAATCACTTGACTGGTAACCAGTTTCGAATTGAGGGGTGTGTCATATCTATTGTTGTTGACATTTCGGGTAACGGGATGAAAGCTTCCTCACCAGTGGCATCCAGGTACTGTAACACTGACGGAAAAATTGTGTAGGCCACAGTCAGGACTGTTGAAAATTAGGTCTCATTTGGTCTAATTCACAATATCAACATTTGAGCTGACCCTTGTAAATACATACACACATATATATCCTTGAAGCTATGTACATCAAACAGTTAAAACCTAACCTAAACAAAAACAACTATGGAATCTCTACAAATATCCTTAAATGTCTATAATTCGTAACAGAAATAACTGGTTTATACCAACGGTTTCCCATACTTAATACTTCTCGAATTCACTATCGCGTGGTCATGTCGGACGCCATGAGCTGCGGTGCGATTTTCGCTTCTAGCGTCTTATATGCATGTGTTTATCGTTGCTTGGAAATCATCCATGTAAACAATAACAGACTATCATCACTGTCTTGTCCGTATTTTACTTAATATAGTGTACAGTAATTAACACCTTTGACAATGGCTTATTTAAGCCGAAAGCTTAGATTGGATTAAAAAATATGGATCAATGCTGTGATTTTCTTTCTTCGATCAATGAGAATATTATAAAGCTTATCAGACGTTATGAAAAGAATTTACATAAAATAAATACACATCACTTGTCTGTATTATTTAATGAAACATGTATATAATATATATATATATATATATATATATATATATATATATATAATCGACTCTCCCGTCGAATTCGACATAAGAGGGTCAAGCAGATCAGTTCATAGGAAACCAACAGCCCAACAACAACACATGAGATTCGATTATAGTGGTGAAGGTTTCGTGCAGGACTATCCACATTTTTTGAAGGGCCGAAATAGAGACATGGTGCACTACGTGTCACAAGGTCCCTAAACGACCTTCCGCAGGTTTTGAATTCAGAATTGATCTTCTTCTAGACCAGTTTACAGCCAAGGCTATAGAACCTGGTATGGCCTGCTATTTACCCATAGCTGGAGAGAGAAGAAGATTCACACCTTTCCCAAGGGTATTAGCAGGTAATCGTATGTAAGGGATTTGAATGGAGGCACGTGGAGTAATGGATAGAAATTTGGATTGAGGATATATATTATATATATATATATATATATATATATATATAAATTCCCAAGAGGATAGAATCCAGGTAGAACTCGATGTCCAGGACAGAGCAAGAATATAATATAAAAGGCTCAAACACTAATATTCCATGGTTATAAATTATTACATTGGAATCATAATCACGATCCAATTCATCAGACCTGCAAATTCAAAAAGAAATCCGATTTCTTTTGAATTTGTAGGTCTGATGAATTGGATTATATTCAATGTAATATATTGTTTTTTATATATATATATATATATATATATATATATATATATATATATATATATATATATAAGTGTGGATATAAACAAAATAATTAGCGAGTAGCAACTGTAAATGAGTATGTGTGGGTCTATCTATGAATAGTGTGTACAAACTTATATACACCTGTATACAAACTTATATGCTGCTAAAAACTAAAATTTTCCAACACTCCAGATAATGATTTATATGGTTGAAAATTGTAAATAAATGAAAATTATTTCTTATCTAAAATATAATATTAAATTTCCCATTTAAGAGAATTAATATATCTATATATATTTCTTTAAAAGCGAACAATTTAACTTCATCTTCAACTCTCAAAAAATAAGTAAACAAATAGTGTGGTATTCACTTTCTGTATTTTATTATTTGCTTTACGAACCTTTAGAAAAATAAATATCTTGTCATTATATGCGTAGAATATTTCACGCAAGTAACATAGGATGGGCTGTTGTGTTCTGAATTAAAAAAAAAAAAGAACTCCATTTCCAAAACTCGTAACGTTGTGTAACGGTTTTCTGCACAGAGACTGGAAAATAGCGGTTCGAGTGAAAATCCCGGACTAATTTGTTGCGTATGTTAAATATGGATGTACGGACAGTGTAAAAATCAGAAGAAAACCAGAATCTGACGAGTCGAATTTAAATCGTAGTCGTGCAAATATCCTTGGGATAGTTATGTATCCGTATAACCTCCGCCATCAATGAGGGATATCGTAGGGCAGACTGGGATCTCTAGGAGTGCTTGATAAACAGCTTAGGAGAATATAAGTTGTAAGCTTTGATGCGCCTGTGGTATGGCTGACGATTATATTACATTGAAGCACCTGTTCGCGTATGGTCATCGATGTTAAGCAACGTCGGGCTTGGTCAGTACCCAGATGGGTGACCACTTTTGAATATCAGGTCTTGTAAGCTTTGATGTGCGTATGGTGTGGCTGACGGCTATATCACTTTGAAACACCGATTCTCCTCATCTTCCTTGCCATATTCACAAAGTTTCGGCCGTTGTACTCTCCGGCCTTTATGTCATATTTCTTTGTTTATATCTCTGAGATGAGGTATTATGATTACTTGCATTATTTACATTATATTCGATGAGGTATTATTTACATTATTTCGGACTGTTATCCTCATCTTCATTGCCATATTCACAACGTATCGTCTCTTAGTGTTAATTGTAATACTACCTGTTTTCGAATATGGAAACTCTGACTGAACAGCAACTGTTACATTTAGAAACACAGCAGTTATTCAGAGTTGAAATTAAAGCATTATAGGTTTCACGGCTCTAGCATTACACCTTGATTATGAGCCTCATAACTTTTCAGTCCATCCTCGTATAATATATATATATATATATATATATATATATATATATATATATATATATATATACTATAAATTAGGATATTTAAGAATATCGACCCGAAAGTAAGAGCGGTTATTATTGTGCCGAACTCCGACCTCTGAATTGCAGCAAAGTACCTAACTTCCTGCTTATGTCCATTATATTAATTTACCTGCTTACAAAGACAGCCGTGTCGCACGGTGCAATTTCATCATTGAGCGCATAAATAAGACGAAAAACTACATACTTCATACGTAAAATTGCAGTTCATTCACTTAAGTCTTCAGTTAATAAATTAATGGGAATATTTTACTGTTTACTTATAACGAAACATTCAGTATTTATCGACTAATCAGCCACTGATTCTATCGGTTCATATATATATATAATCTTTCTCCCAAAATCTTTTGAGGGGCGAATTAGATTTCTCAAGTCCAATAGCTGTTAACGCTCTTTCCAATATGAATTTTTTTCCCGCTCCCCCACTTACTAATTGCAGTATTCGAACGTAGATTTATATGTGGCAACCGTTTTCGTTATGGCTGTGTTTGAAAGACTGCAAGTGATGTGATTTATATTACTAGATACAGTTATTTGTAATTATGTATGGCCAGTCTAAACGGTTTGAAGAATCATGATCATTGCCAAGATCCAGAGACCTCATTCGATTAAATATATCTTAACCATTGACCTGAGTAATCTGTTGTATAGAGCTGAGGGTTTAGATATATCAGAACAATTTGGTGTCAAGCATGACATGCATATAAATGCATCTATCTATCTATCTATCTATCTATCTATCTATCTATCTATCTATCTATCTCACTATGCTCATTATCTACCTATCTACATTTCTATCTATCTATCTATCTATCTATCTATCTATCTATCTATCTATCTATCTATATATCCCATTCTGTTTATATCTATCTCACTAGGCAGCTACTAGCTAGCTAGCTAGCTATATCAGTCTGTACATATCTAGTTAACTAGCTAGTTATCTATGTACCCAGTCTATCTATCTATCTATCTATCTATCTATCTATCTATCTATCTATCTCATTCTGTTCATATCTATCTCACTAGGCAGCTACTAGCTAGCTAGCTATATCAGTCTGTACATATCTAGATAACTAGCTAGTTATATATGTACCCAGTCTATTATCTATCTATCTATCTATCTATCTATCTATCTATCTATGTCAGGTTTGAATTTTAAATTGTAAGGTTTTAAATTTTAAGGTTGTGCGTTTTTGTACAAATATAGCAATGAGAATTCTTTTTTACTGGTAGATTTTCCGTGAATATGGCATGAACTATATTGTTCAATAATTACAGTAATGTCACACTTATTATCCGAAAGTTGCATGTTGGATCAGTTATTTTAATTTCGATTATACGTGCAATTTAATTTATAATTACATGAATCATTCATACAAAAAACAAATATAGAGGTTAATGATTTAAATGGCGAGAATACATCTTCGCAAACAATTTTAATAAGATACACTAACCCCGAACCTGTATATGAATGATATGATCCCTGTTTATAAATTCCAGTTGCATAAGGTCTTTTTAATTTTACAAACTTTCGTCTGTTCCTACAGACATCCTCAGAATATATATATATATATATATATATATATATATATATATATATATATATATATATATATATATATATATATATATATATATATATATATATGGTGAGAGAGAAAAAAAGAAAGTTATCAGTAGAAGTTCAATCATAAAAGCAGTAAATAGCGACTGACATTCTATTTAAATTTTGAAGATCAAACTTGTCTGGAAAAAAACCATTAGCGAGAAGCTCAATTGTAATGTCCCAAAAATATACTCACTCACCTTTTGATTTCCTATAATGTCTTGAATTGTTTCTTTTTTCAGATGCAATGTACCTTAATAATGGCAGGCGTACGTCTAGGTTTTGAATATTTGTCATAAAAGAAGCAGGAAAACATCAAAGAAGAGCAAAGACCATTTAGAAGATCTACCAACGCGACAGGCAATTTGCCCATACCAGAAACAAGTTTGAAGTAATTGAAACAGTTCACAAATTTCATAAGCAATATTCAGGAAGACCCTGGACAATTACCAGCCCCACAATTGAAAACCAGTTGCTGAAAAACGTCCTCCGATTTCCAAAGGGTGGTCGCCTGTTTGAATATTTATAATCACGAATTTAATTTCATTTAATATTAAATTTAAACCGTTAATCTTATTTCATTTTTACCCATTAATCTTGCTTGCAATTCAATAAACACGACATTTATTGTCATTTAAACTGTAAATACATTTTCGGAGACAATCTGTTTACAGAATGATGCGCCATAAATTGGCACACTTTATTTAACCATCAATTTTTATCCATTATTTAAATATAATTTGAAACATTGAAATCATGCCTACTTTCAAATTTTTAATAAGGTTTCATGAAGATATTTTATAGTTTACAGTATTAATTATGGCGGTCGATACAAAACGTGATCTATTTGTTACATCGAATATTGAAGCTATGATGAATTGTTAGGTGTTTTGAGAGTTTACAGAAAACAACTGAATAGGAAATGTTGAAACAGAATCTAAGACTCGATTTAATTTATCTTCATTACTGACAGTTGGGCTGGGATCAAGGCGGAATATCTGTTCTCTACGTCACTAATAATAATATTAATTTTAGAGCTTTCCTTATGAGGAAACATTCTACATTCATGTGATTCATTCTACTCGAATTATGTTTTATCTTCCCTCACTGAAAATTAGGTTGGGGGTCAAAGTTGAGTGACTGTTCTACCCATATATGTATAAATCTCTGAGATTAGGTATTATGATTACTTGCATTAATTATATTATTCGGACTGGTATCCTCATCTTCATTGCCATATTCACAACGTTTCGGCTGTTGTGGTATCCTCATCTTTCATTGCTCCGGCCATTTGTCATATTTCTCTGTCTATATCTCTGTGATGAGGTAATATGATTACTTGCATTATTCGGACTGGTATCCTCATCTTCATTGCCATATTCAACGTTTCAGCCTCTGTCTTTATCTATTTCTATATCTCTCTGTGATGAGGTATTATGATTACTTGCATTATTTATATTATTCGGACTGGTATCCTCATCTTCATTGCCATATTCACAACGTTTCGGCCGTTGTACTCTCCGGCCTGTGATTTTTTGTCATATTTCTCTGTCTATATCTCTGAGTCATATGATCCTATCTCTGTGATGAGTGATTACTTGCATTATTTACATTATTCGGACTGGTATCCTCATCTTCATTGCCATATTGATTACTTGCCTTTATGTCATATTTCTCTGTCTCTATCTCATTATTTTATTATTCGGACTGGTATCCTCATCTTCATTGCCATATTCACAACGAGATGAGTACGCTTCGGCCTTTATGTCATATTTTGTCTATATCTCTGTGATGATTATTTACATTATTTTCATTATTCGGACTGGTATCCTCATCTTCATTGCCATATTCACAACGTTTCGGCCGTTGTACGCTTCGGCCTTTATGTCATATTTCTCTGTCTCTATCTCTGTGATGAGGTAATATGATTACTTGCTGGTATTATTTACATTATTCGGACTGGTATCCTCATCTTCATCTTTGATTTGCATTATTTATATTATTTCGGTATCCTCATCCATATTCTATCTCTGTGATTTCGGCCGTTGTTATTCGGACTGGTATCCCTTTCATTGCCATATTCATATTTCTCTGTCTATATCTCTGTGATGAGGTATTATGATTACTTGCATTATTTATTATCCTTTTGTTTACATTATTCGGACTGGTATCCTCATCTTCATTGCCATATTCACAACGTTTCGGCCGTTGTAAGCTCCGGCCATTATGTCATATTTCTCTGTCTATATCTCTGTGATGAGGTATTATGATTACTTGCATTATTTACATTATTCGGACTGGTATCCTCATCTTCATTGCCATATTCACAACGTTTCGGCCGTTGTACGCTTCGGCCTTTATGTCATATTTCTCTGTCTATATCTCTGTGATGAGGTATTATGATTACTTGCATTATTTATATTATTCGGACTGGTATCCTCATCTTCATTGCCATATTCACAACGTTTCGGCTGTTGTACGCTTCGGCCTTTATGTCATATTTCTCTGTCTATATCTCTGTGATGAGGTATTATGATTACTTGCATTATTTACATTATTCGGACTGGTATCCTCATCTTCATTGCCATATTCACAACGTTTCGGCCGTTGTACGCTTCGGCCTTTATGTCATATTTCTCTGTCTATATCTCTGTTATGATGAAGGTATTATGATTACTTGCATTATTTACATTATTCGGACTGGTATCCTCATCTTCATTGCCATATTCACAACGTTTCGGCCGTTGTACGCTTCGGCCTTTATGTCATATTTCTCTTATCTCTCTATTGAGGTATTATTATTGCATTATTTACATTATTCGGACTGGTATCCTCATCTTCATTGCCATATTCACAACGTTTCGGCCGTTGTTTTCTGTCTATATCTTCTGTGATGAGGTATTATGCCATTATTTTATTATTCGGACTATTTCTCTGTCTATTATCTCTGATGATTTCTCTGTATTATGATTACTTGCATTATTTACATTATTCGGACTGGTATCCTCATCTTCATTGCCATATTCACAACGTTTCGGCCGTTGTACGCATTATTCTGGCCTTTATGTCACAATTTTTCTCTGTCTATATCTCTGTGATGAGGTATTATGATTACTTGCATTATTTACATTATTCGGACTGGTATCCTCATCTTCATTGCCATATTCACAACGTTTCGGCCGTTGTAGCTTCGGCCTTTATGTCATATTTCTCTGTCTATATCTCTGTGATGAGGTATTATGATTACTTGCATTATTTACATTATTCGGACTGGTATCCTCATCTTCATTGCCATATTCACAACGTTTCGGCCGTTTTACGCTTCAGTTGGCCTTTATATCATATTTCTCTGTCTGTGATGAGTATATGATTCTGTCTATATCTCTGAGATGAGTTGTACGCATATTCACAACGTTTTGGCCTTTTATGTATTATGATTACTTGTATTCATCTTTTGCCATATTCACAACGTTTCGTTGACTTTATGGTATCCTCATCTCTGATCATTTGCCATTATTTCATTACGGACGTTTCGTTTCGGCCGTTGTACGCTTCGGCCTTTATGTCATATTTCTCTGTCTATATCTCTGTGATGAGGTATTATGATTACTTGCATTATTTACATTATTCGGACTGGTATCCTCATCTTCATTGCCATATTCACAACGTTTCGGCCGTTGTACGCTTCGGCCTTTATGTCATATTTCTCTGTCTCTATCTCTGTGATGAGGTATTATGATTACTTGCATTATTTACATTATTCGGACTGGTATCCTCATCTTCATTGCCATATTCACAACGTTTCGGCCGTTGTACGCTTCGGCCTTTATGTCATATTTCTCTGTCTATATCTCTGTGATGAGGTATTATGATTACTTGCATTATTTACATTATTCGGACTGGTATCCTCATCTTCATTGCCATATTCACAACGTTTCGGCCGTTGTACGCTTCGGCATTTTGTAATTTCTTTATCATCTGCTCCGGCCTTTATGTCATATTTCTCTGTCTCTTTCTCTGTCTATATGATGAGGTATTATGATTACTTGCATTATTTACATTATTCGGACTGGTATCCTCATCTTCATTGCCATATTCACAACGTTTCGGCCGTTGTACGCTTCGGCCATTATGTCATATTTCTCTGTCTCTATCTCTTTCTATATCTCTGAGATGAGGTATTATGATTATTTGATTACTTGCTCTTCCGGGTGTCTTAGTTATTTCCCTTTAACTTGTTGTTCACCACTGCTCAGGCACTTAGACATACAGATAATGAAGTCACTGAAGTCTTTGCCTTTATGCAGTATCTTTGTTCCTAGCAGAAGTTAAATTAATTAAATAATAGTATCCAGTTGTTAAGTTGGCGGGCGGAACAAAAAAATCCTTCGAGGGCAGGATATGACCCGGGTGTGCTGACTCTTGTTATAAAGAATGATTTCATAATCTCCGAAACCTGACAGAGGAACAATTTTTTTTCTAACACGTCAAAATTGGTGATACCGAAATCAAGCAAATACAAAAGATTAAATTTTTACTGTTATAACAGATGAATGAAAGTATGACACTGAAATCCGAAGTAGTATTGGGATAGTAAAATATGATTTATAAAATCTAACCCAAGTATTAGGAAACAGAAAAAATCGTTAGTTTACTGAACAGTTAATTATATAGTTCTTCTATATGCCAGAGAATACGAGACAATCTAGGATGAAGAAGCGACTTGAAGAAACAAAAATGAGGTTCTCCAGAAGGATGTTGAGAATGCTATGGAGTAAAAATGCGAGAAACGACGAATATTTACAGAAAATAAAAAAAGAACAATTATACACGAATAATTAAGAGACGACAGAAAATTCTAGGACTTATAACGAGGAAAGAAAGCTTGAAAAATGTTATACTCACAGGACAAATTACAGACAATATAGACAGAGGAAACAAAAATATTACCGGCCTAGGAGAATGATGGCCGAACGGGGATTTATGAATGATAGCAAAAAAAAAAAAAATATTGCGAGCTACAGAGACAGAAAATCGTGGAGAGTCACGATCAATCCTGAAGAGACAGCAAATAGATGAACGTTTCTCTCGCTACAGTAACACACAGTCGAAGCACACATACCGACCGATAGAAATCGGCTCAACATAGATTACGTAAAGAAGCAGACAAAGCTTAAGCTGAAAGCTCTAAATCCGGTGAGGATGGCGTATGAGGGAAAGCTTCCTATTCAAGCAGTCGTAACTTTTGCCTTGCCACTAACGACGAACATCGTCTCGGTTTTGAGCGGAAGACACAAAGACAAAAAGGGGGTCACAGATCAGGAGACATGGGTACAAATGCCATTCCCCACGATAATCTACTTTGGAAATTTAAAATTCATCGCGCAAACAGCTTACTAACAGTTCCACCTAATTTAAATTATCTCTGACTCGGAAAAAAAAAACAAAAAAAAACATTTAAATAAATTTAAAATTAAATACCGTATGTGGTATTTCAATTTTCAAAGTAACAGTTAAATTACCAGTATACATAAAATGATTCTCAGAAGTCAATAGCCTTGAAGAGTGAAACTTCGAAGTCGGCATGACTAAAATAGCAACAGTCAGTTAAGTGACAATTTTCTCCATATTGATTCTAACGCTTTATCCTAACATTTTGATATCGAGCACTTTCCTGACTTATATGCCTTTCCACCAGTAAACCACAGAGAAACAACCAGCAATTATATATATATATATATATATATATATATATATATATATATATATATATATAATTAAGAAGAAATTATTTGTGAAGTGTTCTTATATATATATATATATATATATATATATATATATTAATATATATATATACATATTAAAAATAACTTTGCACATCATAAATAGTTACCACCTCTCTCTCAAACTCTTTTCACTCTCTCTCTCTCTCTCTCTCTCTCTCTCTCTCTATATATATATATATATATATATATATATATATATATATAACCACCATAGAGATCCTTCCCTGCACCCCCATTAAAATGTCTGATAGTCAACTTCCAGAGAGCAACTCCCCTGCGTCTGCTCGGTCTCACGCTGACTGCTGACCTGAGATGGAACAAATACATTGAGTCAATTGCTTCTTCCACCGCGAGGAAAGTTGGCTCTCTGTCCCCGCCAGGAAATTTTCTCCCCTGAATCGATACTTCAAATATATAAAACAACCATTCGCCCTTGCATGGAGTATTGCTGCCATATATGGGCTGGAGCACCTTCCGCTTACCTCGGAGTTCTCGACAAGATCCAGAGAAGGATATGTAATCTAATTGGCCCTGATCTAGCGTCTTGCTTGCAGTCACTCTCTCACAGACGCGCCGTCGCCTCTCTCTGTCTTTTCTACAAATACTTCCATGTTAACTGCTCTGATGAGCTACTCTCTCTGGTTCCCAGACTCCATGAATTCAAGCGCCCTACAAGGCTGGCCTCCTGCTCTCACACTTACACCGTAGAAACCTTCAAATGTAGCCGTCTCTTCTACTCCAATAGCTTCATACCTCGCACCTCTCGCCAGTGGAACACCCTCCCCAATTTTCCCTGAAAGCTATAATCTCCAACTATTCAAATGTAATGTCAATCGACATCTCCAATTACCTTGATCTACTCACTATCCTTCTCCTCTTCCTTTCTCCTATCACTCTTATCTGCTCTCGCTCCAAACCCCCTGCATCCTAGTGGCTTCAAGCCTTGCTTGGGGCACAATGTTAAAATATATATATATATATATATATATATATATATATATATATATATATATATATGTAAGTATATGCATTTATAACTCTTCACGCATCATTAGTAACGTAAACCGCATGACACAAATATATATATATATATATATATATATATATATATATATATATATATATATATCATGCAACACTTTACACATCATAATTATTGATCTACCCAAGAGCGTAACATACACCGCATGGCATTAAAAACTAGCGGGACTCTCCATATATAAAAATTATAACTTTCAGAAAAACAGTAATTTTGTCTTTGAAATAATGACCACTACAGTTTTGTCTTAAAATACACCCCGAGGATGACATTATGTCGTGATAAAACGATATGCGTCAACACGGTAATTTCCTCTCCTTTTAACACCGTCAACAAAAAGCTCATCCGAGAATATGATCGGATCCTCTTGGGAATAAATAGACAAAACTTGTCGAAATTTTTGAGCGAAATATATATATATATATATATATATATATATATATATATATATATATATTGATTCAAGATATATATATCTTTGTCGCCATATTTAACATACAAAACTGTTGAAATTGAGCTGAGCATTCATTTTTTTTCTGATACTGCTCTCAGACAAGCAATATGGTTTCTGCTTTGCCCGATCTACAGCTGATGTGCTTACAGCCATCACTGAAACAGTCTACCGAGCTCTCCAAAATAATGGAGAAGCCCGAGCCGTGGCACTAGACATCTCCAAAGCATTTGATAGGGTTTGGCATGCCGGCCTTCTTCGCAAGCTCTAGGGTTACGGCATACATTCATTCCTGTCAAACCGTGAATTGAAGGTCGTTCTCAACGGATTCTCCTCCAGTTCTTATCCCACGAACGCAGGTGTTCCTCAAGGCTCCATCCTAGGCCCCACTCTATTCCTTATCTACATAAATGACCTTCCTGACGCCATAACTTCCCAAGTTGTCATCTACGCGGATGACACCACAATTTATTCCTGCCTCAAAAACAAATCTAGTCTCGCTGACAAAACTCACCTGGCCGTGTGTCTCGAAAAGAACCGCCAATCGATTGTGAACTGGGGCATGAATTGGCTGGTCAACTTCAACGCTTCTAAGACAAAACTGCTCTCTATTAATCACCACAGAGAGCCTTCCCTTCCTTCCATTAGAATGTCTGACGCTCAACTTCAAGAGAGCAACTCTCTGCGGCTTCTCGGTCTTACGTTGACTGCTGACCTGAGATGGAACAAATACATTGAGTCAATTGCTTCGTCCACCGCAAGGAAAGTTGGCTCCCTGAGCCGCGCTAGGAAGTTTTTCCCCCCGGAGTCGATCCTCCAGATCTACAAATTCACAATTCGCTCTTGCATGGAGTATTGCTGCCATATATGGTCTGGTGCCCCTTCTGTTTGCCTCTGGGTTCTTGATAGGCTCCAGAGGCGGATATGCAATGTAGTTGGCCCTGCCCTGGCGTCTCGTCTACAGTCACTTTCTCACAGACGCGCCGTCGCCTCCCTCTGTCTGTTCTACAAATACTTTCATGGAAATTGCTCCGATGAGCTGCATTCGCTGGTTCCCAGACGTCATAAGTTCCAGCGTCCTACGAGGCTGGCATCCCGCTCTCACCCCTTCACTGTCGAAACTCCTAAATGTAGCCGTCTCTTCTACTCCAATAGCTTCATGTTTCGCACCTGTCGCCTGTGGAACTCTCTTCCCTTCTCCTGTTTCCCTGTGAGCTATAATCTCCAGCTATTCAAATGTAATGTCAATCGACATCTCCAGTTGCCTTGATCTATGCACTACACTCATCCTTTCTTCTATCACTCCTATCTGATCTTGCTCTAAATTTTCTGTAACCCTTTGCGTCCTAGTGGCTTCCCGCCTTGCTTGGGGTGAAATGCTTAAAATATATATATATATATAATATCATGGGCATGCGCGCAAAAAACTGCTACTTTACAGGCATTTCAGAACATTACTGCACTATTCATAATTGATTCTATTCAGTGTTAGCTTTAATTTTTTAATATAAATTGCTTCTAGGATCTGTAACATGAATTTGTTGTTTTCTTGGTGTATACATATAATTAGTAGGATGGATATGAGTTTGTAACCCTGGGTTTCACGCTTATGCCATCCTCAGACAAACTGATTTAGTTTTTGAAAACATTTGAGTATGTCCTTTTTTGTTTGATTTCGTTTGGTGGTCGTGGTGAGCGTAATTCTCCTCTGTGTCTCTTTATGGGATCACGCTTATACGCACGGAGACGTACATAGATACAGGTGTATGCGTGAAACCTAGGGTAATAAACTTATATCCGTTCAACTAAATATGTTAGTTCTATCACTGATATTGAGAGCTTTCCAATAAGCACTGCGCACATAAATATATATATATATATATATATATATATATATATATATATATATATATATATATATGTATATCAGTGATTTGATTGAGGTGTGTCAGTATTAGGAAAGAGGCAAAACGGTGTTTTCGTAATTCAAGGCAGAAAAAACTTATGTCTGACGCATTTGTGAAAATTAATGAAATTTTCAATCCGTTTATAAAAGTCTCAGAGCAATAACAACAAAAAAAAACATGAAATTAAAAACTCAGCCTCACTGAATATCTTGTTATGGTACGTGTCACGAAAATTAATTTTGGTTCGAGTTTTTTTTTTGCTCTTTAATTTGTACATTTCTTAATAACTGCATACACACACACACACACACACATGCACATATATATATATATATATATATATATATATATATATATATATATATATTAAGAATCAGGAGGTCAGTTGTTTACGCGACCTTGGTTTCGACCTTACGGTATAATCAGGCGATTTTTTTAGCAAATGACCACCCTAATGCTTTATTTAAAAAAACAAAAAAACAAATAATGCTACATTATTTTCAAAAATAAACAAAAAAACGCACGACGAACAAACACATGCTTTTGAGTGAAGTAGAAAAATGGAGGTGCGTTGAAGAAGAAGAAGAAGAAGAAGAAGAAGAAGAAAATAATGAAGTTTAACGTAAATGTATAAAGAAAAGAAGGAGGAGAAAAGAAAAGCAAATTGTCTTGTAAATATAATGGTGGGTGTTTTGAAATACATTTTTTTTTATCCACCCTCATATTCACTTAATGAAAATTTTAAATATCTCGGATACTGAGCATTATATACCATACTTATAGCATGACTTAAAACTACATTTCTTCATTCATATATATATATATATATATATATATATAAGAGAGAGAGAGAGAGAGAGATAAAAGGAGATAAAACAAAATACAAGCATGTGTTTCTCTATGAATGTGTGTATGTGTGTATGGTGAAAGCAACACCCACCAAGGAAAGGTTCTTGCAACACAATTTCATTTCAACCTTTGGAAGTAAAGTCTGATGATCCAGAGCCCTTTAAAAGGGCTGTGGGGAAATAATTTATTACATGGAACCTTAAAGTGGTCTGTTTTTTATTCAAATATATATATATATATATATATATATATACAAACACACATATGCAAATACATACAAACACATATATACCTGAACGAGCGACAACAATAGGGAGTGGCTAACCACCCTAGTAGACAGGTAACACTCAATGGCCAGCAATATATATATATATATATATATATATATAATTATATATTTTAAGTGATAAAGTGCTCAATATCCGAAAGAGAAACTACATTTCTTCATATATATATATATGTGTGTGTGTGTGTGTGTGTGTGTGTGTGTGTGTGTGTGTGTGTGTGTGTGTGTGTGTGTGTGTGTGTGTGTGTGTGTGTGTGAAGAAATATAGTTTTAAGCTATGCTATATTTATGAGGTAAAGTTCTCAATATCAGAGATAGAATGTAAGTAAATTTATAGGAGAACATTGAAGTCAGCATTCAGAGGCGACAGAAAGTTTCATGCTAAAAGTAATCATCAGGCCACATGCTTTGTTTTCTTTTTCTCGGCTATTAATATATACGTGTGAGTGGTGCATTATGGGTAGTCTATTCTAACGTTTATTTTAAGAACCAATACCTGCCAAAATTCTCTTTGCATGACTAAAATATTAGTATTGACAAAGTTTCCCTATGTTAATATCTTCAGCCAACTTTCTTAATTTAAAACATCTTTGGGTTTTAAGTGGGTCGGTTGAAAAGTTCATAGCATGGAATGTGGCCAAAATGAGGTTCATTCTTCAATAATCTCTTTCGCGGTTCGCAGATTTCTGTCGGTGTTGCAGTCCTTGGATACCATTGGTAAGGAAGTCACTCATCCTGTTGGTCAAAAATTCTTAAACAGGAGATATGTCATCATCATCATCATCACTTCGATATTGGTTTTCAGTCAGGTGTTTACTTCTTGGCAGCAGATGTTGGTCAAACTGGGGCCAAATCAGGAGAATAGGCAAAGGGACCAACCTGTTGAAATCACAGTTACGCACAACATTCATCGTAACACAGGACGTGTGTGCTGGAGCATTGTCCTGGTCAAACAAGACCACTAGTTTTCCTGGTTGTTTAGTCTTGACAGACTTTGGTAACAGCTTCAACTATTTGTTATGTCAATCTCCATCGATGGTGTCTCCCTTTTGAGGATAGTTAATAAACTCAATTCCCAACACTCACCCTAGCTTAAGAAACGTTCAAAGAAACCAGATTGATCGACCTTAAAAGAAGCTTTTTTCGCCATGATGTGATCAGACTGGTACGTTCTTGATCATAAGACGTAGCACTCAGCGAGAAGAAACCTAAATAAGAAAAAATATATATATATATACATATATATATATATATATACATATTTTGGCCACTAATATTATCTATCTATCTATCTATCTATCTATCTATCTATATATATATATATATATATATATATATATATATATATATATTCAAACAGGTTCGGTTTCAGATCTTCTTTTCCATTTATTTTGATATTCAACGTTCACCTTTAGAGAAAGTGTTGTCCGAATGGGTCCCTTCGATATAAAATAATGACGCCCATTCTATATATATATATCCGAATTGTCTGTGGTGTGTATATGTCACCACGAAATGTATCTTTATGTATTAGACATCCGTCGACTTTCTTTCTCTCCTCTTTTTAAATCCACCCCACCCACATCTCCAAAAATTCTCTCTGTCACTCATCCTCATACTTACACTTTCTCTAAATTCTGTTTTGATTTCCGGAGTTGTTTTTTTCTGTTTTCATTTTGAATTTGTAGGTCTGATGATTTGGATCGTATTTACGATTCCAATGGAATAAATTATGACCATGGAATATTAGTGTTTAAGCCTTTTTATTATATCCTTACTCTGTCCTAGACATTGAGTTCTACCTGGATCCTTCCTCTTGGAAAATTTTTTCTGAAAATATACATGTATGGGAATTTTTAGATATATATTTTTCATATGTATGTATATTTTCCACTATATATATATATATATATATATATATATATATATATATATCGGTAGACAACCTATTTCCCTTCAAAAATAAAACCAACTTTATTCCATTTTTCCTAGAGAAAAGATACAGGCTTGCTCGGAAATAACGATTTTTCGCATTTTCTCATGTTTCTATGGTGTCGATTTGTTTACTAGTATAAAACATATATTATCATTATTAGTATTATTTTGCCTTTTCTAATTCATCTGAAGAACCTACGATAGCTACACACACACCCATGTATGTCTGTATGTATCCATGTATACATATATATATATATATATATATATATATATATATATATATATATATATGTATATATATAGATAGATAGATAGATAGATAGATAGATATGAACAAACGCAGATAAATAGATATCTAGCTAGATAGATCTGAACAGATAGGCAGATAGATAGATAGATAGATAGATAGGTAGATAGATAGATAGATAGATAGATAGATAGATAGATAGATAGATAGATATCAATAAATATTTATATATAAACCTACAGGTAATAAAATTGATTAACTCATTTTAAAAGCAAATGCTGCGGTGTTAAGGTATCAAACGCTAAATGCATTACCTATTTTTAGCTTAGCGACAGCTTTGATCGCCATTCCGTTTATACCGCATTCCAGAGCGCATGCGTCCAAACGTAATTCACTTCCGTTTGCTTGTTCTTAACAGAAACTGTGTATTTTTCCCTGATGTTCTGTTGTTTGCGTCTTTTATATTTTCTTGTTAGCAAGTGGTAAATAATTTGTTTATAGACGACACGCATCATTATCGAAAGGATGTAGAGGGAGATTGTTTCCCAAATAAATAAATGAATTTAAACAAATAAAATAAATGAAATCAGTCCGGGTTGTATTACGCTTTGTCAACGTTTGTCTTTGGTTTTTGTCTTTGCTTTTTTCATTTTGTGTTCTTTTCTTTATTTTTTGAGTTACCTCCCTTGTCACTTGATTCTTTGATAAAACAATTTAAGCAGAGAGAAAAAATGTTCTAAAAGATTCACAGTTTATTTTTTATCCTAAACTATCGTTTGAATTTCTCGCAATCAAAGTATTCACAACAAATTATTTTCTTTTTTTTTTTTTTTTTTTTATCTTTTAAACAAAAGTTGAAGTTCTCTGATTCTTGCTTTTTTTTCGGTTCGATTTCCCACTTATGTTCAGTGGTTTTCTTCATGATAAATATACACATTTCAAGTCTTTGATTTTCAATGGACATTAGGATTATTTCTTCAGATCAACCAAACGTTTTGGCCGAAATATATCTCAGAAACGTTTCTTGAAATCCAAAGGCAGCGGAGTTTTATTCTTCTTTTCATTATTAAATCTGATATTTATTTACGGTTTCCTGAGATTAATAAAAATTCAAATGCCTGTCTACCGTGACGGCTGGCTAATCTCCGTTGCGGACGCCTGCTCAGACGCATTGTGTTCGTTCACCACCCAAAGAGACCACGTGATGTTTATAATGCATCTAAGCTGAACGGATCTCACTTACATTTTCAAGCAGAGAGTGCGTTATCTAGAGTGTTCCACAGAACAAGGCCAGCACGCTCGGTCACAATGGCTTCGTGCTAGCAAAACCACTGACGGCTCCAAGGATCCCGTCTACCAGTTTTCACACCTTGAGTCAACTCGTCGTATGGTTTTCAGGCTCTTTCCAAACGCTTGGATCGCCTCCTCCAGTTCGATAACAGTTTGAAGTCATCTTCTTGACAAATTGACAACGGCGAAATTCGAAGCCGGTTCTCATATAATCAGAAAGCGAATGTTCTTATCACTCGTATTCATACAGTTTAATTTCTCCGTACATTATTAAAATGTTTCTATTCGAGGCCCTTAATGACGTCGTCAGTAATTGTACTCCACAACTTCTTTTCTTTTGTACCTCTAAGTAGGGGCCCTCTTTTTATTATCTTATTCTTGATCGACCGATAATTTCTACATGCATTGGATATTGCTGTCACATTTGGTCTTGTGCATCTGCATTGTTATCTGTCCTCTACTGGCATCTCGTCTTCAGTCACTTTCCTTCCGCTGTAATGTAGCTGTGCCTTTTCTATAAATATTTTCATCGTAAATGTTGTGGTGAGCTGTTCTCCTTGGTAACAAAAGTTAACGAATTTAAGCGCAGTGACTAGATTGGCAGCTAGGTCTCATCATTTGACATTTGAAATTGATAGATTTAATCATAACAGTTTATGCTAACAGATTCTCCTCTCTTTTGGAACTCTCTTCCGGATTCGTTCTTTCCAGTCAACTTTTATCTTCAATAATATGCAATGTTATCGGTCCTCAACTGGCATCTCGGCTTCAGTCACTTCCTCCCGCAGGAACGTAGCTTCTATGATGAGCTTTCCTCTTTTGTAGATATTCTTTTTGGTTCCATTTCTATCCCAACTCCGGACAAATTGTACACGAGAGAACTAGTTAGGACTACATAGAGACTTTGTGGTATTATGGTGGCTGTAGTTAGAATGGTAAGAAAGTGTCCTATTGGTGTAAGTAATATTGTGCTATGTTTGGGTCAGTAATCGTGGTTAGCTAAGATTAAGATAAGACAGATTGAAGACAAGCCTTCCCTATCTTCCTTTTGGCCTTGTGCCACATTTTTGTATTACAACAAAATAAATATTAATTTCCTCTGTGGTAACTTGACTTTATGAATTTAATCTATCTATCTATCTATCTATCTATCTATCTATCTATCTATCTATCTATCTATCTCAGTTTGTTCATATCTATCTATCTATCTATCTCCGTCTGTTCATATCTATCTATCTATCTATCTATCTATCTATCTCAGTCTGTTCATATCTATCTATCTATCTATCTATCTATCTCAGTCTGTTCGTATCTATCTCAGTCTGTTCGTATCTATCTATCTATCTATCTCAGTCTGTTCATATCTATCTATCTATCTATCTATCTATCTATCTCAGTCTGTTCGTATCTATCTCACTCTGTTCGTATCTATCTATCTATCTATCTATCTATCTATCTATCTATCTATCTATCTATCTATGCCACATCTGGTCTGGTGCTGCTGCTCTCTATATATTGATTCTTGGTAAAAAAAAAAATCCAAAGAAGAATCTTCAATACTATTGACCCTGAAATAAATGACAAACGCAGGAATGAAATATAGCAAATAAATGTATTGACGTAATAATACAATTGGTAATACGGTTAGTAGATCCAGAAATGCGGTTAGTAGCAATAATAATATATATACAGTCTGGGAAATTCAGTATCGAAGTAGGATTTCCTTCTGAGTCTACGTGCTCGCAACTGTGACTCCTACAAACCGGTTACCTCACACTCTCACTCTCTTGCTCCCGGGTATTCACCGGCAGCAGTACAAGTACACACTGGGCGAGTCCACTTGTATGAAAAAGGAGTGGACCCCATAACAATTTCCTTAATAATATTCTTTTTTTTTTTTCTCATTTCATTTCACTCTCAGTAATCATTTGCTTTTTAGTGACTTTATGTCCTTGCTTGGGGTGAAATGATTACCAAAATCAAGAAAATTCGTTGGGTTATGCTGATTTCCTCTGTTCTCTTGCCTTCACTACGCCTTGTGAGTGTTTAATTCTTCAAACCCTTTTCCCTTAATAGGTGCTTTAGATATTTCAACTGTATTAATATTTTAATGTTATGTATATAATTTGTTCAGGTTTTCCAGAAAACTTTGCCGTTGCTCACTTGTTTAGTCCATTGCATTCTCAGTATCCTACTGTAGCACAGCATTTCTATCGCCTCAAGTCTCTTTTTCATCTATGAAGAGAGTGTTCAATATTCACTAGCATAAAGTCTGATTGATATTGGAAAAGAGTTCAGTGATTTTTTTTTTTTTAATTTTTTTTTTTGCTTTTTACCAAGTTCTTTCTATTTCTTAATACTTTGCTTAGCTTTTGGAAGGCTTCTTTCGCTATTTCATTGTGCCTTCGGATTTCAATGTCGCACTTTCCGTCTTCTGTTAAAATGCTTTATATTTCGATTGTTGTACTTGACATTATAAAAAAGATTAATGGTAACGGTATACGCACTCTGTGAAAAGTTTACATAAATGTTGTTTCAATGTCCTTTTGTTGGTAGATCTTCGTCCATGTGGCGTGTCCCTTCAGGACGTAGATTAACATGGCTCTCCACAGTTCCCTGTCATTTTTAGCTATTCATATATCGTGTATTTTCGTTATCACTCCTAAATCTTGTTCCACTATCTAATTACTGAACATAATAATCCAGTCCTCTTTTCTTGGTTTCCTCTTTGTAATACTTTGCTTAGCTTTTGGAAGGCATCTTCTGCTATCCCAATTTGCCTTCGAATTTTGGTGTCGCATTGTCCGTTCTCTGTCAAAACTCTTTCCATATCTGTCTATATCTCTGAGATGAGATATTATGATAACTTACATTATGTACATTATTCGGACTCTAAGCTCTGGTAAAAATGAAATAATAACAATACAAATTGTAATATGAGCACAGGTAAAAGATTGGTGCTGATATATTAGGTTTATAAGTCCCCAAAATTCATAAACAAATGTCCACAATGACACATGGCCCACTGGATAAAGTTGTTGGTTAGATCCATGGATTAAACCCAAAGTCTCGTGAATTTAATACAAGGTCACATTAAAAAAAAAAAAACAAATTTGGAGAGCTGAGTTAAAGGGAGACATTCGGAAGAGGCATGGAACGAAATAATGGGTTCAATTCGAAATTCCAATCACCTGAAGAATGCCGGGGCGTAGAAAGGCCGAAAAGTTTTGAATATGCAATACAGATGACGATAACATTACGATTAATGTAAATAATACAAGTAATCCTATTACCTGAACTCAGAGATATAGATAGAGAAATATGACATAAAGGCCGGAGTGTACAACGGCCGAAAAGTTGTGAATATGGCAATGAAGATGAGGATAACAGTCCGAAGAATGTAAATAAAGCAAGTAATCATAATGCCTCATCTCAGAGATATAGACAGAGAAATATGACAGAAAGGCCGGAGAGTACAACGGCCGAAACGTTGTGAATATGGCAATGAAGATGAGGATAAAATCCGAATAATGTAAATAATGCAAGTCAGAGATATAGACAGAGATAAAGACAGAGAAAAATAACATAAAGGCCGGAGAGTACAACGGCCGAAATGTTGTGAATATGGCAAATAATCATAATACCTCATCTAAGAGATATAGACAGAGATATAGACAGAGATATATGACATAAAGGCCGGAGAGTACAACGGCCGAAAAGTTGTTAATATGGCTATGAAGATAAGGATAAAAGTCCGAATAATATAAATAATGCAACGTTCCATATGTTTGAACTTTTGTAATTGTTTCATTTCCATGACTGCAATTCGTCGTTCGCAAATTGCGCTTTTCTTTCTCTGAGACAAATTATTTACATTATTCTAAACATTATTCAAACAAATGTTTATGTTAATATCTACATGTCTGAGTTGTTGAATTGTATTGTTTATGTTATTCCGTACATCATCCAAGCAAATAGATTTATAACGTTCAGCTGCATGGCGGAAACGAAGAATTTGTATACGGCGGCATATTTTGCCATTATTGTATTCGACGCTATTGTTTATCATAGACACTTCCGATCACCTATTTTAATCTTTCATCAATGTTTCTTTCCTTTCCTTTCTTTCTTTCCTTTTCTTTTATTCTTTCTTTTTTATTCTTTATTTTTGACTTCTCCATGATTCAATGCATTTCTACCTTTCTCGTTCACATTCTCTCTTTCTTTCTTTCTTTCTTTTTCTTTTATTCTTTCTTTCTTTCTTTTTCTTTTATTCTTTCTTTCTTTCTTTTTATTCTTTCTTTTTAACTTCACCGTGATTCAATGCATTTCTACCTTTCTCGTTCATTCTCTTTCTTTCTTTCTTTTTCTTTTTATTCTTTCTTTTCTTTCTTTTTTTTCTTTTTATTCTTTCTTTCTTTCTTATTCTTTCTTTTTAACTTCACCATGATTCAATGCATTTCTACCTTTCTCGTTCACATTCTCTCTTTCTTTCTTTCTTTTTCTTTTATTCTTTCTTTCTTTCTTTTTCTTTTATTCTTTCTTTCTTTCTTATTCTTTCTTTTTAACTTCACCGTGATTCAATGCATTTCTACCTTTCTCGTTCACATTCTCTCTTTCTTTCTTTCTTTTTCTTTTATTCTTTCTTTCTTTCTTTTTCTTTTATTCTTTCTTTCTTTTTATTCTTTTTTTTTAACTTCACCATGATTCAATGCATTTTACCTTTCTCGTTCACATTGCTTCTTTCTTCCTTTCTTTTCTTTTCTTCTTTCTTTCTTATTCTTTCTTTTTAACTTCACCATGATTCAATGCATTTCTACCTTTCTCGTTCATATTCTTTCTTTCTTTTTTCTTTTTCTTTTATTCTTTCTTTCTTTTTTTTCTTTTATTCTTTCTTTCTTTCTTTTTTTTTTTATTCTTTCTTTTTTTCTTATTCTTTCTTTTTAACTTCACCATGATTCAATGCATTTTTACCTTTCTCGTTCACATTCTCTCTTTCTTTTTTTCTTTTTCTTTTTATTCTTTCTTTCTTTCTTATTCTTTCTTTTTAACTTCACCGTGATTCAATGCATTTCTACCTTTCTCGTTCACATTCTCTCTTTCTTTCTTTCTTTTCTTTTATTCTTTCTTTTCTTTCTTTTTTTTTTTATTCTTTTCTTTCTTTCTTTTCTTTTTTATTCTTTCTTTGTTTCTTTTTCTATTATTCTTTCTTTCTTATTCTTTCTTTTTAACTTCACCATGATTCAATGCATTTATACCTTTCTCGTTCACATTCTCCCTTTCTTTCTTTCTTTTTCTTTTATTCTTTCTTTCTTTCTTATTCTTTCTTTTTAACTTCACCATGATTCAATGCATTTCTACCTTTCTCGCTTTATTTTTCTTTCTTTCTCTTTTATTTATTTTCTTATAATTTAAACCATTTCTACGTTTCTTTTCCTTTTTATTTCCACAAATTTGATGGCTTCCATCTCTCCTTGTCTTTTTTTTTTCTTCTTTTTTAATTTTTGCAATTTAGTGTATTTTACCTTTCTCGTTCACATTGCTTCTTTCTTTCCTTTTCTTTTCTTTTCTTCTTCTTTCTTATTCTTTCTTTTTTTTCTTCACCATGATTCAATGCATTTTACCTTTCTCGTTCATATTCTTTCTTTTTCTTTTTTTCTTTTTTTTTATTCTTTCTTTTCTTTTTTTTTCTTTTTATTATTTTCTTTCTTTTCTTTTCTTTTTATTCTTTCTTTTCTTTCTTATTCTTTCTTTTTCTTCACCATGATTCAATGCATTTTCTACCTTTTCGTTTTCTTCTTTCTTTTTTTTTTTTTCTTTTTTCTTCTTTCTTTTTCTTTTATTCTTTCTTTTTATTTTTCTTTTTTTATCTTCACCATGATTCAATGCATTTCTACCTTTTCTCGTTCACATTCTCTCTTTCTTTCTTTTCTTTTCTTTTATTCTTTCTTTCTTTCTTTTTTCTTTTTTATTCTTTCTTTCTTTCTTATTCTTTTCTTTTTAACTTTTGATTCAATGCATTTTACCTTTCTCGTTTTCATTTTTTTGTTTCTTTCTCCCCCTATTTATTTTCTTTTATAATTTAAACCATTTCTACGTTTCTACCAAGTTTTGTTTTTTATTCCCACAAAAATAAATGCATTTCTCCTTGTCTTTTACTTTTTTTTTTTAAATTTTTCCCGCAATTTATCGCATTTCTACCTTTCTCGTTCACGTTCTTTCTTTCTTTCTTTTTTTATTTATTTATTTTTCTCACAATTTAATTTAGGTACCTCCACGAAAACGCTTAAAAATCTCAGCATACCCTGATGTAAACATGCTCTAAACGTAATGAAAACATAGTTTTAGCGTCAAAATCGTTATGTTATTATTAGGCGGAAGGATCAAAGTATTTTTTTTAATCATTCAATAAAATTGTTTACTTCTTTTGAGAACATTCAAAATTTTGATTAAAAAAATGGTTTTCTTTACGTCAGCGCTTGTAGCATCTTTTTTGCGGTGACAAACACATTATTTTGGAAATTCCTGCAAAAATCAAATACTTTTCAGATTTTAATTAAATTTTCAGCACCTATTCACATATGAATTAAATTATTTCTGAATTTTTTTTTTATTAGAAAAACTTGTGAAAAATATTATTTTTACATGTGTTTCACCCCCTCCTTACTTAATCTTATGAAAACTTGAAAAATTCAACGAGATAATTTTTAGTGACTAAGTTGAAATCCGAATTCTTTGAAAATTTAAATCACTGAAAATTTTTTTTGAAAAATAGGACCCAGTCTTACCGAAAATCTCTCGTGAATCAAGCAACAAATAACCCAATAAATCTAAGACATTATTTAATTAGAGAATGTTAAAATTGCTTTTATGAATAATACATATTCTGAAGAAAAAATGTTTTTTACATCCTTTTATAATTTTAAATTAAATAATTTATAATTTTTAAAAAAATTTTTAAAATTCATTTTCAGTGGAAATTATTGCTATTAATTAAAACTATATCTGCTATCCATATATTGTAAAGCTTATTACAATCTGAGGTTATCGAATATTTTTAAAAGAATTTCGATTTGTTTTGTGTGTGTGCTTACGTGCTGAATTTCTGAAGTATGGATGTCCAAACCGATAAATCTAGCATTTAAAGGTCACATGTTTATGGTTTGTTTCTCCTTACGACGAAAAATCTTTATTCTCTGCCTCACCATACTTAACTATATACACGTTCGGCTGTCAATCGAATGTAAATAAATCGATTAACACGGCCAGAAAAAAGACCCTGTAGTTAAGAAATGTTTCTATAAAACATTTTTTGCTATCAGTACGTAATATTTGTTTCAAATCAGATTCATTTCACTTGAAATTTGCTAATTCTCCTCAAATAACGTTTCGGAAATATACATTATATTTTTGCAAGATTTTTAAAATGGAGAATTATCTTTTTGTTTACAAAGGTGTCAAAAATTTCTGTTTTGCACAATCTTAATGAAAAAATCGATTCTGATCAATATGATTTCTGTTTGAAATACACCACATAGTAATTTGCTTACTGGAAATGGTAAATTTGAAATTCTTTAGAGTTCAGTTAAAACTAAAATGAAAGCTTCATTTGTAAAAAATCATTTTAATCGTAACGATTAAAATGATTTTAGAAATGCATTTAGTGAAGGTAACTAATTTAATTTATTTCTACTTTTTCTCATTCGGTATTACTTTTCGTTTTTTTTTTTTTGTTTTTCTAATGGATGAAATAACCTATAAACAGAAAGTATATTAAATAATTGTCAAACTGAATTAATTTCATCATAATTTGTCATAGATTACAGTAAAGCTACGTCTCGTGGGCAGACATAATCGGTCGAGAAAAATCGCCGAAGAAAGAATTTTAAAACAGTAATTTTGATTTTGCCAATCAGACGCTTCTTTGTAGCTAAATGGTATAGCACGTCAGACCAAATGACGGTTTCCGTTTAGAAATCCAGCTTCGATTGCTGTCGGAGAACGGATATTTTCTACGAAATTTCTCGAAAATCCAGGCCAGTTAATATAATTAATACTGTTTAATTAAAAAAACATCATTTACTGAAATAAATTATATCTTCAAACTTAACGTATATACAGGACACACACACACACACACACACACACACACACACACACACACACACACACACATATATATATATATATATATATATATATATATATATATATATGTATGTGTATACATGTGTGTGTATATATGGTGTAACAGCAAATTGCCCAAATCGTAACAGCATAAATGTCCATCCCATAAAATGTTTATAATCTAAAAAAAAGACTAAGCTATTTGAGTTTTTCTCTTCGTATGAGACGTTTAGACATCTTGACATCATTTGTTTTAAAAATCACTGAAAACGCTATTCTGTCTTTACAAGTAAGCAAGGCTGAGAGGAAAAAGATCCCTCCTGCCTTCAGTAAAGGGAGCAACATTCATGCTCTCGATTCCATCTCCAAAGTCCATTCAGGTACCATCAAGATATAGGTAAATAAGTTTTAAAAAGAGGGAAAACTGGATAAGGCTCTCACAAGACAAAGACGGATCATCATTTCAACTTCGATCTAAAGAGATCAGTTAGTAAATATCTAACTCAAATCAGAAGACGTTTTTGCACGTGAGAGAGGAGTTTTCACCTATGACAGTTCAAAGAGCAATCTAAAAAACTTGAAAATGACATCGTACGTGAAAACTTTGAGGCAGGTTGTCACACTAGGACAGATAGTTAGAAGGTTAGAGAGCACAAAGATCATTTTGAGTAAGTTGGAAAATGATCCTTGAATATATATATATATATTTGAAGTATTTTTTCAGCCCTTCAAGGGCTTCAGTTGCTTAGGTATGATCAATTCAGGATTAACATGTCATTTCCGTTTATGGTCGATTTCAACAGGATTCTTCCCTTATATCTTGGAGAATAATTATACATTGTTATTATTCAAAGTAGAGTACGATAGCGTTATAAACACTTCGGAAAATTCCAATAAGACATCATTAAACATTTCTAAGATACAACCGTTCAGAGCTTAATCTAACAAATGAACAATTTTGATTTTTACGATTTAGACAATTTTGCTGTTACACTTGGTATATATATATATATATATATATATATATATATATATATATATATATATATATATAAATGAAGAAAAATATAGTGTTAAGGTATGCAACGTCTATGGGATAAAGTACTCAATATCAGAGATAGAGCGTGTGTAAATATAAAAGTGAACATAGAAGTCAACACTTAGAAGCGACAGTCTGTTTCATACTAGACGCAATCATCAGGCCACGAGTACTGTTATTTTTATCGGGTATTTATATATACGTGTCAGAGATGCATTGTGGGTAGTCTATATTGGCGGTTATTTTGCCAGAAGTTTATTTGTTTATTTATTTATTTGGATTAAATTATTTTGGTTGTCATTATTTATTTTTTATTTTTATTTCTTATGTATTTATTTTTATATTTATTTTAATCATTATTTTTATTTACGTAGTAAAAATTTGTTTATATCGTTTATTTAATAGTTTTTTTTTTTGTTTCATAAGATAATGCTATTTATTCAGTTTTGGGGTTGATTGTTGTAGTTTATTGTTCTGGGGGGAACAGTTTTTAATTTCTTTATTACTCCATTTTATTTATTTGGATTGATTATTTTTATTTGTTTTTCCTAACGGTAAATTTATCGGGATCGGTTTGTCAGTTTATTTATTTGACAGAATTTAGTTTAATTTATTTTACTTGTCTTTTATTATTTATTTATTATACTGTATATTTTTTATTTACTCTTTTCGGTTTTCGATTTTTAAGTAACGTAGTAATTTTTTATCGTTATATAACAGTTATAGTTAGGTTTTTCGTTCGATTTTTGGTTTGATTTTTATAGTCTAATATTTTGGTCATAATGATTTGGTAATCTGTTTATTATTTAATTATTTATTTGGGTTCATTGATTTTGTTTTTTATTTATTTATTCATTCTATTTGGTCTATTTTAACGGATGTGATTTAGTAATATATATATATATATATATATATATATATATATATATATATATATATATATATAAAGATTTCTCCGATTTAACCAGTAGAGAAGACAATATTTATGAATAAAAATGACAATAGAAAACTGGTAATTGCTGACGCGTTTCTTCCAATGTGGACGTTATCAAAAGCAAAATACGAAAATGAAA